>OU342940.1:0-320000 GCA_910592295.1 Andrena haemorrhoa | reverse complement strand
TAGTCATTGTGCGGCTCTATGAATCCACTAATCGTACTACAAAGCTGTGATTTAAAGCCTCCGTGCAAATGTCCGCGCAGCTCCTAATTATATAGCGATACATATTTTGTAGCTTGTTACGAGACTGTAAATACAGCGTAGGTAGCTGGTAGGGATATCTAAACGAAAAGAACAAAAAGAGCAAAAAGGAATGATTGCAGTTCCGAACCGATCGGTCGTTACGATCTCTTTTCTCGTATTTTCTCTGTCTGACCGATTCTTTTTTTTTTAATCTTCGCTCTCTCTATCCTCCTCTTGTCTCTTCCCTCCTTGGTTTTTTCGATACACGTGCTTTCACGGTGCTGGGCAACCGGACTGTTTTACCGTTTATGGGAACGGGATGGGAATGTTTTGGACGGGACGAGCACCGCGCTTCGAGCGTTCTGTCTGTTGCGTTAATTTGTTGTTTTATCGCTCGGAACAGAGGTGCCGCGGTTGTTTTTAGGCTTCTGTTTCGTATGTTATCGCGTCACCGTTCAGTTCCGAGCGTATCAGAGATCGGAACGATCCTATTGCGAGACCGTTCTCTTTTTATCCGGTTTGTTCGCCGTTTTTTTTGTAGGAAAATATTTGTACCCGAGCTTGTTTTTGCTCTGCTTCGACGTTTAAGAAATCGAGCATATCCTAGTGAATTACGGACGCAATAACGAATTGGTGGGGTAATTTTATTATTTATATATCAGTATATATTTAGAGGAACAGAAGAACGCTACTTGTTAAATCGACGATCTGGTTGGAAGGGGAGTGTTGTGTACCAAATTGAGAAAAGTTGTTCTCGAAAGTATTCGCTCGTCGTTAAATTGTCTAAGAAACATGACTTTTATTATTTGTGTATCTCGATTCACTTTTATCTTGAGGTCGGCTAGCAAGAATACGAGTGATCTATTTTTCCATGGTAGAGATCATATCCCCCCTCCACACACACACACACACACACACACACACAAATGTAGTGAGATTTTACCCGCGTCGACAGGGATTCAGTAAACGAAAGCCAATCTCACGCAGTATTTTTAAGGAGCACGGCACGTCGTAGCATTGTTCAGCACTGATACACCGTGTATACCGAATCATTTTAAGCGATCTCAATAATTCCGTGACCCCGCGGACGAGTCCTCTTCTATTCACGTGCATACGTATCAAAGATCCGTGTAGGTATTTTTCATAACGAGGAAGGGAAGCGGGGTGGGTCCTTTCCTTGAAAGAGCACACGTCGGATCAATATATAAGGAAATCCAAAAAGAAGAGAAAAGAAAAACGAGCAAAAGGGGAGAAGATCAATAGCGAGGCGTAAACTAATAAATAAGTAAATAAAGATTAAAAATAAACTCGGGGGCTTGGGAAGTCCAGGGTCGAACGAACGAATTAAAAAGTCACGCCCACGTCTTGTTCGACGGAATATTTTATTAGTAATGGATAATTTTCTTTTTATTTTGCTTGCTTTTATCTATACCGTTAGAAGAGAAAATAAGCGTTGTTTCGTAAATCGGCTAAGCCTGTATATACAACGGTAGTTGACGTATGTAAAGGGAATCAAAAGAGATGGATATGTATAGTTTATCGTAGAGTGCGACGCCTAATCGAGAGGATCGCATAAAGCATCGACGCGAACAATAGGGAAGTCTCTAATTATTCTCTCTGGAATTTAAAACATATCGGACGTCGTGAAATTCTTGTCTCCTTGCTGGCAAAAGACGGGGGTTGAACTTCAAGGTCTGATCGATACCTCACTCTGTATCCATCTCTATATTTGGCGATAATTGGTCACTAAACAGAGTGTCCTTTTTCTCACAAACCAACAGTCAGTTAGAAAAACTAATTCTGTATTTTCGATTGACTTATTCGCAAAAAGTCCTTCCACACTTAATCCCCTGAAAATTTGGGCAACCACTAAAAATGGTAAAAAATCACTTTAGTAGCATCATATGTTGAAATATGCTTTCGAAAGGACGCAATTTATATTTGAAGGCCTCATCAGTGTCTTTTCTCATATGCTCGTAACTCGTAGATTTCTTCCTTTAGCGTCGCTGATCTCTTCCCCCTTAAAGTATTACTCTACCGATTACTTTACATAGTCGTACGGCCTCGTTTATCTTCTCATCCTGCTCTCGCGTCTGAGCACTATAAGCGGGGCATTCCGATCCCCATCGAGACGAAAGCATCAAGACCCGAACGTGCTTCTCGATCGTCTTCTAATTGTTAACGATCAGCGGCGTCGATCGAGGAGCGAATTGAAACGGGAAGCAGGGGGGCCATTTGAATATTACGATGCTGCGAGATGTGGAGCGCCGTTTGTTTACGAGAGTTAGGTAGCAATCGTTGTTCGAGGGAGAAAAATCGTGTGGCCACGCGAGAATGATATTTTATCGCCGGTGGCAGAGAAATAGTGAATTCGTAAATTGGGCACAGCCGTAGAAGCAAGCACGTGCTGGTTATTGAGCGAAGAGAATCGCTCAAAACCCCGCTCACCCGTCACTTCGTTTACGATTTCGCTGTTTCTTCTGTTCTACGACAAGTGGCTTCGAGAATAGCAAAATTCCGTGCAATCTGATTGCTGTGTTTTTTTTTTACGGCACCGTTTGGAACAGTGATTATAATTTATATGTCTGTATATACATACACACACTTACATAGTATATGTGCGTTTTGTTGAATAGATTTCTTTTCCTTTGTATGCGATTAGGTTTACGTTTTCGTTTGACGATTTCAAGTGTATCTCGTGCTCGCCCGTGTCAGTATTACGTTTTTCCATTCGAAATCTTGACGTGCATCGCGGATTACCTCGTCTCGTTCGGTCTTGCGATTCTCATCCACGCGTTAAGCGAAATTAATCAACGACGCTTCTATCTTCGTTTCGTCGCGAGGTGAATTTCAAGCTTCTTCCGTAGAATAGACATTGAACTGCAGAACAACGGCAAGATATTAGCCTTTAGAAAGGATTGAATTCCGAATAATTGGGAACGCGAACAACGTATACCGTTTTACCAGACGAAAACCGGGTAACAATCACAGAAACATCGACTTTGAAGCGCAAACTTTCGATTCCGTTGCTTCGGAGTCGAGAATTTTCCGGCTAACTTTCATGGGAAATAGTACCAGGCGATAAAGTCGAAAATAGTCTAAAAAAGGGAAAGGCAAAGCAAAAAAATAAGAGAACGACCAGACCGATCTCTACCAGCTAGGCAAGGTCGATAGTTCCGATTGACTTATATAAGAGTATGTACAGGAAAAGGGGGGTTTTTATACGCAGAATGCTACGTTATTCAATTTGAGGAAATTAATCAGTCAAATAAAGGAAAACGTAGCAACGAGATCGCGATCGACAGAGGACGTTAAGTGAATAAGGGGTCGATACGAAGTCATTTTTTAAGCTATAGTACCACGCAGTTTGAAGTTGTTTTTTAGAAATCGCATTCGCGATAGACCAAGACTTTGTAGAACAGACCGTGCAACTATCGTCCAGTACGTTGGGCGCATTAAATGTTAAGCCGCGTTCCCACTTGTCCAACAGGCAGTTCAGAAAATACACGAGGCACTTCCTTCACAGAGAGTCATCTTAATCGTGTTCTTTTTTTCCGAATTGTATTATGCGCACTCCACACGTGGGAATGGGGCTTAAGCTTCGCTTGGGGTTCTAGAATGCCATATAAGAGTTTACGAGTTAGGACTGTGCAAGATACGACGCACTATAGTTTATTCATCTTAACGTTTCTGATTTCGCGCCACTAACTTTCAACCTTGGTTCATCTGTTAACCCTAATTTATGGTAAAAAATACTCGCGAACCTTGATGAGATTCCTACTAAGTATCGCGTGGTTGCTGTTGCTTGCGGAATTCATCGAGTCCCGAAGGAATAACGAGTCAGGATCCTTGGTAGAGAGCTTAATTTATATCGCGCTGTAGGGTTACAACACCGAGTGATTCATTCGATTCATTTTATCTTGCGAGGATGCACGAGTGACTCGACAGTCAATATACTATACTGATTTGAATCACCGTGAATCGTATCGGACAGTTTCTTGCTTTCGATCTTCTCTGTATTGCTTTTAGCAACATTTATTATGTTTTTTATGTTTGCTTATAAGATCTCTTTATTAACATATTTATTGTAATATTATGTACATAATTTATCGGTTAAATCGTGCGTTTAGTTGTAGCTGTATGTAATTGCGATTACAATTCAATAATGATAGCTTTAAATCGAAGATACGTTAATTACGTTAAGCTGTGTAAATATTTTTTTAGCGACAAGAGGCACGGGCGCAAAAGCGAAATTAAAATTTCGGCTACGTGTTAATATGTGTAATTGTTTTATTGGCCAGCGAGCTGGAGAGAGGATTCTTCTATCGTATTTAACAGTTTACCACTCGTTTCAAAGACTTCGCGGCAAAATTAGTCAAAGCGTTGTAGCCTAAAAAAATTAAGGCTTTTATATATTGTTACGCACGTTGTTGATAACGATTAATGTGGGTCCTTACATAGATTTAAGTATCTTGTCTACCTTGCGGAAGGTATTTTAAATGGAAACATTGAACATCCGTTTTTGACTGAAACTCAGAGTTGACTGCAATACCAGATCGTTTTGATTATTGGACAATTTTTTCAGTATTATTTTTCTAACAAGAAATTCGCAAGAACCACTGTAACAACTCAACAGAAACATTGATTCAAATCAGTATTTTTTCCAGGGAATCTTCAGAATCAATTTGCTTTAGACCCGAGTCTCTCGAATCTCGTTTATTTCAACCAGATTCAAACCTAAGTAATCGGCGAGCACGAAAGAAGACTCGGAGAAAATAAATGCGACGATTCGGTGATTCTTTAACGCTCTATCTGCTGCACGTTTTCGAAAAAGAAAATCACTAAATACTCAAACTATTATAAATAGAGTAGAGCTCTGTTATGTATAACAAATTAAATAGATCGGTTTCACGTAGTCAGGCATACGGGGCAGCGGCAGATAAAGAATTCAGAGCGGAGACAGAAATGAAATGGGGCATTGAGTGCAAAAACGGACTAACCCACGTTGACAAATTTTTTTTTTTTTCATACATTATTGCTACTAACTCAATTTCACAAAAGATGTTATGCTCTTCGATTATTACAGTTCAGTTTTAGCGTGTTCCACACGTGGATCAGAACAGTTTGGAATTCAACAAGTTAAAAGGTCAGGCTAGTGCCTCGAAATTCTGCCAATCCTAGGGATATCCCTCATTTTACCACATAATCGACGTTGGCGTTTCTAAATATATTATTGCATAGAGTTTATGACCAAGCAAGTAGATGACAACTAGTGAACGTGTTAGGGCTGTCTGATACTTCCGGGTACCCTCTTAGAAGACTGTTCCAACGTTCCGCCAGCATTGCAGCTATACTTGACGCAAAATCAATTGGCAACTCAAGGCCATTGTGGAGTGCGCCCCACCACGCTATGCAGCTCTACATAGGCTCTTGTATCTTCGCGTCACGTTCGGTTCACCTCGTTGCTTGTTTTAAAGACAGACATCGCTAACAACGAGACAGAAACGGAGACGTTGGGCCAGCGCGGCGAATAAAACTGAGAAATGAACAAAAGAAAATTGCTTGTACAGAAATTATTTGATACAGACTATAAAACGGGGGTCGTTAGATCTTTGAAGCTAGCTGCAGTGGTAGGGAACGTCGACATAACTTACACCTGGGGGCAGTGGCAGTCTCAGGATTTAATCTTAAAAAAATATTTTTTATGCAAATTCAATAAAATTCGTTAGGTGATTATACAAAATCTTGGGAGTCTCCGAGGATAATAATTATAACAGTGTTGGACCATGGACATGTATCCAAAATTATTTTCTATCCACGTTAGATTGACCTTATTCTGAAGGAAGTATCTTCCTAAGTCACTTCCTAATTGACTCAATAACCATTTCCTCATTTTCAATAAACAAGTTGAAGCAGGGTATCTGTTAGCAGACCCCAACCCGCAAGTCCTTTCGTGTTCGCCGGCTTGCTGGGACCTTGACTTTGGGCTCGAAGCAGTTCTTCATCTAATATTCAACCGGGGCGCTTTATCACGACCTCCGATACTCCGTTTCGCACAGCCCCGGCTCGAACGGTTAATACTCTAGCTCGTCCCCTGGTACGAGCGGTTCGCCGTGTAATTAAATCGACTTTCGTGGGGCGTGTGGGTGGGTTGATCAGCGCAGACTGCGGAGCGACGAGGCGCGGGGCGCGGGGCGCGGGGCGCGGGGGTGGTATACCAATTTAATAGGAGCAAAATCAATCTCGATTTATTATACGGGGATAGTCTGCTTTCTAGAAGAAAAGCGGGTCGAAGGATTACAGACAATGCTCGCGTCGCTTGACATTGCGCCTGTACCATTTTGCTTCTTTAGCAGAGTACAATGCCATTTATTTTTGTAATACGTTTACGTAGGATAGCTCTTATTTTTATAGAGGTTTATCGTGCTACCCGTAAGTCTTATAGAGGCCTGCGTATAATATAGTGTTGTAGGGAGGTTTCGTGGGAACCGCGGATCCCGCGGATCCCGCGGATCCCGCGGATCCCGCGGCGCGAGAAGGGGACACGCACTTCGAGCACTGGCTTTTACTTTCGACCACGCGCGTCGTATCTGGACGGCGATTTCGCAGGAAAAAGAAAGTAAACGAAAGGTTAACCCGCGTTAATCACGGGACGCGACGCGCCCGTGAAACCTCGTCAAGCCGAACTCCGTTAGTCCCGTTGCACTTATAGAGGAAGGGTTTCTCTCGGCTGCTTCGACGACAATTTCCGACCCCTGCACCCGGCGGTGATCGATTATCACCGAAGCAGCTCGAGAGATCGCGTAAACGGTACTGGTACGCGATATACCTACATATTCTTCCGCCGATTACTGCTTTTCGTTGAACAAATCGGCCGAATTATCGCGCGAGCCCCTCCCCGATATTAGAAGCTTTTGTTTCGGGGTGCTTCTCGTGCGCTTCGAAACGAGGGTGCAGATACTGTGCCCCGGGTCCGCCACACTGAGAATTAAGTAATATAGTGTACACACCTTGATGCCATTAATATAAATAACTAACGCGATGCTATCGAGTCAGATAAGGGTGCAGACTGGGGTTGCCACCGAATTGTTCGTAGAGGGTGGTGGCCACAAATAAGAGGATCTCAACAAATTCGTTGGAGGGAAACAAAGAGTTTCTTACTTGAGAAGATTAGTAGCTTACTGTTACTAATTTCTAAATTCTCGAAACTCGAATACGAATATTTTTTTAGGCTTCGAAACTTTTGACTAAATCTCTATTGACCGTAGTTAATCAAAAATATAATAGATATTAAACAAGTTTACGAGGAACGCTGCGTTTTATTCTTCTTAATCCTTATTCATTGATTTTATAGTTTTCCTAGTAGTATAACGGCGCAAGTGGAAGAGGAGTATCTATGGTCAGACGCACTGCTCAAAGCCGCGTAAGCAGAACTATGTATATACCACAGTAATTTCGCGTACCTGCATTATTTCAACAATTCTGTCGAATAAAAGTTATCTAGCATGATCCTTTCTGCAGGGTGATCACCTCAACGCAATACAACACAATTTCTTAGGCATTTCTGATAATTTGACTGATAAGTGTTTCTAACAAAAGCTTGATTTTAAACGGAGGAAACAACATTCTGCAGAATTGGAAAAATCTATTTAGCCCGAACCGGTTGGTAACCAAACCTAGAGTTTCCAAGCGAATACTGGAAAAGCGTGGCAACCCCCGTGCAGACATGTGATAAGCGAAAAAACGTTAAAGATCTCTCCGTCGAACAGTGTCGTTTGCAAGCGTTTCGTTCAAGGTACATCGATATTTTTATAAACGACAGGCCATAGGGCTTGACATACTCCTCGCACGTTTCGTCTAACGAGATATGCCTCCGTTTCCGGACGTCTTCCCCTTCCGTAACGAAGGTGTTCCGCAGCTTTTCCGTTCGGTTAGGACAGGTCACCGTTTCGATTCGTTGTAAATACACCCCCATCCCCACCCCCGCGTGCACACACTTGGTCTACTAACGGGGTGCTAAAAGGCGAAATGTATCAAGAGAAGGGAAAGATAGTATTCGCTCGTTAGGCTGTAACTACAAGCGTAAGACATCTTTGGTTTTTTATCGCTGACACTTTCCCTCAGGTCGAGTCTCGAATGGTGCCTAAAAAGCTTCGATTAAGGAGCTGGTGGAAAAGCAAGCTCTGAATTTTTCTCGCGGTATTCCCGGGAAAGCGAGACGGCCATATCGAGGGGGCGACGGTTGAAAGGAAAGGGATGAGGAAGGGAGAGTAAAATAATCAACGGCGGAACAAATGATACTGAAAACGATACGACGATAAAGATAAGATATACCTATATGTATACATACCGTCGATGGGTAAGAAGTACATATACACAGGGTGTCCCAAGGGACGATCCAGAAAACATGCAATATTCTGATGCAAAAAGACGTCGAAAAATCCTTTAGCGTTTTCAGTACTCGAGGCTTCGTTCTCGAGATATTAGCAGTTTAATATTACCGGTCCAAGTTCCGGGGCGCGCAGTTTAAAGCAGAGTCAGCTGAACTTAAAGGACTTTTCAGCGCCATTTTGCATCAGGATATTGCATGCTCAAGATTGTCCCTCAATTTTGGGACATCCCGTATATATGTACGAAGTATACATACCTGTATACACGGCACGCGCGCGCCTGTATGTATGTAAAGTGTACGAGCGGTGAGTATGCGTGTGTGTGTGTCTTGTTACATGCGTGTGCGTGCGACAATTGAGCAAGAGAATTTTCGTCGTGCTCCGTTTAAGGAACGAGTACAGGGTGCAGCGAGGGTTGCGACACGATTGGGCGTTCAATGATTTTCCTTTGCGAGCGCAAGGGCAGGTAATCTCAAAATTCTTGGGGGTAGGTTTTGCTCGTTTGCTCGTTTGTTGTTTCTCGAGGGCGGATACTCCGAAGATCGATACCCGAGAAAGGGCGCACTTTGAAGATCGATACGGTGCGCGTCAACTTTGGCCAAGATTCGATTCGCAATAACAACGCAATAAAAAGATAATTTCTGAATAATTGTCCCTGGTTGAAAATACCGTATTCTCAATTAACCCGTTGACCATCGAGTGTCGCAAGAGATGCAGACTGCAAAGTCATGTACCCCCCGCAGTGTAGGTACTGTTTTCAAGAGAAACATGTGCTGGAGTATCCTGCGGTTTAACCTGACCGCATGGCCTATATTTCTTCTTGCCCGTGTGCTCTTGGAAACGTTTCTCACTCGAACAATATATCAGAAACGTGTAACTGATATTTACCGTTCAGTTGTCAACGTGTTAAGGGGTTCAAGTATTTGAGGAATGTTTTCTTAAAAATAATCCATCATAGATTAAGGAGAAAGCTTGTGTTTACGTAAAAAAAAAGTTCTGCACCAACAGACATGATGAGAAGCAAAACTGAGATTCACGTAAGTTTATAAATTTCGCTTAGAAGAGTCGCTCGATTTCCAATCGCGCCGCCTCCTTTGCCGCGCTCCGTACCATCGAAAAGAATTAATTAAAGCTACAGATCTAATATAAACGACAATGAACAAGTAGGTAGGTCACGTCGATACATGTATGTACCTATAAACGTAAGACGAGAGTAACGCACTTTTGTAATAGTAGCTCTGAGATAAACGAGACGAAGCGGATAAATGATAGTAAATGATATAAATATATATATGTAGATATTACGAGGTGAAAAAAAAAGAAGTTGACGCTTGATACACCATATAGTTTTCACCGACATATCCTGGTTGAACACATCCTCTTTACGTACATACGGCATACCTATATATATATATATATATATATACATACATACATATACATATAGTTCTATTACACGCGACATAAGGTAAAATATTATGGATTATTATGATTATGATTCGAATTATCGTCATTATCATGTAATGATTATTAAGAGTATAGGTACGTATAAACGTAACGATGGTACAACTAAGGCAAGTATGTACTGTACATAGCTGTCACTTACCCTCTACCCTTCCCCCCCCCCCCCCCCCCCCCCCACACACACACACATTACATCGCTGCATAAGTATATATAAATAGATATGTAAATTTATATATATTTATATGTACACAGACGAAGCCATTATTAATCATTGTTCTACTAATGATTACTTTGAATTACTATCATCGCCACTATTATCATTACTTTATCGGACACCATTGTAATTATTATTATTATTATTATTATTATTATTATTGTTGTTAATACTATTATCATCATTACCACGACAAGAGCATATTGAGATCGTGTATAATTTTAGTCAGCATACGGATATTATATCGTTGACGAAAGTAGATCCTCACACTTAGCACGGGTAGACGAATGGGGAAGCTGTATCGTTACTTTCACAGATTGGATTCTACCTCAATTTTATCGTTGAAAAGAGAAGACAAACAAAGAAACAGAACGAGAGAAAGGGGCGCCTCCACGTTTTTTCTATCCTTCCGCTATCTGATACGCTAAAGCGCTTCTATTACCGATTATGATTATTATTATTATTGTAATTCTTAGTGAGAATCGTTGAAGCTGCAGCGACCTCAGCCTGTGATAGTTACAAAGGATATTATTTAAATTAAGAATCCGCTGTATTACGCCAGACGGGATAAGATCGTTTCGATAAAAGAAGAAAGACCAACAAGCGAAATATCATTGCGCGCGATTGCGATCGGACTTGATTGGCGAGATCAAGCTCATTTACAACGGTCGTTGACTTCGAACGGTGGAGAAAGATGTGTGCGCAGCTCGAGACGATGTTATACTGTACAGCTTTTGTACTATTTAATCGATATCGCTGAGATGTGTTGAATTTCATTTTTGTAATGAACTCCGTTGATATCGCCGCGTAACGCTATTTAGCGCAATTTATAACACAGACACACACACACACACACACACGTTGCAATGTAAAACTCTGCTTTCACGGTAGCCGCGTGTTTAATAATGCGTATTTAAAGGCGGCGGGACGCGATTTAATGGTTTCCTCGAGTCGTTGCGTGCCCACGTAATACGCTGTACTTGTAATTTTATCTTGCGACCGCATGTGATAAACGGTAAACGAGAACGCGTGTCATCGAGTGCTTTAACAGATATGTATAACATTTATAATATACACGTAACAAACGCTGTGCGCTTGTGACCTTAAGAGTCTACGTTCCCCCATTTTGTTTTTTTTTTAAAAAAGAGGAAAAAACTAAAACGACGGTTTCTTGTTTTTCTTGTTGCGCCGCGGCGTGGGCGAACACCCTGAGTTTTCCGTAACGGTATGTTCCTTCTAATTAGGTGAAGAAAAAAAGCACGCAAAGATCGTTTTATTATTAGCTGTAATGACCGCCTGTAGGGCTTCGTAATATCTTTCAGTATATTACTGTATTGTGATGTTAACTTAAGCCATGGATTCGAGGGGTTGGGAGGATTTCTCGAGGTCGCTGTAGCGGGGACTCTACCGCTGATGTGAGGGAACTGCTTTCTCCGTTTTTTTAGCTTGCTCGAGGAGCGCGAACAGGGCGGACGTTGACTATTCTCGACGAGCGATGGTGATGCGAATTGTACCCGCATAATTATCTTCGAATGGTGGAACGCGATGATCGGGAACTGTGTATTGTGATCAGCAAACAGACTACAATGTAGTTTGCTCGTAACTGAATGAACAAACGGAAACACTTGTGTAATAAAGTAGATATCCATGAAAAAAACCGAAAAGGATCTTTATGTTTATGTTGCTTTTACAGATGTGAAAGAGCCATTGGAGAATGAAACATAGCCTCCAACTCTTTTCCAGTAACTTTTATTTCGTAAGAGAGTTGGTTGAGTACAAAAGTGTATTTTTCTCATTCCATTTCAACGTCTACAACAGCGTCCTCCACGATGATTTGTTCCGACGTCACAGGGACTTGTATTACAGGCAATGGATCGGGAGATCGAGTATAAGTATTGCTGGTCAAGTGTTCCTTGAAATATTCACCACCCTTCTCCTCGTACTCCCTTTTGCTAAGCAGAAACTCGGGCAGATTTCCATTTAGCCCAAAGTCCCTGGCTCCGTACCACGCGTCTATGCTACTGTTCTTCGCGATGTTTATTTGAAAGTTCGAGCCGAACGGCCTCATCTCGCGAAGCTCGCGATTCAGTCTCTCCAATAAACCTGGGAAGGTTGTCGGCCCACCGGTGAGGAACACATTCCCCACGAGACGTTGCTGCTGCTCAGGTGGGTAGAGCTTTAAAACGAACTCGATCGTTTCAGCGATGCCTGCCTCTAACGAGCCTATCAGCGATGGTTGGAACAATATCTCGGGAGCCCTCAGACGTTCCACCCCTATGTGCAGCTGGTGAGTTTCCCCGGGGACCATGGGGACGTTAGACCCAGCCCCATCGAACTCTGGATCGTGGTGCCGCAACACGTCCTCGAGCTCCATCAGCTTCTCTTGTTCTAATTCGGAATCCGAGTCTCCGCCTTCCTGTGCGATAATATCCAAGTCGGAAACGTGGCACAATATCAAAACTAACAATTTGGAAATGCCGCTTACGAACCCTATTTATAACTTTGTAGACGTCCCAATCTTCGTCTCGCATGCCGAAATCATCGTCGCGTTTCTCCTTCCTGGCTAACTGACTTATTATACGCATCCTTTCCTGCGCGGCGGCTGTTCTACGTTTCGCCATATCCTGCCTGCGTTGCCTTTTAGCCATCCGTTTCTCCAATATCTCTTGCCTGGCGTGCACAGACATTTTTATAACAATGCAAACGCGAAATTACTCACAGCAGATCGATCGGTCACCTTTTCTTTCTTACACCGGCTATCCATTCATCAAAGTCTTGCTGATCTTTCGGCTGCAGATTCGACTTTATTTTTGGTTTCTGATCCTCCATTACGATATTTTCTTCCTGCGAATTGGCCGCTACTATTTTCTGCCTGGTTCTTTCAACTTTTGCTTGCAGATTATTAATCATTTTTATTAGATCCGCTTCGTTTGCAAGGGAGTAGGTCTTCAAGGCTTGATCGAACTCGTCAGTTTCACCCTCTTCCAGCAAATCCTGAACGGCTAATAATTGATTCAGTTGCTCTTCGTCTTCTGCCAGCTATAAATAGATATATAGTATATTCTTACACGAATAAAGCTTGTTTCTCGAGTGCAAATATTACAAACCCTCTCCTCCCTTTTCCGTGCATTTATTTCCATTAATCTTCTAGCCAGCTCGCGTTTCCTTTCTTTCTGCTGCTCAACTGTTAATCCAGGAGTGCTCGTAGGGGCAACGTAGGGCAACTGTACCCTTAACACATTTGCGTCGTAATAATCTGGGTCGGCCCATTTAGAGATTTCTTCTTGATAATTTAACGCTACCATCGAATGCTCGTGTATTAATTCCTACGAACCAATGCAAGCTTTTAAAACTGGCAACTATGGCGGATACACCAACTATCAGGAGTACACCATCCAAATACCTCTGCTCGACTCGGCGTTATAGCATTCACGTGTACTGGATATTTCAGTTGGAGCAGT
The DNA here is from genome assembly GCA_910592295.1 of Andrena haemorrhoa. NCBI lineage: Eukaryota > Metazoa > Arthropoda > Insecta > Hymenoptera > Andrenidae > Andrena > Andrena haemorrhoa. The sequence continues at coordinate 306,410 of OU342940.1, read as the reverse complement.
CTGTGCATGTAAGATGTAATATGATATCCACCGACGTTGATCCTCCGTGAATTTACAGGATCCGCTTTACCGTCTAGTATTGGTATTATATGCGTAGCGTGATATCCGATGCTGACTATTAAACCATCAGGTGGGCAATTGTTATGCTGATAAGAGAACAAGCAGTCCACTCCGTACGCTATCGCAGGTACGTTGTAACATTCGAACAAAAGCTCTGCCATCACTGAAACAGACGTAATTGGTATGCTAAATTCCGAGGAAATTCCGAGGAAATTCCGAGGAATTTCTAATTAGGTATGACTAGTATCTGAACTCTTACAGTTGCGAGAGTAATTTGGATTGAGGAAAGGTTCGGTTAGAATAATCGGATGATTTATAGCACCCTCTGTGTCTATTCCCATATGAGCGAAAGTATAATCGAATATCTGTTCTTGTGCTTCGAAATGCGTTACTACGTTTCTGTCGAACTGTGTTTTTAATTGGAATCGAACAGCTTCTATGTTCGCAATATCGTTTCCAACTTGAGGTTCTCCATCCTTCTTGCCGCGCTCTTTCCTTGGCTTTGCAATGAGGTTTTTAAATATCAACTGGGCTTCCTTCTCTGAAGCCCAACCTACCCTGCAGTTGTAGGATCCTAATATAAATTATTTGTTAATTTCTATTATATAATCTATGTGCTCACCATTATCGATAACAAGTGGTGTCCCTTCGGATTTTACTCTATCCGGATAAGCATGTATCGTATCCGGTATTGCCCTTATATCTTTTAGTTCGAGAACTTCCATCTTATTTAATTATGTCATTAGAAGCCTCTATTTTCTTTTCAACTATTTGAACGTGCGTGTTTGCACGCTTTCATCCACTTTCATCCACTTTCATCTACCATCATCTACTATTTAGAATCGAAACGGATACTTTAGTTTAGCATTGTTGCCGGTAGATGACTATAATTGGAAACCTTATGGAACTGTGTTACCGACCCCGAATTCTAATCTCACGATCAGAACTGAATTTAGCGGCCTCTGCTCATCAACAGCGTCCAACTCAGCAACTACTCTGGAATGTGTGTAAGTACGTGCTTATACATATACGGAGATTTTATTTGTCGAATGCCCCAACTTCATGTCCAACGGGTTTTAACGTTGAATAAAGGCTGCTTCGATGATTTATCAAAGTTTTTGATTTATTTGGCTCTGTACAGTTTTGCTACAAATTTATTATTATTATTAATAATACCATCTCGTATAATCGTAATGATCAATAGGGCTATTACGATTGCGTGTCCATTGTCCGACGTACACACGAATGATTTCGCTCTTATTGCAATGGATTCGGAGTATTCGAACTAACCTGTACTTATTTATCTCTACTGGAAATTTCTTATCTATCGTCACCAGATAGCCAGACAGACGTACGCTAATCGAATTGCGCACCGGCGAACGAATACAAGGTGTATCCGTATAGTAGAAACAGGAGGAATACGAAACAATCGCGTCGCAACGCCTCGCCTTTTCTCACCTATTCCAGAGGAGGCGACGACGAGTGCAGTCGTTAATTAAGCTTTGGAATCACCATTCTTACTTAGGTACAACAGCTTCGCAATAATTTAGCACGTGATAGCTCTGCGGAAAGCATGGTCGACGAATAATAATATACATTCATACAGACGTTGCACGATACTCAAAGCTTACAACCTGAAACGCCACCCCGTTCCGTCACGTTACAAAACTTCTCGTTAAATACTGTGTCGTAGTTGGCGAAATATCTAGAAGTATGCCTACGGCTCGTATCCTTACTTGTAACGAATCTTTATCCTGCGAATTATATTATATCTCTATAGTGTATGCGTTATGTATAAACATAGTACAGACGAGACTGGATCAATTGTTCGTATTGCGTTACATTATAATAGCGTTCTGACTATATCCTTAAAATCATAGCGAATGTACACGTGTGTCGTTGCCGATGAATCGTCCCCTCCGTCACCACCGCGTATTTTATACAAGGTAAAACGCTGCTTTCGAACGCCAGCGGAAATTAATTATTTAATATAAATTACCTTTTCGCGCGGTTCGAATCAATCGAACCTTCTTCATGTTCAAACGAAGAACGCTAATTCGACGATATTCAACCGCGTCCCCGCGGCGCCACGCGCTGCGCAAAACATAACTTCGCGAAAGCTTATGTAAGCTTAATCGCGGAGACTATTCATTGCATTTCCATTACTTACATCCGAAACAATTATAATACGATGCGTACAAGACAAAATCGCATATGAATCCTTTAATTTTCCTACCCCAGGTCACGAATAGAAAATTATTATTTTGACGAATGAAAGTTTGTTCGGCGGAAGGCGATATAGTAGCAGTTATTCAAATTATTATGATTTGAAACACACTGCACGCGAGTGGTTAGGTTAGTAGTTGCAAAAAACCGCGGGAAATTGATCTCGGGTCGGTTCTGCGCCGTGCTTTGCGCACGCGGGATCGTGGCTTTAAACGACAAAGCCTCTCGCTTTTACGAATATCCAGTTAACGTTCGTAAACAAGAGGAGACGAAGAAACTTCTTCAACATTTGTCGTCACTCGACACATAAGATTATACAATAATCTTAACGGTCAATGTGTGTGTGTGTGTATGTATGTATATATAGAATATTCATGTATACATATCTTAGCGGTTAATCATCGTACCTCACCAACATCAATGCAAAATAAATCACAATCATTTTCTTTTCTGCTTAAAATTGGCAACTGTAATCCTCACCAGTAACAGTAGTATATCCTAATATGAAGTTTCCTCCTCTAAATGCTAAAAAATATGAGTCCTCTCACTCGTTCGGCAATTATCATACATAGTCCTTAGAAGTAAACGGAGTATTTTGGTTTCCGACGGCTAGTCGATTAAAAAGAACCTTTCCTCTCATCTCCTCCACGATGTCGCGAGTCGCTCGCAACATGGAAGATCACTTGGGAACGTAGAAATCATTGGAGAGAACTGCCGTTACTCTTGCTGTGACAGAGCGCGCGTATATACCTACCAATTCGACAAGCATACAAGAAAACATTTAAGGTACAAGTATCTTACAGAGGCTTACACTCGAGAAGGGGAGAAGAAAATAATAACTCTGCAATTTGACTTAGTTCGCGTACGCACACGCCCTCTCGCGTACACTGTGTGTGTGTATGTATATATATTTACAGAGCACTCGTTTCTCAGCTAAAAACTTACACTACCGGCCATATATATGTGTCAGAGTGAATTTCCCATTTGCCAATGCACGATTGCGAAATTTCACATTCCCTTGCTAGAATTACCAATCCTCAGAGTAATACTGGAAAGAAAGTTTAAATTGATGCTCGATAAATACTAGGCGTTTCTTATCACGTTGGTAGCAATGATTTACTCTGGGAAATCCCCAACTTGGTGTATTTTAGACTGTGGAACATGCTTCCTTCTAATTACACTGTGGTATCTCTGTTTATACTTGGTACACTTTGAACTTTCTTTTGACAATCATTGAGTTCTTTGCTTTGGTTACTAAGAATCGTCTGACTTCATTTAAACATTTTCAATGTCGAACAACGGACTCACTTATGAAAAGTGAAATTTGTATGTACGCGGAGTACAGTTTTATCTCGTTACGAGTACGACGTTTGGGAGACAAGCCGTACCTTTAGGGGAACGGTACGCTATTGGCTCGCCTTTATTCTCTGCCGTCTTCTTTCAGTAAGACTGCGAAAAAAGTAACGGGGATAGAAGTGTCCTCGTAACGAAACAGGGGACCGGTACTTATAACGGGACAACGCTGCATATGCATAAACCTAACCCAGACCACTAACGAACAGAGCACTGATTAACATTAGAGTGCGAGTACGTAAGAAATGCAAACATAAATTGTCGAACTAAAAATCTTACAAAAATCAATGGAGATCATTTGCGAAATTGAAGAAATGTTCGCATTAGAAGTGATTGATCAAAAGAATTTCTAGTGCAGAGTTCTGTTCGTTAGATTTACGTAGATTTTAGCTCTGTACTTATATTTATCCCATAATGTACAATAATAAATAGAAATAAAAGCAATATTAACAGCATGCATTTGAAACATATCGTTTCGTCCCCATATATATATATATGGTCGGTAAGTGGACGATTAAATGTCGAAAGCACAGGGTAAGGTTTGTTCCGTTACATGGTATTAGTATTAGCATGGAATGTGCCGATAAGGAAACACTTCCTCTACAACCGACGGACCCCGAGCAATGATAGCGAGAAAGTTGACCGTTGCCCTTAAGTCCACACCCTCGTCTTATCAACGCGTTCTCTACCATTCTATAGTTATCCTCATGTTCGTTGAATTCCGCATAAAGATCGGAGAATCGGAAAGACACATAGCCCCATCTATTCCAGAAGTTTTTCGTGCTTTTATTTCTAACCGCGAAACAAGTGAGAAGTGTTCGCAGCAAAGGAAAAATGTATACATGCCTGTTCTATGAAAATATCCTAAATTTACATAAACTTAAAGGTTTACCATGCTCGGTTCCTCCTTATTTTAGTCCACTAACATTACTCGCCAACAAATTCTCCTCGAGATTAGATCTTAGTAACTGCAATAAATAATAAAGTACCTCCGCGCGACGATTCCTAGAACCGCCGGGGCGAGATGCTAAATATTTTCATACCGTATTCTTCGATTAAATACATACTATCGAATTGAGCCCGCGGTTAGCGTCGTAAAAACAAATTCCTTGATTTGCTTGAAATATTCTCTTCCGTAACGAACGAAAAACATAACCCTGCTTAAAGGTGATGAGAATGGTGTGTAATAAAATAATCGTTGTTGCTGTGATATTACATTTATGCGTTTAATGGTACTACTCATTGTAACGTGATTCTGCAATAATATGCTCTCTGCACTAACGTGGCATAACGTAAAACAATCGAGCAACAAAACGTCCGAACCTGATGCCCGTTTAAAGTCTAAGCGTCCGTTTCGCGTGCACCAAACGTTGAATCGAGTCCCTCTGTTCAACAGTTTCGCGCGCGAGACTTGTGCGACGAAGCGACGGAGAATCGATGTCTCGCAATGGAAACAGAACGTAAAGGAAAATGATCATTTAGGATCGTCAGCCATTTTGTTTAGGTGGCAGTGGCGGTGGACGGGTGCGATGTTGGTCACGCGAGATTCGTGTCTTGCTCGCCCCATCCTTCGCTGTCGCACTCGCTTTCCGACGCGGAATCGCTGTCGCTGAACTCGACGGCGACGCGGCGCGCCAATATCGACGCGACGTCGTTCAATGCGTTCAGGCGGTTCACTTTCTTCTGCTCGATCTTCTCCACCTTGCGGAGCTTTATTCCTGGAAAGACACGCGATATAATTCTCAGTCACGACGTTTCGAACTCAACAGATTCCCTTTGTCGATTAACCCTTTGCGGTCCAACGTCGCGTACTAAGCGTTCCTTGAAATAATTGCTGGATGGTAGACGACGCAAAGCAGTGTGAGATGCAAATATTTCACGAGTGTTTCTTTGTTGTACAATAAATATAACCTAATTCCCCGCTAGCAAAGAATTGCACGAGTTGCGCAAACAAGGCCGAGGCCGCAAAGGGTTGATTTTGATTAAAATCTATTCGAGTTATAGGATAATTACCGTCTCTAATTGCTTTAAGTAGATCGTTTCGTGGATCGACAAGGGGGATATTTGGATTAACGGGCTTCCTAAATTGCCCGTCCACGATATTCTTCAAGGGCTTGAGGGGTTTCAACTTGGGTGGATTAGTCGCTATCATTTTAGCGATATCGCCGTTGGTTAAGGGCAGAGGCGGAGACGGTCCATTGAGAACAGGCGGCGGCGGGGGCGGAGGAGGCGGGGGTGGAATATTACAAGGTGGAGAGATAGGTCTCGGTGGTGTAGGATCGGGAGTTGGAGGCGGAGGCGGCAGATCCTGCGGAGCTGGATCAGTTTCGTCCGTCCCGAGTTGCGTCGAATGATCTGGCGGCGTGGGCGTGGAGTGATGACTGGGTAATGGGCTGTTCGAACGACTTCCATTCCTGTTCAATAAGTGAGATGGTATAGAACCTGGAAACAGTAACAATACAGAACATACAAGGGAGAATCAGTTATCTAAGCTATGTCTCGTTATTCATTCGGATAGCTTCGAAGCTTCCACTATATTTCGATGCGGCCCTTACCATTCATAGGAGGAGGAGACATAGTTTCGCCAGGAGGCGGAGGTGGCGGTGGAAGAGTGTCCCTGCTGGTACTCATCGACCTCCCTCGCGTCGGGGTGTTGTTAGCAGAGGCTACAGTAGGCGTCGAATTGCTAGAAGTGTTGCTCGGGGGTGCTGGCGGTGGTTGGGAAGGTCGCGATCTGCCGCTTCTGCTTGGAGTGCTTTGGCCACCAGGACTCTGGTACGTCTCGCTGCCCGCTTGCCCTTGGCCCGAACCATAGTGCGAGCCGTATAGGCTGTCTTCGTAACTCTGGGCCACGTAATTTGCTGCCCTGTTTGTGGAAAAAAAGAGAAAAAAACATGGATTCAGTATTGACTCTCCTTCAATTGCTTCGGTTCAAAGTGATTCTGTTATTACTAATAGAGTTACAAGTAATGCTGTTCTCTTACTTGCATGTGCATTTGGCAACCGTACTTTCGAAATAAAAAGAGATTAAGTGTTGATTATTACTTTATACTCAGCTGTATAAAGTTGTATCTGATACAATACTTTACCTGACAAGTACTTATAAGATTGGTACTTTCGCTATCCCCTTACAAAAGTAAGTAAAGTTCTACGTGTCTATTAACACCTCATCGATATTATATCTTACCGTTCACTTCACAATCATTTTTATTCAACCACAGAAACTAGCAAGTAACGAAAGAATGACCCATAAGATTACAAACCTATAGTGATCAGAGGATGGAGGGCTGTACAGATGCTGCTCCTCCGGTGGATAGCTCCGCTTGAGCTCGATGCTATTCGGCCTGGGCGGCCGTGGCTCGGTCATCACCATGCCCAGCAACGATTCGTCCGGTATATTATGAGGCGCCCTGTACTGGACGCCCTGCGTCGGCATAATGTACTCGCCATGACCAACAGCCAACTGTCTTTGCCTTTCTCTCGTATTGTGCGGCTGCCTTATACGCTTCTTGTGTCGGCCGCCACCCCCGCCGCCACCCTCGTTCCGAGGCCTATGCGGCTGTGACGCAAACAGATCGTTTATTAAACAGCCGGCTTGCGCGCGCGCGCGCGCGTATCTCGGCGAAGGTGCAAGACAAGCTTAATTTCATCAGTCAAGCATCACTCGATGATTGATCTAATGTGGGCAGCCGGAAAGGGCTGATTTTCTCCAAATTATCAAAACCCTTTATGAGCAAGTGGACGATCAATCATTTCTTTTCATAACAAAGCCAATTGAGATACGAAGGGGGAGTCTGGGTTAGGGGGAATGTCCGCAAGTTTTAGTCCATTAATCCACCAGTAAAGAAACAAGGTTCTCCATAATTTCTTGTTTTATTACATCTCCTGTTTTTAACCAGTATACCAAATCTTTAACCTTATCTTACGGCGGCATTTGAACTTTATAGCCACAATTGTCACCAACAAAATCACGAAAAATGGACATTCCCAGCTTTTTCCTCTTACCTACCTTATAAGGTTTATATAGGTTTCTGTTGTACAGTGAATAGTGAATTTATCCAGAGTTTTATCCACTCGCAACGAAAGGGATAATCTCGCGTTAATTCTAATAAAATAGGCCGCGGGAAGGATCAACCATCGAGCATGGAAAGTTTGTAGGAAATAAAAGAAACAGTTGTTCTTCCAAACTGTGTGCAAGTGTGACGGTGTCTTTCATTCGTCTATGAGATTCAGTGATTGAAAGAATGTAAAAGGATGCGCATCCCGAGAGTTGGCAATTTTATTTCCTACATAGTATGAGATCGTGACAAATCGGGAACAAAACGGTCCTGGAATGATTCGAGATCATGTGAGATCATGTTTTGGTAGCGATTTGCAAAGATGGCTCGTGAATGATGATGAGTCAAACTTCTATTAAGTACATCCAAAAAGTTGCATGGCTGGCGTAAAATGACATTACAAGTGGTCGACAATATGATAACGGTAACGAGATAAAACTATTCGAGTCTGGAGACAACTCGTTTACAAAAGGGCCATTTTCTGCGTAGATCGAACGTGATGTCGAGTTTCTTCAGGGATGCGTTTACCATGCGGCGCAAGCTGGGGCCATATTTTAAAACCTTATAAGTTCATAATATAAAAATTAGAGGCAGCTGAGAATTTTCTGAGGCCTCATAATGATGCGCCTAGGGCCGCCAAAAGTATACATGCGGCCATCAGTTGCTTATAATAAAAAGATTGTAAGAATTCAAGGGTCAGTGTTCTGGGCGAGTGTCGAGGACGTTCGATTTCTCCGAATAATTCATTCATTAGACTTTTCTTTCCTCTATTGCTATTTTCGGTAATACATTCGGCAATGTTGCGCCGAGTGGGTCCAAAAAGACCCAGCTACCTTTTCCAAGGGTTGAAGGGCTTGAAGAGCAACGACTCTTTCCGAAGACGAGTACACACGTTCGGTTTACGCAATGAAAACTGTTTGCCAAGGTCGGAAACATTGAAGAATGCGATGTCGTTGGGCTAAATCCTAGCACGTAACTACAAAAATCGTCAAAGCGAGCATCTAGCGCAATCTCTATCCAGCGCAAAAAGGTTCGGTTAATGATAAAACCACAAAGACGTGAGCTTGATTATGTATGAGTGAGTGGTTGGCGATCGATAAGTTCATTAAAAACTGGGTAAAGGGATAATTAAAAAAGAAAACTACAAAGATCCAAACCATCGACTTGCCTCTCTGAACGGTTCGGCATATTCAGACTCGGTCTATAACGAACGGGACAGTATCAATAGTTAGAACAGTAGTAGCATAATGCTTAGAAGTATTAAAATTATATATCGATATCGTGTTACTGCGCACCTCGATAAATGTATTTAGCTAATCGTGTACAGTATCATATATATATATATATATATATATATATCGCATGTATCTGTTAAAAAATATAAAAATAATATCTTTTCCTTCTACTACGAAAAGTAATTCGAGGTGCACGTTCAGAAGCGCAGGAGAGAACGCGGGTCCCCTTACCTTTTTCCCCCGGTCGTGCAGCTTCTTCTCGGTATCCTTGAGCATCTCCTGGCTCCACAGATCGAAGAAGTAATTCGGATCCGTGTAGAACTTCAGCCCGTCCTTACCGTCCTCCCTGAAATCAAAACAGAATCTCAACTCCACGCTCTAACTTCTTCTTTGTCTCGGATTACTTGGCATCTTTTTTTTCTTTCAAATGAGAAGATACGATTTAATTTTAATTAGAAGAAATAAACTAGTATTATTAATAGATATATATATATATATCTGCTCAATGGGGAGGAATGTTCGACGACGTGATAACTCGTCTTTCCCGGTTAACAGGTTAAAATGATATGGAATTAATGTAAATGATAGTACAGGCTGCCACTTTGCCAGCGTGTATTATAATTAAGAGAGAAATGAAGAAATGAAGAAACGAATTACCTGTAAACGTTAAGTTTATCAAGAGGTGGCGGTGTGTCGCACTGATGGTAGGTTTCCAACATCGCCGTTGGCATGGTGTCCCTGGAGACGACCTGCTGGTCGAACACCACGGAACTCTTGAACGCTTTCCTCATATGTATATCTTGCAGAGAAACTAGAAATCAGAAAGTTCGGTATTAAAGCAGAGAAAAATTCTTTCAGATTCGTGATTCTTGGTGCGAGGGGAGCATACAAATTACACACCCTGAATATTTTTTACCTCTGACGACCAAGTACGTTCATTAAGAAAATGAAATTTCTATTGTGAAATTTACATTTCTTTGAAACATTCATATTTACAATTCATTTACTAAGCCTTGCAATATTACGAGGGTGGTATTTTCAGAACGCACAGAAAAGAAGCGATACTACATAACTGGATGTTAAGCTCTCAGCAGATTAATAATGGTAACCATCAGCAAGACAAGATCAATCAGTGCATTTCACTAACAGGCGTTCAATAAATCGAAATACATTAACTACGGTACATATTTAGCGTATCTCATGGTGCGCAGAAAAGTACCCGGTTCTACGGTTACGCATTAGGCGTGACGTTTGGAAGAAAGTAGGTCGCGAGCGATAGAAAATTCGTCGCGGTTCCCTGGCGTGTATTCGAAGGGTAAGAATTCCTTTCAAGAAAGCATCTTCGCGAAAAATGCCGCGTGCTTCTGGAAAGCACAAAAGCGATCTCCTTCACGTGTGAACGCGCGTGTACAAAAGCTGTCGCGACGATGACAAACGAGTGTTCGATAGGTATTTCGTTCTACAAAATGGTACTTGTGTTAGGTGTCCCGTCTACCAAATATTCATCATCTGAGATTATACTGTGAGAGCCCTTATTACCAGCCACTCATTATACAGTAAGCTGACTTGTAATTTTTCGCTTCGAAGGGATTGAATGCAAATTTAAATACACATTTGATCGAACAACCAGACAAGTTCAAATATGCAAATGTCTCTCACGCGAATAGTTCGATTTGTGACAAGGACTGTTTTAAGTTTCAGGTGATTAGACAAAACCCGGATTATTGTTTCAAAAATTAGAGTATAGGTACAGAGAATGTAGTTTACATAATTGAAAAGCGTAAAATAATATATGTATGTATATATTGACTCCTTTTTAATCTCTTGATTTCGACACTGAATAATTGAGTAGTACATGTTTGCTACGAGGAAAGGTTTCATCACTAGCCAAAATTTAATACCGTGGACCACCGGTGGATCACGTGTCACCGAACGTGTTAACTCCCGGAACGATCCGAAAGTTTTGTGCCATTTGTACTAGTCGATCAAAGCACGAACCTTCTTCGACGTTGCTGTCGAGTTGAGTGACTTTCACAGCCAGTCGGTCTATCCTGGCCTGCAAGGAGTTTGCTCTGTCGCTCAATCCGTGGGCCTCCCTCGCGAGCTCGCCGAACAGATCTTCGGCGTGCCTCGACAGACTGGACAGTTGCCTGATGGTGTTGGCCAGGGTGCCATTCGTTACAGCCTCTAGCTCCGACGGCAGAGGGAAATCCTCGGGAATGGTACCGCGCGCGACAAGCACAGGCTCCACCAGTCGCTTTGGAAGCGGCATCTTCTCGCCAGACGCGGGGCAACTTTTCTATCCTTGGATGATCACTTACCGATCTCTCGAGACCTGCAACAACGAATTCACTGTTGCTTGCAGAGATCCGGGGATTAATCTGGAGCAGTGTTTCCCAATTGAATAATTTTAAATATTAAAGATATAAAAAAATTGTTGAAGTTGGGGGTCCCGCTAAAGTTTAGTGAGTTTGGAAGGGTCCCGTGGGAAAATCTACGTGGGAAATGTTAGTGTAGAGTCAGGGGCTAAGTATTAAAGTAACTAAAATTTTGGGCAAAATAAATTGAAAAGGGTTTAAGCACAGAGGCTTGAGAAAACTTAAAAAACAACTCATATGTGAACTCCAACTCTTCTAAATTAAAATATTTGATATTTCTCGGAAAAAATTTTGCATATATGCGTCATTAAATTGTGAAACACTCCTATTTGAAACGCTATAGGAAGCAGGAATAACATTTGTAACAACAAGATTTCTCCTTTGCATTCGAGAAGTTCTCCATCGAACAGAATACACTGATTGTCAGCAGCTGCATAAAACGAACCGGTGTTCGATTTTGCACAAGTTCGTCAAAGACATTTTACAGATTCCTCCACTCGTAACAGCAAAGTATGCAAATATACCGTCTAACAGATACCTACAACCTACAATCGACTTTAGGCGGCGGGTCCTCCTGCATCAATTAAACGCGACGATTTCGCGATGGGACATCCAGAGCGATCAAGCACGTAATTTGCAACGGAGTAGAGTCGAGTGCAAAGGCGACACTCGACGGTGGTTGCGAGGAAGACCCCTCTCGGCGAGTATCGAGAGTCGTTAAAAGGGATGAATTCCATTTGCTCGGGGATATTCTTTCAATCCACGCGCGCAGCGGGCACGATCGAAATATAATCTCGTCCACGGCGACCAGTTCACAGGCACGCGCGTAATTTTCGACTCCAACAAACCGCCGCGGACGCTCACAGACCGCAATCAGGTACACATTGGTCATGCACGATATTTCCGTTGGGTAGTTACGATCGAAATGTGGTTAAGTCAAAAGGCCCTGGCTAGATTCAACGTATAAATACTCTGTGCGTGTGTTATGAAAAATTCTGTTGCAAATGATCGAGTCAGACGTTTATCATGTCCGATGAGTAATTGTTGTAGCAGGAAGTTGCCGCTGCCCTCGGTAGCCACAACCCACATTCCACAGCGTCGTGAATTCTATTTGTTTAAATTATTGTGTTACGCATTGCAGAAGTATGTTTCATTTTCTATGTTTAATAATGGGAGTTTCTAATCGGTAGAGAGTAGTGATCCTCGACTGTCTAGAGGTCGCCACGGTTTTCTGGGATTTTTTGTTAATATTATTAAGTTATATTCAGAAATATATGGGGGGTAGGCGGGGTTGCAGGTTATTTGAATAATATAAAAAGGGGGGTTACGACTCAAAAAAGCTTGGTAAACACTGGTACAGTTTTTTTTTAATTCTGCTCGGCGGATTAAAAACTGTGTGATACATATGAATATTTTGTGTTCACATTCTTAAATTGGAAAGGTTTTAAGGATATCTTCATTAGCTTTCTTCAAATGTTTATAATTCCATGGTAACAACTGATCTACCTGTTCTATAACATGGTAAAGTATTCCATACCAGATCGGGTAATTACGAGCTACTTTTCATAGAAATTTTTTTTCGTTGAATTGCAAAATCTATTTCGAAATGTGTAATAAAAACGTATAGTTTCATTTACAAAGTAATAGTAGCCTTGAAATCTTTACAAACATGTAAGTGAATTAAAAATCTGTAAAATCAACGGAAGAAGTATCACGAGAATCTGTACAATCTTCTAAACTATTTCTTTACAGATTACTTTACAGTAAATTACGAAAATTACGAATAAAAGGAATATTCTTGTCTTCTATAATCTAAACAGCAACTTATAATGAGCGAATGCATTTGAATTACAACAGCAAAGTACCTATGGAATCCTCGATAGTATGCAAAGCTTGAGAAATAGGTTTGATTTATAATTAAATTAGGTCTGTAGTACAGTATTTTAAATTGAAAACACGCTACATGTGCACCGTGTGAAATACTAAAACAGTGAAGAGTCTTGTTTATTGGTAACTGATAATTTATGCGTTAAATACTATAAATAATGTGTTCCTGGCATGCCAGCTTGTATATATAAAGTTATGCCGTACAATATCGGCATAACTTTCTGCTTACAGTGTAATAATTATTCTACAGCCTTCAATGTAACGGAAATTTATTCTGCAAGTTCAGACGTTACGTACCTACTATCATGATGCACGAGTTAAAATAAGTGCGATGGCTGTAACGTGGATTAGGTAAGTTTGCGATGCAAACGTTGCAACATGTGGTTCTTATCAGTCCTCTAATCGACCACAGAGACTAGAAGATACTGTTCATTCCTTCCTCATCGGTTTCCTTGTACAAACAGTAGTGCGAAATGAAACGAAATGAAACGAAATGAAATTCAACTTTAATCCTTGCTATATACGTATTTGGGAAAAATAATATCTGCCATTGTTTATCAAACTTTCTTACGTATTTGGTACTTTCTATACCTCTCAAGACAATATTATACAGTTTCCCCCCTAAATTTAATAGCACACAAATCTTCGCACATCTAAATAAACTGATTAAAAATAAGCTTCATTCATTTCAACAATTTCTTATGTCCCTGGTGTTACTTTGATCTATTAAAGTGGCAGCTAAATTCGTCCTCCCCGAGCCAGGTAAGTATGAAAAAATGATTGCTCTTTCTACATCTGCTGAATAATTAATCAAAGCCCAGAAATTCTTTGCCAACACGTTTGCCAGCGCAACTATCTCGAACTCTACCTATACCTTGCAATCGACAGCACGAATTCTAACGAGTGCAATGACTGCAGCCTCGCCTTGACTCCTTTCCTTACACGTTCCCCCCTGGCGATCCCATTGGCCCCGATTAACTTGCCCCGGTTGTTGCCTCTTATCGTTCACCGTAGCTCTCTCAGGGTCAATACGAGACGGTAATTAGCGGCATAGGTACTGGTCGCGCGTAAACTGGCGCACCCCTCGCGCGGAACGCACGCGAAACGCGCGGTGAGAAAGTTTCTTTGCAAACAGCACGGATGAAAGACACGCGTCCCTTCACTCCCTTCCACGCAATTACGAAACCGACGGAGAACACGAGGCTCTTATCGATAACGAATAAGGTTTATCGCGTGCGCTGTCCCAATAAGATACTTGGGAAAACGACTTCGTTCCAAGTAGGAGAAGATTTGAATTGGTAGATGCGTCCGAAAAATCAGAGAAAGAAGTCAAGGAGTTTCAGTAGATCGAGGAAATTTGAATAGTTCAAAGTATTAATTGAATTTAGGTATTTAAATTTCTCGAGTTTCACTCGAATTTATTTAAGCAATTATTATTTTCCCCGAGTCCTCGAACAGCTCTAGGTAAGTAGTAGATACATACCTACTATGATTACAGTTTCAAGTATCTGACAGGGTCAATGGTGCGGCCATGGTCAGACGGCCGCGCCGCGGCCGCAGCGTCGACGAACAACGAGGAGAGCGTCGTCAACGGTGAACGTACCGCTACTATGCAACTGTCTTCTAATTAGCAACTAGTAAGCATAAGTCGAGCGATTTACCTCGTTTCACCGGATGTTGCACCTGTGCAAAATATCCCAATGGTATGCGATCCAAAAAGCAATCTCTTTCAGTGTATTAAAATAAAAATAAACAAACCGAAAATTAATCCTCTGTAAAATTTCGTACGAAAATATTTCAACACTTGCAATAGAAATGGCAAAATTGCACCGAAATTTCCAAAATATATTATATGGAATCGCATAAAACTTAAAAGTGATTTCTATAAAAAAAATTGTGTTACGGTATACTTTACGGCCACCATGTAATTTGCAACGAACAAAGTAGCTTTAATTAATAGAGCTGCGGGGAAACGCGGTTCCTTTTTCGTTTGCTCGTTAAAGCTCCCCTGCCCTTTGTGTCACTTGTGAATGCGTAACCGAATGAAAGCCTCAGGTGGCACCTGTTAGGGTTGGCGAAACCCTGCTTCTTTCGCTTTCTGATCCCTCTCTGTTTCCAGAGGTCGTTGCTCGGATACATCGGGCACGATATTAAGTATAACACAGACACTGAATACTTTAACGATGCGCGCCCCTTTTTCCCTTAGTCTCTCGGTCCTCAGTCTACCTCCACAATGCTTAATCGCTTTTAATATCTGGCAACATTTTCCTGACGCCTACACTTCATTTTCAATTTTCAAAATTGAGATACGAAAATTCATCAACATATTTCCCAAGACATGAAAATGATTATTTCCAGGTCGTTCCTCTCCGAATTAATGAGCAGAGCTCTCTCAGTACCTACCTAACAAGGGTGGTGATATTTCTAGCAATTGTTCGCGCAATCAGTGTTCGCAAATCCTAGCGTCTAGCGGACAAGTAGAGATCATGAGTAATAAACAAACACAGCAGACCACCCGAACTCAAATTAACAAGGTTTTCAAAATCCAATCTTGTACACGTAGGATTATCGCCCTTTTAGGCTTTCGATTTGTCATCGCTAATCTGGTGCGACAGATAGGTACAACTCGTAACTCTGGTTCAATTGACGTGAAAAGTGTTGCGTTCATGCGAATGGGACAACGAGACTATCGTAGCTAAGGTTTTATGGTACCTTCCGCTAGAAGCCTATGTCGACACGTGGGCTGACATTTACGTCGCGCAACCGGAGTCCGTACATTACGTCCCATCAAGAGGTAGAAAGTCTCTTTGGATGATATCTGCTACGTGTAGCTTTCATTATACATACTTCGACTTGGTCCCTCAGCAATAAGAAACGTGATTCACGGTTTTCTCTACGTTTGCATAAAGTTCATGTTAATACCAAATGTGTACTTAGGTACACATAGGTATCTACATACGTAAAGTGTGTTTGAAACTTGGAAGAGGTCTGAATACAACCCACGAAATCTATATAAAATTCAATTTTGATTGAAGAATCCAGTTCTACAATTGCACGAAAACTGAAGATTAACTTGTCAGATTTAAAGGACAGATTTAAGGTCCCTTTTTATAAAGAATTCTACTTGCTTATAGTAAATGACTTTTTAAAACTAGCAATCATACAAATTCCACTTCCCTGATTCGCCTCTACAATTGAGAAACTGGAAAGTATTATTTGCGTCCAATAGCCAATGTTTCTGTTTAAGTTTAGTTATTTATTCTCTAGAAATTCCTAAAACGTTCCGATGTTTTTCAGGCCTCTGAAGGAGGAGCCTCCCTTGATACAATTTAAATATTCACACAAGCACGGTATTTGCACCGTTAATAATAATAATCGGTACTGTCGGTCCCAGGCTCGGCTGCAACGTTATACCAACATCGAGGGCACAATAGAGACAACGATTCCAGTGGAACAGACTGTTAGATTACACGAGTATAATATGAGTCACCGTAGTAGCAAGCAACCCCTCTCCACCCTCCCACACTCCTTCAACGATACACCGTAGTATCTGCATTTTATACGCGCTCCCACGCATTCGGTGCCAAGTAGGGATTTACCAATTCAACGCGAGCTGGCGAGCGGAAGGACTCGCTGCGGTACAATCACAAAAAGCATGCCATCGTATGACGTTTGCAATCGAGAACGAAGAACGTTCTCATCGATCCTCGTAACAGGGATGCCACGTTATCAAGGAATCCACCACTAATTGTGCGTAAGTGCACGGAATTTCTCGCTGGAAATGCTGAAGCATAGTGTTTTATAAGGTACCGTGATGATTTGGTATTTTAATCGTGGAACGTGGAATATTCCGGTACTTTCGGTTACCTACTAGTAAATTTCTTTCACTTCAACTCACAACGGTTGGAATACGGTTTAAAAATAATTGAGAAGTGCGAGGGGTTAATATTACCTATATATCGCTGCAAAGAAGATAGGTGACACGAGGTATTTCAAGTTTTGTCCTCCTAGCCTGGTAAACTGAATCTGAACTCTGAAGCATTAACGTCTTTTGCTGCTGTGTAGTAAAAGGGTAGTAACCCGTTCATTCAACGGCTGGTGAATGGAAACCTTAACTCATTGTCAGCTTTAGCGATCGTCTTGCGTAAGATGAGTAACATTTAAAGGTCACTATTACTACTCCTTACTATTACCATTCCTCCCCAATTAGAATACCACATTAGAGGGAACTCATCTTCTTTCTGTATTACTTCGTAGCTGCGAAAGGTGGCTCACATCTGCATTAATGCAAATAATTGGAGCATTCATTCTGGGTTAGGTGACATAGAAGCCAGAAATAAAACTTGCTTTCATATCAAATAAATTCTGATCAATTTTCCAGCTTCTTTATTTAACTAGACTATTTGCAATGCCACAATTTCTTCTCATACTCTATATAATTTACCAATTCGGCAAATTCACGTATTTACTCCGCGTCTCTGCAAATATGAAGAAGCGGAGCAAGGTGTCAGGTTCAGGAAATTGGCACGTCATAATTTGTGGTTTAACTTACTACAGCATTCGTTTCATTTCCAACGATTCATTTCCATGCGAGATGAGTTTGCATACTCTTAACGAAAAGGAGATTTAATTATTCCACTTTGCATCTTTGTCCATTTACAGGTGTGCACGAGAACAGATTCTGGATAATCTTTCGAAGTTTCGAACAAATTGCGTAGTTACGTTTTCACATTCGCGTCACTGTGTACGCAAGCTATCTCCGACATTAATGGTAATGATAAGAGGAGCTCCCTTCAATTTGAAAGGACCGCGACCTACAGAATCCTGTCGTTCATTCCATCATTACGGACCCTTTTACTGCGCAGACTTCCCCATCAAGTTTATTTTTTAAATGTATTAACACCATTAATAAGTCAATTAACTTTCAACCTTAAGACGAATTTTGGTCAATTCCTTTGACCAAAAATAATAATAGAGCGAGGTTCTACGAGCAATAACCACGAGCGTCATCGTCATTCTAATTTACTTAACGCGCGCATGTCGGTTAATCCTGTCCACGTTCAAGCTCAATCCATTCTGGCCCGCACGTGTGGCTATGAAAACCGAACCTGCATATGCTGCCCATATGGACACGCGAGAAACTCGAACATACGCATGCACACAGTTCAATTTAATCCTCCTCCAAGCGCGCTTACACGAGTCACCTTTGACAAAGCGTATTCCTTGCACCCTGGCGCTGAATTATTAAATATGCATGTTGACACTTCGTACACGACCAAATAATTAATCCAAGCAGTAGGTAATTTGTACTCGTAAATAATGAAGTATCGCTGAAATTTATAAATATACAAAGTTTTGCTAAAGCTTGGGAACTTGAGAACTCGAAGGCTAATTTTTCGAATTTAGCATATTACGGGATATTAAACTACAGCCTTCGGAACAAACTCTCGACTGCTAATTTTCGAAATTTTGAAGATAATACGCGAGCAAAGATAACGTATTGCTTAAAAATTGAGGGAGTGAAGGTTGAGATGGGGCTCTAAAGGGTTAGTCACTCATGAAGTGTGTACCTACTCTTTTAATTAATTATCACTAAATAGCAGTAGAGTAGTAATTGGTAGAGATTTAATTTCCTTGCAAGCAGAATGAGTTAAAAAATAGTCGAAAATATTTTCAACACCCGAGACGAAAATAAAAGCCTCATTTTGCCAACACATGTACCTAATTTAATTAAAGTACCTACCCTCTCTTGAAATCATCAAAGAACATTCAAGAATCTAAACAAATACTAAAGAAATTCAAGCAATTTCAAGAGCAGGAAAATCGCTATATCTAAAGTCTAAAGCATCGAAAGTATCAACAGTGGCGACCTACTGCCAGAAGCACTTGGAGTACGTCCCCACTTCTGCGAGTGGGTTTCGCAAGATATTTGCACAGGCGACTGCAGCGGAAGATCGGCAAATAGCATTGGGACTCAATTGTTCGAGGAAGAAGGTAACACGACAGAGGCTTCAGGAATGCCACTACAAGGGGAAACGTGGCATTCCAGGTGTGCGTGTGCACGTGTAACGACCACAGTGCCCCGCGGCGTAGATTCGATTCGAAGCACGCGTGTCGCCCGACTGATATTGCAAAATCGCTTCACGTCCAGCATTAGCATAAGCTCTTTGTTGCTGGCGACGCCGTTTAACCTGGCGCATCTCTCGATCATCTGCGGTACCACAACCCCTCGATCGCGTTGCATTATCATCTGATTCCATTCGGGGATATCGATTGATCCCATTATGTTCGATAATCAGCGCGGTTACTTTCCAACATTTGTATCCAGGGCTTAAGATATTGATTAGCACATGTTCACTGCTATGTTTGCTTACGAATTTCTGCACAATATTTAATTTAATATTATATTTTATCTCAATGAGAAATTTTCTGCGAGGTTTTTTTCCGATTAGAGATTATAATATTTCAAAATTATGTAATTTAATTATCCAGATATGGAAGGCTTCCGTATGATTTCCTCACGTTTTAAGGGGAAATCTTCCACAGTACCTAGTAGGTATATTTCCCAAGCGAGCAACCAGCCAAGTGCAATGAATCCTATCTCCATCATCGCCTATCTCGATAAGTACCAATTCTCTGACACACATTTAACATCTTACCTACTTACTCAAACCGACACGAGTCCAAAGAGTTTGCGCAACCCTCCAAACACTGTACACACAATCCTCTGTGTGGAATAATCAATATACTCTGTGTGGAATAATTGCGAAAAACGTTGCAGATTTATCGAAGAACTCTAGAAAAGAAAAGCAGTGGAAGCCATATATCACATTTTCTACAAATACAGCAGGTGTCCTAATACTTATGAACGGCACAGAGTGCTCCATTTCCATCCAGATCATATTTCAACTAAGGGACTAGGTACCTAAGAACTGTTTCCTTCCGCAATGTCTAATAGCCACCGAGCTTTGCATCACCTACACTGCTACAGTTTCCAAGCAACCCTCGCGATATTAACGATTTCGAATCGCGACTGAGGAGTCTGAGGAGTCTGAGGAGTCTGAGGAGTCTGAGGAGGCTGATGCTGGACGATAACGGAATACTCGTCGGTGGAACGCCAGGAGCTCGTAGAACACTGCATGTCCCGGGGATTACCTGGCCAAGTAGCACGTTCGCAAGTTGGCGCAGCACCACGACCTAAATTTCCAGTTCGTTAAATATTTCATGTTGCAGTCGTGGCCGTCTACGTCAGGCAATAGCCGACGAAAAGCAGATACACACCTCTTGGCGCGAACGTGCCGACGATTCGACGTGCTCCTTGATAACGATACCGAAACCGAAACCCGCGTCTTCGAGCACGATAAAACGCTATTCCTGACATTTACAGAAGCCACTCGACACGTCACTGGTATCTATCAACATTTCCTCGGGTATATTTATGAGACGTACGTCGCTCCGAAATCCCAGATACGACCTGCTATAACGAAATATCGCGTCCCTTTATCGGTGCCGTTTGTATTAGGCAATTTCTGAATAGTCTGATGTAGTTCTGATGGAATTTCACTCGGTTTCTGATGTTGCAAAGTCATTGTTCAGGATAAGATACAATTATAGTTCTGTTCATTTTCAAAATTTCTTTCTCTGTTGTTGTTGTTGTTGTTGTTGTTTATATTTGTTTTTATCATTTTAGACGATTTTTCACTTGAATTTCAAGTTCAATTCATTTCCGGAATGTTGTATTTGAATATACTATAATTGTCCTATCAGGGTACAAGGGATTGGGGAGAACTATTATCGTAGCCGATATTGCGAATATGCACTACTCTTTGACAGGATGATAATGTCGTGACTGAAAGTTTGTTATGACATGCACCAGTTCTGTCGCCACGTTCCCAATTCGCAAATACGACAGCTCTACGAGCTGATGCCGTTTATATTTTGCTCGAAATCGTGTTCTTGCCGGTGTTGATCACGAGACGCTTAAACGTGCAACGAAGGGCTTCCTATTACCAAGGAAGACACGAATATGCTACCCGATAATGGGTTTACTAAATTATTTTATGAATGCAGAGTGTAAGTAGGTTCCTTCGTATTAATTTTCCAAAAATTTCCATCTCCAATTAATCGAAAGAAATAGTTTCAGTTCAAATCCTTTCTAGCTACTAAAAATGGCCATCAGGTGACAAGCATGAAAAGTGCAAGCAATCATAAAGTTTTGAAAAACTCAACTCCAAATAAAAAAAGCACCCTTTATGACGTCCTTCAATCACCCAGTTCATGTTTCCCTCAAAAAAATTTTACGTTATCACAAACAGCAAAGGTACTCTACTAACGTTCGACCTAAACATGCGCAATACTGGTAACGGCTATTTGATGCAAATATACGCCCAGAATCAATATTTACACGCAAGATGACTGGCAGACACGTTGCTTAGGTTTCAATAGGAGAAACCTGATTTTGATTCCAATCAGAAATCGTGTTAAAAGGGGAGGCCAGGTGACACCAGTTGGACACGAACCAATTTTCAAATTCCATTCACCACCGGTAGCCAAGAAATCTTACGTAAGGGAAAGTAGGTTACACTAAATTATCCAGCAAAGTAATCCACCTTGATCAAACCTGGTGCGCTGTGTGTTATACGCTCGCTGTGCTTATTCATGGAATAGAAATGCAGGTCTTTCTCTCGTGTGGTACACGAGTACCTACCATCGGTTATTTATATTATAAATTCATACTTGACGCAAACTTTATAAATGCAAGAATTTGCTAAACAAATTAACTACTGAGGCTTCTTAAATGTATACTACCTAATATTTCAACATTCTGTTATAATTAATTTACATATTTCCTTTGCGCAACATCCAATAAATCTATTAATTATTATCGATCAGGATATTTTTATAAATAATATATTAAATAAATATGTAATTTCGAATCGATACGAATGAAATACAGAATTATAGAAGTATACTCGATGTTTGAATATTTCGCGAGTTTTTCGAGAAAACATATCCTGGGAATGTGAATGAACCTAGTAGGTATGTTGAAACGTAAGCGCGTGTTTCATTGATCCATGGTGTAATTTTAGCAAGATTACGTTGCAAGTGTCGATGAACCATACGCAGGTGACTCCTCGCTATATTTGGGTCACCCATGAAGGAAGGATATGAGTCGTTGCTGACGATAAACTGAATAAATTATACCGATGGTTACGCGACCAGAGAGCGACGTGTAGATCGATCTATGAAATATGTGCATCACACGTTTCGCTTGTCTCCTGTGCTTCCGTGGGAAACCAGGAAACAAGAAACGCAATTTCCACTTAAGAAAATTTTATCCAATACTCAATTTACAGGACTTATATTCTCGTGGAAAATAAGAAACGTCAAGACTGAATTTCATTTTTGTCGAATAAAATTTCAGCAATTTCAAATTTTATTCAATGCTGAATTATTAAATTGAGAACAAATTAAAAACAAGAGATATTAATAAGCAACTGTTAATCATAAACAAATATATAAATATATATATATATATATATATACGAAACAAGCAACTTACATAAAATGTAAACTCAGAATTGAATTCGTATTTAATATTATGGATAGGTGATCTTTGCAATCAGTTCCGTTATATTGCTAATCCATAGGCAGCAAGTTGATTATACTAAATTCCTATGCTCCTGCTAAGTGAAAGTCAACTCGCAGAAACATCTGTACTCGGGGTTCGTGCGCTAAGAAGATGTCTCAAGCACACTGGCGCCCTTGAGAACACCCGTTTCTCATTAGCGGTTACTTACATTAGCAAACGGAATGTTCGTTAATTTTAATGCTTGAGGGGCACGTGACCCCTTCGATAAAACTGGGACTGTGTCTAGTTCTCTATGGCCCTTGAAATATTATGGTCCTTCTACGACCCCACCGAATTTAGCCCTCCTCTGCCAGGAGAGATACTCTTCACCTAACTAGGGTGAGGTCCCTTTGACGTCAACGAGCAAAAAAAAATAGGCGAACCATAAAAAACTTCATCCAACTGCGCATCGATACTACTTAGATCTACTCATTACGAAACTATGAAACAAACGTTTACTAGGTATACACGGCAATAAATTCAATCGATTATTAAGTACCTAATAGGTAGTAGGTAATTCGTGATCTTTGTCCAGAAATAAATACATTTAAAAAATAAAATCTATATTATCTTCACTCCACTCTCCGCCTAGTTCATGGTTAACCTGTTAAGCAGGCAAGACGAGTTAACTGGTCATGAACAAAATTTCTTCACGTTCGATAAAAGAAATTAATTCGTTACGAAAATTTCAACACTTAATTCCTGCAGCAGGAGTAAAGAATGTCTTAGGTCACATTTAGTGTGGGCGAAATGAGTTAACTGGCTCTATGATAATTATTAAACATTCTGATCGAGACATGATTTTCACTGTTTCAGCAAGATTTAAGAAAGAACGCCTATCAGTATCGAATAGATTTATGTGCGTGAATATGGACACGTGCCCTCTCCCTGGGGCGACGTTAAATTGGTAGAGACGTGTACCTATTGGGGTGTAATGCGCTGGTTCTTTCGATAACAGAACTAGCTACCCCTCTTATAATAAAAGGGGAGCGAATGACGTCATGCTCGCATTCACGGCCCCCACAGGATATAATTCTGTCCTCTGTGTTTGCGATACTCACACACGCCCACCTGTATTCTATACGAAAATCGTTGGAGCGCGTACGCGCGCGCTTACTCCCCCTGCATTATAAATAGAGCCGTTTCCAAAGCAGCAGAATGATAAACCAAACGTGAAAATTGAGTAACGCGGAGAGACAAAACGCGGCGCGGGCGTCTCCATTTGTCGGCTGTGAGTTCCGCGACTTCCGGTGGTGGCGTGATTTTCACTTCAAAACCGTCTCAAGGTTTAGTGAATCGTGATAGAAGTCCCTTTTCGAATTATTACCAAGCGATTATTACTCTTACTGTATCGATGCTTGCATGTGTGTATGTAAATATACCTACACATTCAAATTTTAAAATCATTCGCCCTCTACTACTATAACATCGCTGTGGTAAAGGTGACAGAAAACAATTAACACCTCCAGCTACAAGCATATTGCAGTCAGTCACTTGCAAGTAGACTCAGAATCAGTCAGTTACGAATTATGATACAACACCGCAAAACGCATAACAGTGGAGGTGCCGGTCACGCGCTTAGTTCCCATTCCGTTGTTAGACGATATCGCTGAAGGAATCGAGCGTTGTCAAGGTTCCACTGAACTTCGACAATGCACATGCAATATCGAATGGGAAGCTCGCAAAGCGGAAGGCATTTCTTAAGCGTTCAGTTGTAAGCCCGCATGCAATATTGATCAAGCTGGTTGGTAAATTGGACCGAGAACTGGGTGGTCGTGGCTTGGGCAGGCGTGAAGCGGTTTCCCTTCTGATCGTGAGTCACTGTGTGCCAACCCAAAGTCTGCTTTATTGCTCGACAGGATTGAGCCAGGGTTGCTCGTGTGCCTTACGTTTCGTGCCTGACGCGCTAACGCCGCTCTTATCGATCGGATCTACAACCGATGAAAACAAGCTTTTTCCCTTGTAAGACCGAATTTCAATTGTTAATGGGTGGTCGTTGTGATTCGTCAGGTCGACGCAACGCAACAGATGCCACCGGGCAAATTAGTTTTCTCTTTTTAAGAATAGACTTTGGGAAGGATAGGTTGATCTTCGAAATGATTAGAATTCAAATGAGGGTTGAAAGCAGCCCTCGCATTTGGGGATAGTAAATTTAATACTGTGGCGACTCTAATATTCAACGATTCGAGTTGAAAACTTTAAAGGTGTTAGTGAAGAGTGATTCGAAAGTGGTGCTGTAGAATTTACAAGTATGTAGGTACCTACTGTATGTGAGAATAAATGAAAAGGAATTGTAATGAGAATGGTTCTCCAAACGTTTTGCTCTTGAGATACAGTGACGTTGAATTCGTCGAAGAATAACGAATAAACGTTAAAAAACTGATTAGCTAGTCGAAATTATTATTATTAACCCGGCTTAACTTTATTCGTCGAATAATCTAAAGTTAAAGTAACTTTTACTATTTATTTAATTTTTTATTTGGTGAATGCCCAACTCTGAGTTCAGTGCCAAGCTTCAATTCAGTCCAATACTAATTTTCCAATTAATCTCAAATTAACTTCTGTAACCACCACCACCCACCACCCTAAGTACGTAGTATTATAGTTAAAGTAAGTATATTTCTCGAAATTATTAAAATTTTTGAATCCCCCTTGCAATAAGCATACAATATATTTCTACTATCTTTGATATTGGCCTCATTGCACTCCGAACGGAGTGTATTAACTTTGCAGTTAATGTTGTTCACGTGCCGTTTATCGATAGCTTAAGATGCAAAGAGCCGCAACGACAATGAGATAACGAACACCCAGCCTCCCTATTCGATATACTCTATTACTTGGGTTAACATCCACTTTGTGCACCACGCTGGCTCATGCCATCCACCGAGGTTCCTGTGCCTCGGTTAGGTCCATATACGAGGCTCATTACGGGGGGACATTCTGGTAGCGGCAGGACATTCAATGAGTTAATTAAGTATTCAAATGAGGATGCGACAAACATTTTGTAACGACTTTAGCATGGTAATAGCCTGGCCTAACGACGCCCCGTTTAGCAAAAAAAAATATGCTAGCTCCAGTTATGTCCTCAGTTTAAGTGGACTCCTTCTGAATTAGTACCTGTAGGTAATTTGTTTGTAATCTGTGGCACATTAAAGCTACGCGCAAATACAGTGACTCTAATGTAAAACGAACGATTTTACTCGAATCATTAATTAGAACTGGTTAAAGGGCAATAAATGTGCAAAGTAACGTTGCTAGCGCAATGGCATCCACTTCAATGGCATTATAGTGGGTGGAGCATGATGAAAAGTGTTGCGAAAATGTAGATTAAAAATTATGGGCAGAAGTAAGACTGACGTGCTTCGATTGAATTAATTCCCTGCCGTTGATTGAACGAAGTTAAAACTGCACGATAAATTGAGGAAGCAACCAATTAAAAAATTATTTATTTACTGCAAGGTTCAATGCGAACGTTTGATAATTCGACCTTTCTTTTTTAAATGATATTCACAGTTGCTAGTGGACTTTAGGATGCAAGCAACTGGATATAGTACATAATATTATGCAATAGTGCTTCTGTACCCCTCGCCATCATCCAACATCAGCACATTATGATTACCGACACATTCTATGTATTTATTCCATTTGCTATACTCGAATATAATTTCCAAAAGATAATCCAAATTACCAGCTGTTTCAAACATTCCAAAGACTAAAGGCTTGAAATGCAAAATTAAGGGGGTAGGTAACCCTCAACAGCCCAAAATCAGACCCTTTTTCAAACGCATAGGTCTGAAAAAGGATACTCATGCTTGGTTGGTTGGACATGCAGTTTTGTCGTTGCCTAATGCCTAGGTATAATCCCGAAATCGAATTTTCGAAAATTTTCAGGGTTACCTAAATACCTACCCCATTATACAAGCCCAGTACACAAAGAACCTCATTTTTCCTCCCTTTCTTTTTCATTGATTTTTATTGATACCAATTTCGCCGCTCTGGGCAGTTGCCCTCCTAGCCTAAGGTACCTAGACTGCAGAAGCGTGTGATGACCAGTCGGTGGAACGTAGGCAGAGAATTGACCGTGCCAAGACGGATACTCGAGTACGTACTCAAGTACTGACCCCACGATCGTAGCCTGCGTCCACCTTCAGTATACATATAATCCCCCGCTTAAGCGGATCTACCGCGTGCGTGGACGTTTCCGGTGAGTCTCGCGTAACGTACACCGAGGGTACCTACACGCGAACTAGTAGTCGCGGGAAATCTACAGATAGCACGAACGTGGGCAGCACGTACACCTGTACGCATCCTATCCAAATCGGCGCGGTTAATCGACGGAATCGAATGTCACGAACCGGTTACGGATTGGTTAACCTTGCTGTCCTCTTACTGCTACACCGAAAAAACGTGTCCAACTCGTTCGCCGAGCTGGTGCGGTTTAGTATCACCAGTAACACTATACCTACACAAGGGACGAAGTGCTCTATTTTCGTTTTCACAAAATTCGCGAAGTGGGTGTGCTTTTAATTTCTTGAAATATGTGCAATCAGATTTTCCGTACGATTATCGAGATGGATTCTGTGAACGAAATTACCGAGGCATAGTCACTTTTGTTCGGGGTATTATTAACTAGCTACTTATTGTTAGTGAAGTGAATTTTCCCAAAGTATTACCTACGAAATTATAAAATATTTGGATCTGGGAAGTGAATAATAATACCGCAGATTTAAGTTATATCATAAGTATTAATAGAGTAAAGTGTTCTTAGAAGTAAAAAATAACGTATTTCTTATCGAAATGTTTAAAGGCATACGTTGAAATTCGAGCTCCAAACACCGAATTATTCGTTTAGTAACTACTAAAGGGCTTGCTATAGTGAAAGGAAATTTCAATAGAGGGTGAACCATGTAAATATTTGCCTACGTGTTTTGACGTTAAATAATCGATACAATGGCGGCGCGCTGAGGCACTCAGTCATATTGATGTTGACATAATATCGCGGGCAAAACGGCATATTGATACTAGACCCGTTTCAGAACGTAACAGGTGCAGACATTACTTCGAAATTAACTGAACAGTGGTTTTACCTATCCCTTTCGTTACAACGTTAATAATCGTTAAGAAGCAATTTAACGACAAATTTTAATTTCCCATGTGAAGGATATGGTGGAAATAACCTACGGTAAACTGAGGGCACATTGGCAGGTTTTTGTAAAATTTTGTTACATGTATAATATACAAATTAAGATTCTTACATTTGCATCATTTGCGATTGTAGGTACTACAAGTGTGAAAATGAATAAAGTTTTTCATCTTTTCCTTCGTTAATTAATTGCCAATGTTCCCCCACTTTAAATCTATTTTAACTGCAACACCCTTTTCGTTAACTAATCATTACTTGCCTGCCAAACAAATTCTATCTCTAGCCCGCAAGTTAAGTAGCAGTATCTTCATCCATGCGTAGAACACTAGAGTACCTACTACCTATTAATTAAAACATCAGGCTGAAGAAGCTGAAATTTTGCCGACAGATAGAAACGTTCTTTTCTAAGTTAATATACCTACACGTTTCAAAACTAACCACTATTTAAACCAGGATGCTCGTCGTTACTGATTGCAGTAATCATAAATAACAAGAGTTTTAAACATCTTTCATGACTTTAGAAATACAGTAGGTAGTTCACTCAGGAGATGTAAGTATAAAATAGTATCTATTATTACTAATAAAGTATAAAATAGTGTCGCAAACATCGCCCATCAGAGGGGCATTTTCAAACGACGAGCCCACTCGTCCCCCCGAGTTAACAGATTAAGGGTAGTCCCAACACATTCTGCGCCTGTAGACCTCGCTGAACGTCCCAGACAAGAAGCGACCAAGAAACTGGAGCCCGAAGCGACGCCTCGAAACGCGAAAACGACGGAAAGGGAGACACGCAGCGACGCTCCGGGACGTGAAAAGGGACAAAAGGCAAACGTCCCCCGGTGCAACGATACCGTGGAAAATGCTCCGAGGTACAAACGCAACGGGAAGGAATCCGTAGACAGCAGACGCGGGGTATCGAGTAACATTCGTCATGGTAGACGCGAAGACGTCGACCTCGCGGATACACACTGGCCGGGCTGGTTGCGGTTTGCTGGCTTTATGCATCCAGAGTCATCATCGTCGGCGCGGCGTTGCGCGCGACGTGACTAGCGGCTCGTGTGAAAAGGCCCTAACTGCTCAGCTAAGCAGATCTTGGCCTGGATCGAATCTGAACAGAATTAGATTTCTGGCTAAATGGTTCTTAATTCTTTTCTAAGGTCCTTCTGGTTTCTCAATGTGCTCAGAGTGATTTCTGTGTATCGTTGGAAAGGTGTTAAGAAGGGGAATCCAGTGATACCATTTTTAACTAACTAAGGAGATGGGACTACCTTGAAAAATGACCAAAAGCTTGTGATTCCGAGCTTTCGGACAAAAGAAACCCTGGTAGCAAAATCGCATTTAGTTGAAAGGTGCACTGGAGGATACTCCTGGTGGTGTAACACGTATACACCCCTAGAAGTTAAGCTGCCAAATCTATTATCTGTGCCCTAATTGCAGCACCTTATTGGAACCTTAATAAGAATCGTATCTTCTAACCTTAATAAAAGAGAACGAGCCTGCCAAGACAGACAAAGGTTCAGGCCAATACCGTCTTGTAATAAGTACACATTTAGACACACATCTTTGCCTGCAAGGGTATCGTTTACACCACTTGGGTGTTCCTTAAATGCCTACCCCCGAAAACTGGAAATCCATGCCACAACACTTTCAACAAAATTTATTAACTTACGAGAAAATTCTGAAAACCTTGCGCGACTCAGCGTTAGGGCCATTTTTTCAAACGACCCCATTTAATTTTTGCAAGTTAAAGCTGACACCAATCTTCGCAATGGTGTATACAACTTACGACACTCTACATTCACAAATCACACTGCAGACTTAACACGTCCTTTAATCTTCTCACGAGGCGCCTCACGAGAGCAAGACCTCGTTTCCGTCGAGAGATTCGTGGCCGGTCGTTGGCCGATGAAAAACATCATCAACGAGAGAGCTAGCGCGTGGCCCGAGTCGACTCCAGTGGAAAGAAGAGAGACCACAGGCTCAATGACAGTCTTCCCACAATAATATCGGCCTCCCTCGCTTCGTTTTGCGGCACTCGAAACGACTACCGGCGCATTGATCGGGTGGATGCAACGGGGCTGCAATTAGGCAGGCAACGCGATTAGCAAAGCTGCTGCAGCGAAAGGGTGGTTCAGCGCACTTCTGCGGGGTATCCACGAACTCTTGAGTGATTTTCAAGTCTAATAATCGCTGATGAATTGGCAGATTTCGGGGTAATTAGATGCACTTTCCTACACAAAAACTAGGAAAGTGACGGGTTAAAGGACCTTTAACACAAATAATAAAAGCAATCTAACACTTCCTACCTACTTACACCAGTTTGTACTCCTAAACTAAATCAAACTTCTTTGCGATTTTTCTAAAAAAAAATTAAGTTTTACATATTAAATAAAAAATCCAACTCCAAAAATAAACATCTGGCCATCGCATTGATTTCCCGACCCGCTGCGTTGCAGAGATGGGTAAAAATTCTATTGAAACAGAAATTTTGAATAACGAATAAAAGTTAAAAAAATTATTGTCGAATGGAAAAATCAACTTTATTCGTCAAATAATCTAAAGTCGAAGTAACTTTTACTGGATTCGTTATTAAAATAATTGTTTATTTAGTTAATGCCTAACTCTGCCACCTTACGAGGAAGCTGCAAAATGTTTATAAGCGCAAAAAGGCTGCGACCGCGGCGCGCAAAACTGCGCAAGGTCAACGACCCGTTTGCTCGGTACAAAATTAACCCTACGCGCGGAATTAACCTCACCTCGGGGCAGACCTCATAATCGCTTGTTTCTGGATTTCAATTTCGTTCTAGGGGCACTGGCTGCGTGGACGCTAGGCGGCTGCGTCGAAAACGGGCAAGACACCGTTTCCGCGTTGCCTCGATCAACGTCAAGGTGTCCACCCACGCGGTCGAGTCTACAACCAGTCTGACCACTCATCGACGTCTGTACGCGCACCTTGATCGGGTCCAGCCCGCGACGACTTTATCCGTCGCGGTGATTCGGGTGATTCAGCGCCGCGCGGTTATCGATAAATTAACGCGGTGCGAACTGGACGCGCTATCTCGCCGCACGGCGCACGCCCCTATTACCGAAATCGGTGGATCGTGGGACGGGTGAGTCGCCGCGACGATAACGATAAACGAGCTCGCAATCGCGACTGGCGCGGATTCGAAGAAATCCCGCCCCCACTGGTAATCGCCAACAAGAGACCTTCGATAATTTGAAAAATTTCGATTTCTTCTCAAACTTCGTAGGCTCCTAGGGCCTGATGATATCATTAATATCTGTATTCTATATATTAATCTAATATAATTGTTGTATGGTTAGGTACCCATGCTAAAATTTTCTTGGCCATTTTTTATTATACGACAATGTGTTCATTCTTACCTATGAACTTCTATGTTAATTTTCAAACTTGTCTCAAATTCACTTTTTCTATTCATTCTTCTGATGTTCTTCAGGTTCTAGTCTTTTATACCTATACAACAGTCGTTTCTAAGGAGCGTTACAGATAATTCAGCCTATTTTTACAGCGACAATAACCGCGTACGCTTTAGCGAGCGTGAAGGTATATTATAGGTTTCCAATAGCGTGCAGCTTATCAGCCTATGACACAGCTCTACAGGAGAAAATCATTTTCCATAGTCCCATAAATCATATTACGCGAGCTCTCACCGGCGTAGCTCAGAGCACACTGGAATCCTTTTCGAAGCTCTTCATTATCCTCCACCAGTGCATTAATAAAGGCTTCCAGTCCCGTAACTGGTATTTTGTAACGAGTATGCTTGTACGGTTGCACCTTAAGCCACGTCTATGTTGTGTTGAAGACCCTCGCGATCGCAATCAAGCTCCACGAGGAAAACAATGTGTGCTTATGCAAACAAAGTCTAATGGTACCGGCAAAAAGACATGCAAAGCGTGGCTTATCTCGTCGCACACATTTTTCAACTAGCTTTCTACACATTTTCTACGTATTCTAGAATTGGTCACCTACTTTTAAACAATTCGCATATTCTTCATTTTGAAATATTTCAATTTTTGCATTTGTGCAATAAAAATTCAAGCAAAATTAAGAAATTTAATTTTTTAGCAGAATTGTTTACTTATTCTACTTTTATACTCAAAAATATAATTGTACTATAAAAATTTAATTGCTCGTATTTTGAAAACTGAGCCTCAGAATCCATATTAGTGATTGATGCTTCGATTCCTTTTGGATTGGGGAATTTTCATGTATTTGCGACACCCTATACAGACTGATGTATATCTATTTACCATGAAAAGGCATACAAACGTTTAGGTATACGGTTGTTTTATCCCCGATAAAACGATTCGCGCGCGCGCGCGCGCGCGAGCGTACACCTTGCTGTGCACGATAACGGGAAACGTCCGCGCTGATTATAATGGAGGAGGAAGAAACGGTTTCGTGTGCGTGTAGCGGAATTGTTCGTGTTATACGGCGAGACCTGAATTCATGGGGTATTTCTTGCTAATTGGAAAGATTATCCGATCGTTTAAGAGGCAGATTAATACGCGATCGTGTTTTAATGTAACAAATTTCCACCTCTGGGAATGTAAGACTGAATCTGTTACCTGACTGTGACTTACCTGAATTTGAATTTCACAAAGTCTACATGAGAATTGCGTCGTGACTCTTATGATACGAGTAAACGTATCTTCATTTTTCATTATGAAGAAATTTGTTCAAGATTCAAGCAAACTGTGAAAGGTTCCAATTTAAAAAAGAAATTCAACATCATTTGGTGCACGTTTGATGCAAATCCGATAACAAATGAGCGATTTATTGCAAATGAATAAAAATAGAAATATTAATATTTTTATTGTAGAATATTTTTTGCCAAAAATAGAAATTAAAACTTATCAACTCAATAACTACTTACTACTTATTGTGTGAAAATATATACATACCTTTCAATTAGTGTTCTCTTATCAATGTTAAGTCAAAGCAATAATTTTATAAGCAGTTTTTTCTAATTTACTCGAAGTTGGTAGAGATGGAGCTGCAGGGTCCTTAATTACAATCAGAAATGAAATCAATTGGTCACATACATAGGTATGTATGTATATGTATATGATCACTTCGACGACTGTGAACTATAACTTCTACACTTTATTACATTTACATCTACAATATTCCATGCATATTTGTCATTTCATTAATGCTACTTTCGCCAAAAACACTAGAAAACTTCCATCCACAGTAACGAGCCGAGCTCTCACTTCCCCAGCCGAGCAATATATCCCACACACAATTGCACATGTACTTTTCTTCCTCGGCGCACTTGGATGGCGAGCAAGGAGCTAGGAATAATGGAAAACGAAAATAGCGGTTGTAAAAGGATTTTGTTACCCACATCGAGCATACTAATCGCGCGACTCGTTTAATTACCAGCTCTGAAATGCCAACAGGCAAAGGAGCCTGTTTCGCTAGCGATCTCCGACGTCCTTCACTCGCAGCACTCTTCGCACGCGAGATTCGCTTACATTCTACCCAACGTAGACAAAAGTGTTCCGATTGTCGATCGAGGCACACTTTGCCTTCCACAATTTCAGCGTGCCAGGTGCATTAACGCGTCCCCGCGCAAAAAAGCGCGCTTTACGCGTAATCATCATGCTTCTTCGCTTGCAATCTCCGCTTCCGTGCGGAGAACCGTCCGCCGTCGCGACGCACCGGTGAAATTAATGGAAAAACGTGAGCAGGGGATAAAATTCCGCGGAATTGATACACCGAGCGCGTAAAAGTAAATGGAAGGATGTAAAAGAAAGAGGGCTGCCCTTTTATACCGGACATTTCATTTCGCGCAACGATCTTGGGAGCATGGGAAAACTGGAAACGAGGAAGTAAGAGCTTTGAGGGAAAAGCAGATGAGAAGAAATATGGGAGATAGATATGAGCAAGAAGAGTTACGAGAATCTTGGATGAACCTCAACAGTTGTTCTCGATTTTTTTAATTCTGGCAAACTTGGAAAATTGAATGCTTTTTTACTTAATTTATAGTCGTGATTATTTGGATATTAGAAATGTGATGGACGTTAGTGTTAGAAGTCTGGAGCACTGCCATACTGTGTAAATATTAGAGATGATTAATCGAGGGGTTGGTCTAACATAAATTATTTGATTTTCAGCTCGAATTGAAACCCAACAATTTCAGTTTAGAGATCGATCTGATTCATTTAGATTTGGAATTATTATTAGACCTGACAGGCTTAAAAGGGGGCTGTGCTACTTCGTGGGTATTCAGGTGGCCAATTTTGGGGCTCAGACAACACCGAGAGAAAATGTTTCGATTTCTTTAAAATTTAACTCTAATTTAAGCCCAATTTATTCTTCTCCTTTAATTTGCAATTCCATTCATTTCAATGTTCAAATTATCAGCCACTATAGAGTCCAAAGTGCGAAGCGCTATTTTGTGGATGCAAAAATTGCTGACAACCCTGAGGGACTTCTTTTCTTTTTATTTCTACCAGATTCGAGTGAAATGCGCAGAGACAGCATTTTGAAGAAAAAAAAACGCCAATTAGTATAAACTTTCAGTCTTTGTTAAATAAATTAAAAAGAGTACTCCATTAAGCCGCATCAAGAAATCCTTTTGAAATTTTGTGACTTTGTACTCGAATTAAGCCCTGATTCATCCCCCCTAATGTACGTCTCCTTCACTTCATAATTTAAATAACCACACCTGCTAGAACTCGGAATGCAAAGTGCTGTGCAGATATCTCTGAAATTCTGTGGGCATGTCACTCCTACAATAGCCAGCACAGAAGCACAAGCTTTCGGTTTTGAAAGATCCAACCCCGATGACCTAATATTATTCGCAACCTACTAACCCCGCCTTCTTGCCCAATCCGATAGAAACTTACGCCGGACCACCAAACTTCACCTGCAAGTCGTCACGTCTGACAAGAGAAAAGGTGAAAAGGTGAAAAGGGGAAAAGGGGAACTGGCTTTGAGCCAGGTCAACGAAAGTGCTACGCAACATTGAATGGAGCGCAGTCGCAACTGCATCGCCGAAGCCCGCTGGCTGATCGCGTCAGCATAGATTACAGGAGCTGATGATGCAGCGCTGCGATTGCATTAGTAATACGTTGGCCCCTAGTAAACGGCCGCATGGGAGCCAACGGGTATTACCCTGTGATCAGTGGCAGTATTAAAAGCAGTTGACCAGATAACTGCTGATCCTCCACCGAGCGGAGCTTTTATTCCCGCGAGATATTTAATCTGGAAAGTCGAACGTTATCTGCGGTTAATCGCGGCGCTCACGATTAATTAAAGGACAGCATCAAAGGGTGCTGCGGCACTAGGTATTAGTTGTACGCGGAGCTTTCAGTTACAAGTGTTGGCTGGCTGGCTGGCTGGCTGGCTGAGCGTGCAGCTTCAAGAGCCTTAAACTTGAATCAGCAGAAGCGGCGGCGACAGCGGTAACGCGATAACATCTAAATTAATCCTTCTTGCGTGTAATTAACGAGCCTTGCACTAGGGCTCGCCACCGTCAAGTACCAATAAAATTGAAAGCAAGAAGGCTGGCTTGGTTCATCGCGCGTCACTTTTTCTTATAAAGAAACACTTTTCATCGTCGAGGCATTCTGCTGCAGCTGCCAGCCGCTGATTGCGCGGCCGCAGATTAACCGTACGTCAGAGCTGGGCATGCAATACGCACGTGGATAAGCAGATCTTTGTAAACAAGTCCCGTAGCCATTTAAAGCTTCGATCGACGATGGTCAATGAGAAGGAACGCCGCGCCGTTAAACAAAATTAACCATTCGCCAACCGACGTGCTTGTACGCGTTTCTTTTAATTGCAACTATCTCGCCGATTGAGACGCGCAGCGATTGCAAAAGGGTATTTTATTTAACGCGATTGTGTACAGACGTGGTGCAGAATAAGTGCAGTGAAGGTTGGTTGACGGAAAACGCGTAAAAAAGCTAAATGTACAAACAGAATTTTATAAAAAAAAGTTAGTTAATTTTTTTATAGGATACTATGATTGAAAGACCCCACGGAGAATGTTGTGCAAGTGTGATTTGGAAGAAGTTGGAAGCTGTCAATCTTGGACGGCTAACGACCAGAGCTCGGACGATATTGCCTGATATTGTATAGAGGGAGATCGAAGGGGCAATTTTGCTCCGTGCCGTGGGGGCGTGGGGTACTTGCCTTGATATCAAAATTGGTTTCAATGCCACTCGGACAAGGCTCGCCAATAGGGGCGCAGTGGCGGGCAATTTACCGCCACTTTTCACTTTCAAGGAACGACGTCGAGTAAACGCCTAAACGGATCACTTCGCTTGCTATCAGCTCGTTTCACTCCTAACCGCTCTCGACTTTCAATCTTCACTTGCGCAATATTCGATTGGATCACCGACAAGATTCAACCTTGACGTTGCATTATTGAGAACGGCTACCAATGTTGCGCGAATAGCAAACAACATGGTGGGATGGAACTGGGGCGAAGCATGAAGCTTGCAATTAGTTATTGATTAAGTAGAATTTGAATAAAAAAGTAACTGCTTGCATTTCTATATTTCGGGTCTAAAAACGCGGTCAGGTATTATTCTGCGTAGGAATATTGTGCAACACGCGCGTAATAGTCGTTTCTGCTAATTGAATGCAGAGCAAAGACATCCGCGACGAAGGCGGATCCACTTGTCCCGTGCACATACGCTCATTGCTCCAATTTGATTAGCTGGAAAGTTCTTGTTCCCATCCTCAAGAAATTACGATGCATCCTCTCGTATTATTATACCTACATTGTACCCTGGACTGTGCATAGTTCGGGGGAAACGACTGAAAGAACAGTTCATAGAAGAGGAGCGACCAACGATAACGTTATCGCAACTTTCAATTCAACTGGAACGAAATGTCTTGAAAATGGAACGCTTATACTTTAGTATAGGTAAGTAACATAAAATACAAATCGGTTTAAGCATTAATAGTTTTCTTTTGAAAAATAAGATCATTTTTGCGATCATTAGCTAATTAACATCTGCTTCCTCTAATTTTAAAACCAAAATTTGTATGTCTCCGAAGACCGTTAATTTCGTTTTTAAAGAAATAAAATTATTATTGCGTTTGACTTCGCAACCTTAATCATCCAGTCCCTAATTATCACCTGGTTCCTCTAATCTTAGACCAATAATTAAGTCCGCACAATGTAGGTTACATTTCTTTGGTCATCCGAAGCGATTGTGTCACTCTAATCTGACGAAATCTGCGGCTGTGCATTCTGTAAATGTTGGTTTTATTACTGGAAGGTTTCCAGGCCAGTAGAAATATGTCGGACGGAAAATTAACACGACGCAGTTGCGACACGGCGAGTTTTCAGGGCAAAGACGGAAACCATGTGACCAGTTCTTTCTTTATTCGCTGGAACCGGTCAAATGGGCATTTTAGATTCTATTGTGAGCAATTCTGCTCCTTTTTCATCGCTGCCAGAGGCAGAGTACAAGGTTGCACAGCCGTCGGAGCCGCTGCTCGACGAGAAAAAACCGTTCGAGTGGAGTCATTCGCGGTGTGTCAGCGTTTGAATTAGTGCCGTGTGAGCGATGTATGGAATAGTACCGCAGTAGTAATACCGATAACTTAAGAACACGAAATAAGAAAGAGTCCAAGATGATTACAAACACTCATAAACTGGATTCTCTGTCGACTAATATTTCCTTCGCTTCCCCCACTCAGCCGTGGGAAATGCCTTCCCAATTCCCAAGATCCCTACGATCAACCAACCTTTAGAATTCCCTACAAGTTACGCGATGAATATTTTGATGCAAAAAAGACCTTTCTATCGGCAACTAAGAGCACGAACTGCCAACGAGACTACCAATCACAAGTTTCGTAATGTGAAATTAATTTATATTAAATTTTTAAACAATTTTTTCGCCAACATATTATCTCGTAAACACGACAAGTAGAAGATGTTAAAGCAAAATGCGCATTGAAAAGAAAACAGAAATCGGCGAATGAAATTTGCAAGGCGCACAAGGCGATTTTTATCGAGAGCTTCCCTTCTATGGGCATTCTGCGTCGGAACGCAGAGGCGCAGAAGAGGGTCGAGCTCTGCGCGTACTCGAAAATCATCATACGAGAAGGAAAAAGTTGTCAGGCTGGTGTGACACCGGATCGTCGCCGAGAAATTCTGAGAGAACGCTCGGATAACTCGCTAATTAATTAACAATTATGTATATCGAACGAGGCAATAGCGGTAAGCTGCACAGATCGATAATCGCCACCTCGTCCTGTTAGCTCGATAGCAACGTGAGCCTCGAAACAGGAAACACGTTCGATTTCCTTCTTCCTTTTTGTGGTGCTTGAGTTTTTTAAGATAAATGTAGTACTCGCTACCCTCTTAATAACACTACATGTATTTGGGTATGCAAGGGTACTTGCAAGTAGTACTGAAAGCAGCTATGTATCATATGTTTACGTTGCAGATTCGTTGCGTTGCCAGTGAGTCAGTCATTACCTATTTGAATTTTGAAATACTAGTTTCTTATATTCCTTTATAATACTATTTCTTTATGCAACTACTACTAAATAAACTTTGAAAGAAAAGTTTCGTTGTCAAATCGTGTATCACTCGAAGAAATAAAAATATTTATTTCTATTTATCTATTTCAAAAATTGATTATCCTCAGCCCTGGTTTATCCTCAGCCCATGCATTAAATGCACAGAACGGGCTACTAAAAATGGAAGAAAATCTAGCTCAAGGTTTTCCCAGCTTATTTATCAATCTATTCACTATGAAACCGATTACGATAATTTCGGTAACCAATGAACGATCGAATCTAACGTTCCGTCATTGCTACCGCAACAGCAACATGTTATCTGGGAATAATAAACGCGTGGTAAGTCATTGACCCATGTAGCTCATATTTCAATGTTATGTGCAATCAGCGAGAAATTCTCAGAAGTTCATGCGTATTTCGCGCAATTTATCGACGGCGCGATTCCATTTAAATACGATTGAGAAGAGGATCAGCAAATTCGTATCATCAGAGTTGCAGCAATTAAATGAAACGTCGAGCCGCTAGTATCGTAATAGAATTAAATGGATAGGCAGAAATATTATTCTCTAATAATGCATGATTATGCTAATAATGCTGCCATTAAAAGACGAAAAACCGCGATTCATTTTCAGGCCAAAAATGATATCATTCGATGCCTCGTGGCAAATATTTTCCAACAATTCTATAATCGCAACTCTTTCTTCTTCAATAACCATGAAGCGGATTGCGAACCCGCCGAATTCTGCAACGTCTCGTCTATCGCTCGATTGCGGTAGCCCGCCACTAACTTGTCCCCGTTTCTTCTGCCGCATTCCAGCGTTTGGCAGGAGCCGGTGATATTACAATAGTATAGCAAAGACACCACATAACGACACGTTTCTAAAAAAAAATAGAAAACGCGGCTGTACATATCGGTATACAGAGCGTTTCATAATAGTTTGCCACCGCTAAAATAGTGACGATTCTAGACGGATAAATAAAAGCAGGAAGTGTGCAATGGAATTCATTTACTTATGGAAGGCTTCCTTTTCGAGAAAATGAATTTTCAAAACTTGCGAATGAAATGAATGCTTGAGAAAAAAATCGATTTTCTCCGAAACAGAGCTCTATTCGAAAAAAGTAATTCTTTTCACGATATCTTTTCTCAAGATATCTTTTCACAAAGATAAATTTCATCGCCACTTGTATCATATTTACCGATAGAACCTGATACTTAGCTCGAGTTTTCGAAATCGATTTCTTCGAGAAGCAAGCCATCCATGAAGGAATTCCATTTTCCACGCAGAATCGCTGGTGTTTCGGTTGAACACTTCCTCAGCAACTATTCTTGTAGCATTTGCCAGTGGGCACCGTTACGCCGTAAACAGGGCCCGCGAAGGGTCAACATTCGCATCGCGCGGTGCACCTGTTCCACTCTCGTTTCGCGAATTTTCTGACTGACGAGCAACGCGACGGCGACAATTATTCGTCGTTTAAACGAGTTTGACCTTTAGCGGGGTAATTGCACGAATTATGGCGGCGTGACGCGATGAGCGCCGATCGATTCTGCACCCCTTTTGCGCTATTGGAATTCAATTTCGCTCTGGAGGTACGAGACGGAGCGAAAGGTTAATCGTTTTCTAACTAGAAACCGTAAGCGTGCAGAATTGCACCGCGATGGATCATCCCCGGGAATGGTAGAAAGCGAGAGTTATATCATCGCGCCAATACCTACCAATCACCACGGTCAAATCCGTTGTGTCTTTGTGGCGAAAAAAAAAACAAAGACAATCCGAGTGTTAGAAAATAGTGTGGAAAAATCGATCTGTATTTAATGAACGGGGCCGGTTATTTGAATATTTTTTTGGAGGGAAAACAGTATGATTCTAGTTGAAAGAAAAATTCTTTTCGTAGGAAATAAATCGATTCGCTACCACCATGCTCTATCTATCCCCAACCAATACTAATACCCGGGACAAGTTGGAAAGTGGAATACATGTATAGGAAAAAGTAGTTTACAACACATCCAAAACTCATTGAAATCGGTGAGGAAACACCTATTCTGCATACCTAATTAAGTAATTACCTCGAATTTTAGCTGAAGAATTATTTTTAAATTGTAATTATTTTAAACGGTACTTGAATTGGATGGTAAATGATTATTATGAAATTTTTACCTAAAAAAATTAGAGGACATTTCTTTTTTTCACAATCAGCGTGAAGAAAATTTAATATGATTCTGCTCGGTGAAACGTACGTGCTATTATATTAGTGGTGGAATTACAATTATTAATGGTACAAACAAACGAAAATTTATAAATAAGTATGTGGCGGACTACCCCCATTTGCGAAATTGAGTTAGTAGCAACAATGTAGGTATTCCAACAGGCTGTACCTACTAATCATATAAAATAGGAAAAACTAATTATTTTTCAATGCGCGTTAGTCCGTTTTTGCTCTGAATGCTACTGTAGTTCTGCATTTTAAACAACACCCCAGGGACATGTAAATAATGGTCGATCA
Organism: Andrena haemorrhoa; assembly: GCA_910592295.1. Classification (NCBI taxonomy): domain Eukaryota; kingdom Metazoa; phylum Arthropoda; class Insecta; order Hymenoptera; family Andrenidae; genus Andrena; species Andrena haemorrhoa. Next base: position 265,418 of record OU342940.1, on the reverse strand, counting down.
TTTTTCTTTTCTGCATCACGAGTGGGCGCGTTACTTCATCCACGGTTTCGTATGTGAATCACCGAAGGACATGATACGCTACGGTATGGCCGTTATTATTCGCATGCTAGAGTTACACGCCGTAAATCATCGGTTAATACGAACCTCCTTATGACGTGCCTCCGCCGCTTAATACACCACGCACAAATCGTTTGTAATAGACTTTCGAGTGTGTGAAAGCGGATCGAGAAAGAAACCGAGTGGGAATAAAGCGGTTGGCAAAATCTGAAAGACAAATGCGAGCACGATGAAAGCAGCTGCTATAAGTACTTACTTACCTATTTAAAAACACCTTCGTCGTTCAAACGGAAAAATAATAACCGAGAAGCAACTCGAAGCAACTCGACTGGTTTTACGATGGATGTAAGATAACTTTTTAAAAGGGCATTCACGGTAATGGTGGAACTGCTAATGATAGCGAAGCTGCGTATCTCCTCGATCTTCAGCGGTGAGATCGATAGCAGTTTCTTCGGGCGTAAGCGGATTACGCATTCGGTACCTTTTTTCCTTCGCTCGCGCGCGAGAAACGTTTCAATACGCGCCATTTTAAAGGATTAATGTACGCCGCGGTGCCTCGTCGTTTGCACACATGAATAAAGAAATATCTCGACGGTACTCCAGCCATGAAACACACGACGGTTATTTTAAATAGGCTCCTCTCCCGCACACGTCGCGTGCTCGAGCACGTGTTCCTGTATGTATAGGTATGTATACGCGGCTTCGCCCGGTGGCAGCCACGGTCATTCGAACACGAACGGAGAAATGGTAATCAGTACGTGGAAAAAAGGAAAACTTTCAGCGACTTGTAAACAATAGATAGCGTCTAAACACTCTAAACCTTCGATCGACGATATACTGGATGAAAGGTAATTTGCGGAGGAAAAGTTGTGCAGACTTTTGCCAAAGTCTGTTTTCCGTATTCTGACCATTTTGTTTCCTGAAAGATGCGTGAAAGATGCATCTACAAGATGCAGGATACATATTAAGGTAAGGGAAAGAACAGAGAACTGTCGAATCGCAAAGGAAAAATAATAAAAGAAAAATAGGAAATGTCCACTCTTCACTGGAACAGAACAAGGAATGGCCACAGTCTCCCTACTTGCATTGATTAGTGAATTAGTGTAAGCTTGCAATGCGTCAGGAGCACTCGGGCGTCACTGGGTACACCTCCAGTAGGTAATAGAAGTGCACATTTATCGTATTACTGTTTGAAGTGCGCACGAGGAAATATGAATGCTTCGCGATATATCGAGAAGTTAAAAATACGTTTAAAAATATATGTTTCCTTTTCAAATATTGAAACACTCGCTTTTCGATTTATTTATTTATTTCTTTTCTATAGTTGTTGCGATAAAGTCACTTCCGTATTCTTCCGTAAAGCAACAGTATTGTATCTATATACATATAATTGAACGTGTAGTATGGATAATCGAGTTTTTATTGTGGTATCATTTATTAGAGCCAATCATGTGACTACTTGATACCTACTATAGATGCGTACTATTAATAATGTTATAAATATTAATATTTTCGAGGCTTGTGAAATACCTGTATTACCAAATACGTATGCTGACCATTTGCTATGTAAAATATCGGTTCTATTTCCTTTTGATTCATATATCGGTAACTAATATCGATTTACTAAAATATGTATACCAACGTAACTAAATACGTATAATTCAATATATTAATTTTTATCATCAACACATTGTATCGTATCAATTAGGTTTATTCCACAATTGATATTAACTTATACTGATAATATCGATACTTATTATTTATCTCATACTGATCAGACTATATTGATTAAATTTAATAAATTTGTAATACTATCGAGGCTTATCTAATTACTGTTAATAATAATATCGATATCCCCTGATTATCTTATATCAATTAGATCGTAATCGTACCGACTCTTCCTCAGTTGCGATTCTTATTGACAGTAGCATCGATACTCATTGCTTTGCTTGATTTATGCAATATTAATATTAACGACTATACTAAAACTATTGGCATCAGGCACTGGTCAACACTACTACCTAAAATTCCGAAATAATTCGATTCTTCCCACCAAGTACTTTTCCATCGAATTGACTCGGTGTCAGTCCCCTCCACGACTATACCGCCACGGTACTACCACCAATTTACGCTCCGAACGAGCCGAATTTGCTGTAATGACAGCAGTGACACGCGCCCGTGAACACCTATCGGATAAAGATGATCCGAGATTAGCAGGTAGCCGTGTAGGCGCGAACGAAGTTGGCTATCGGATTTCTCGTTAGGGCAGAAAACGTTTAAAACGTCAACAGGGTCGAAAGGCCGGGCGAGTTAATTGTCGCACGAATGTCACGGCGGATTTTAATCACTCAGCACGAGAGACACCCAGCTAGACGCTACAAATTCCAACGTAAAATCCGTTATCGATGAAACAGAATCAAGCAGCAGACAAATGCATGTCATGGCGATACACGCGCCAATTAGGTGAACGTACGAAATTACGACGAGGCGATCATCGGGATCGCCGAAAGTTTACGCCTATGGCAGCGAGCAGGGCGTAGAAAGTAACGTAACGTAACGTAACGTAACGAATTTACACTGCTCTTCTGTTCCGTTTTCGTGGAAAAAGGAGGAGAAGCGGTGCTCGATTGTGTCAACACTGAACAGCGGTCGATCGATAAAGCTGACGCATACACGTCCCGTACGATCTAACGGTCCATTGATAAATCGACGTAGAAGGTCAGATCGAGCGTTTCGCACGGTGTCGCGGGATTAAAAGAAAAGCAATGGGAAAGGGGGGCGCTTACGTTGCTCGCTGGCCCCTGCTCCGTGGCACAAATATCCCCGATATTTCTCTGGAGATCGTCCGTGATTGGTGTCCGGCCCTTTGTTCGTTCTTTACGTGCACAAAATACGTACGGAGGCACACGCGAAAAGGCAGAGCACTTCGATAGCTTCTCTCCACTCCGAGGAGGATATCGAAACGTGTAACGGAGTACGTTATAGGTACGTTCCTCTTTCCACTGTCACTGTGAACTTGTTATACGAACACCGTGACCGAGCCGTAATTGCACGCGATACGGAACGGGAGATACGCGTATCCGCGGATTACCGGGCCAGCGAATTCTTGGCAAGTACGAGCTAGCGTCGTGAAAACCACCCCCTGCACGACCGGCGACCCACAGCCATGTGCCGCCCTAAACCTCCGCCCATTGGCTCGAACGGAACGTTCTACGAGGCCCGGTTTACCGAGGAACCCTTTTAATTTCCACGTGCAGACGGTGCCTGACGCGAGCTCCGGCCTCGATTGCACGGTCGGTTAGCCGCACCGGCTACGCTACGTTACGTTATCGTAAACGTAAACGATACCTCTGCACGGGCCATCCCTGCGGGAGTTCGCCGAGAAGGGGGAACGGGAAAAGGCCGACTGACAAGACGTCACGTCTCCCGGGAGCGCTTCGATCTCTCTGAACTCACCATATCCACCGCACAGCTGCCCGCGTGTCTACGCATAACGCTGGCCGCCGCGCCAGGGCCGACGGGCAGCCTGTAGTTTCGCCGTCGTGAAGCAGAAACGTGGAGAAACGTCGCCAAATGATTCACACACCGCGCACCGACTTCACCCGCGGATCGAGAAAATGGCGTTGCTCGCTACCTCGCGCTCACTCGGTCTGGCGATACCTCGAACCACCTCGAGCTGCGCGATCCCCACCGTTATTAAGAGCGCCCCACCTCGACGCGGTCGAACGGAAGACTAAGGTGCGGCCGGTGCGGGAGAATTCGAACGCAACACAGACCTTCGCGAGATGGCTTATTCTCGAAGAATTTCAAGTACTTATCGTTGCCGAGGGAGCTTGTAAACTACTTCGGAACATATCGATTCAATAAAGTAATGCATCTTTGTTTCTGAACAATGTATTTTTACGCGAAACTTATTCACGGCGCTACTGGGGTATTCTGTAACTCGATAAAATGGAGGCTTATGGCTGGTTTATCCGAACGATGCTGCGCAATGTTTCAATTGTATGTATCCAATTGTATCGGAACTCGGAACTAAATACAGTGTTTATTGTTGTGTGAGCGTGAGATCGGGTAGTTTGGACGGTTTGGACATACAAATAAGCTGCGAATAATTTTAGAAACAATAAAAAACGCGTCTATACCATGGCTGACGAGACAGAGCAGGTGAGAACACTTGACTTGGCATTTCAGACGTGAATCTAACCTATTATAACCTAATACATATTTTCGGTTCAGGTTGCTGCGATAAATGTTAAGGAGCCGTTGGATCTCATAAGATTGAGCCTCGATGAGCGAATATATGTTAAAATGAGGAATGAGAGGGAACTACGGGGGAGGTTACATGTGAATATCTTTTTATCGTTATGCGAGATGATTTGTATACATTTTTCAGTTTTCTATCATTTTCGAGGTTTAACGAGTGTACGAAAACTTTGATTTCAGGCATACGACCAGCACTTGAATTTGGTGTTGGGAGAAGCAGAAGAAACTGTCACTACTATAGAAATCGACGAAGAAACTTACGAAGAAGTTTATCGCACTACGAAAAGAAATATTTCCATGCTGTTTGTACGTGGTGATGGCGTAATTTTGGTTTCCCCACCCAGTATGAGAGCACCGATATAAAATTATAAAGAAATTCCATAGAATTGAATTCTAAGTTAATGTAATATTAAAAACTTTTGTATTAGTACTCGCCAGTTGTGATATGCGATTCGAGGAAATAAGAAAAATTTACAAACTGCGTATAAGTGTAAGGGAGAAAATTGAAGGGTGGTAAATTATATTAAAGCAAGTACACTAATTAAAAGTTTACAAACAATTGAAATTTTTGAAGTTCGATATCATTTAAAGCTGCGGATACCAAGTTAATTTTATAAATGCTATATTTTAGCTCGAAATTTCGATACCGCGCTACTCGTGACGGTTAAGTTTTCATTCCTTGGGGTAGCACAAGGTTCTGTAGTCTTTGCCGTTTGCGCGGTCAGGTCCGCAATCCTTTGATCTTTCAACTTCATCAAAGATTCGAGATGAGATATTTTTTGGTGAAGACTGTTTATAACTTCGTTCTTCTCCTCCGATTCCTGTTTGAGTCGGACGAAAACGTGACGCGGAACAGTTTTATTTGCTATCTCTTCAGAATCCAGCACTGATCTAACGATTTCTTTTCAAACGATAACGAATTCTTAATTAGCTCGGATAACTTGAAATTTCATCCGCGCGATTTATTTCTTGGTAATTCGTTTACGTACCTCCTTTTCCACTGTTCTCGAACTCGGAGTACAAAGAATCCCTCTCAGCATTGCAATCTTTTAGGATTTTAACTCGCAATTCGGTCAACACTTTCTCAATAACTCCAGGCTGCGAGTTTGCCAGTTGATTAATTACGTCCCTCCCCAGTTTTATATCAAGCTTGGAGAGTACTTTTCTGTTCAGGGTGCACCAATTGTCTATCTTCTTCGAGATACTGTTTCCAGATATGTAATTATGAATATCGACATGCCTAGGATAATATCGTTTTAACAGCTCGGCCATAAAAACTAAAATTTATTGGATGAGATCTTAACATGTATCAATGACTGAATAATAGTAGGGCAATGAGATATCATTATTCCTGTACCACCGTCGGAGAAATCTCGGGCAAGATTCTTCTTCGGCTTGGAAAATGTCATTTGCTCGATCCAAGCGTATATTTCCTCGAGATTGTCGCCAGTCTCCGATACCACATTCATGTTTCTATTTCATTCACAACGGAAACCGAAAATGACTTGTTTATACGTGAAAATTTACGAATGTCATCGTCGTATCGTTGTCACATATTGACAGCCTGCAACTTCCATTAGATTTTAGTGGAACAGACAATTTGCAAAGAGTCTTCCATACGAATGCAACTTCATCTTGGTGGAATAATTTCCGAATGCCTGTTTTACAAGTATCCCATGCATCTTGCATCAGACGAGGTAACGATAAACGGAATGATACTGCGAAGTATGTCCGTATGTATTACATTTTCTTCCGAGTAGAATTAAATGGTATACATATAGAAGCTAAGTGATCAGGCGTGATCAGGCGTGATCAGGCGTGATCAATCAATTTCGAAGATGCTTTCTAAGAAAATTAATCGGATATTCTGACGAAGCAAAACTTCAATAATACAAGATTTTCGAGGTTTTAATTGGAATTTCAGTAGGATACAAAATATTTAAGAGCATATTTTTCGCCAATTAAGAATTCACTATATAAATGTTGAAGGTGAAACTCCATTTCTAATTTGTGGTAACAGTTTGAGCAAATAGGCTTGTACAGCAAAATCCATAAAGCCACTCAGATAGGTGAATCTTTAACTACACTTGATCGAAGGATTAAAATAAAAATGAGACGAAAAATTCATATTTTTATGTATTTCTGTGTATCTTAATATATAAAGTAGAAAGTGTTTGTGTGTTTGCCTGTAGCCTAAAAAAAACTTTCGAACAGTAAACTGGGGTCACGAAATATGTCCCAGCTCCCAGCTCATTATGTCTAGCTAATCCAGATGAATGTGACTATCTTCACAAAAAATTGTTTCTTTAAAGCTAGTCTATTGTGTTACACACCGCCCTCACGCCCTGTGCGAAGGAAGATTTATGGTATCGAATAGGGGTGAGTTTCCCGAAGGAAACGCAAAAAAGTCCGGAGTTTCGAGAACGTGAAATTATCGAAAGTCAGATAAGAAAAAGTATAAAATCACTGAATAAAGAAAATTTGTGTATTGTTATACATATTTTGTTTAACTAATTGCCATGTTTTGTTGCCTTCAGTTCTTAAAGCAAGATACTTATTCTTCGATATATTCCACTTACAAAACAGAATCAGCACTTCAAGTTTCAAGAAAGTTTGAAGAATTTAAAAATTAGGTTCGTACCCACCCCTAGCATTGAATATTCAGCCCTTAACGCCCAAATAGTGGAAGGATTATAACGATAAATATGTTACTATATGAAATTTTCGTTAAAAGCATCAAACGGTAAAAAGGAAAATTCTTGGAATCGGTGACCACTGAAATGTAAACAGTGACACGTCACACCGCCGGAGGTGCTTTAAGACCATCAAATTCGAGCACGCGTAGTATGGCATTTTTAGAAGAGGCGCACGCCCGGTATTAAAGGCTCGTAGGACCCGAAGCTACGCGCTTGGCCTCAGTGGCACGTTGCACGCGCGAGGAATCGAAGCGGAAAGGAGGAAAGCGCTTACTTTGATCGTTCCGATCGCAATTACTCGAAATCAAGAATAAGTTTACCAAGTGAATAGCATTTACAGAAATTAATTCTGCCGCAAGCGATAAGTGGTAGATAATTAATCACGAACTTTTAACTTAATAATGCATTAAGTTTTTCAATATTGTATCGCAAAATTGCAACAGTTATCTGTTTCGCGGGGATTGCATTAAGCCTTATAAAAATACTCGGGCGTTGGTCACTGACTCGGGAGATACCATGTCTGGAAAAAGTCCATCTAAGGGTGAGTGATCTCATTGTCAGTCGGTTTTTAGACAACTGTGAAAGATTTCATGCTTTCTAGTATCTAAAATTGTGTCCATTTTCCCTCGTCGCGAGAGACCATCCTTGTGACCTTCAAACGTCCTCTTGTCCAGGCGCTACACAGTACAGCAGCACAGTTTCAATGTCACGCAACGTAGCTGCGCATATATGAATTTAAACAAAAGTATACCCACTCGGATTTTTCATAGAAGTGAAAGATAAAATTCGTGTATGACGAAATTCAAAAGCATCATCTCGCCAAGTGCTCTAGCGCAACTGGAGTTTAGTTGACGCAACTCCTGTGTAATACCTGAGACCTGATTCACGTGCGTTGATTTATGCAAACGCATCACACCAGGGATTAATCCCTTTAATTAGTAATTTACCGCGTGAATTCTATCGATCCGTTGATTCTTATTAAAACCACCCCCGCCGGTTTAATAATTATATTTAGGTGCAATTCGTTCGACAAATACGCGAAAGATATTTTGGAACTTTTTACGTGTCCGTTGACCTATATTACGAATGGAAATGCACGCGCCCAATAAAAAGTGTCCAGATTACTCCACCGCCAAAAATGTCCCAGATTACAATCGATTTAAACATTGCAAGAATTTTTTACTTCTCGAATATTTTGATATTTATACCAAAAAAATGTACTAGGCAATACAAGGATGCGTATTAAAATGATATAAAAGGATCGAAAATTTGTTTCCCGATATTAAAATTTTGCTCATGTCGAAAATGAATGGTGGCGATAAATGTTGGTGCACGTAAGCTGCGCTTAAAATAACTCCGAAGATCAACGTGCAGCGAGTGAAGTCAATCAGTTGGATAACAATGGAAGACTTAAGGAACTATTGATCTTCGCGCAAATTTTCTCACTATGTATATGATAGATTTATAAGCTATCTGTCTCGTAATTCATCTTTATTTATAATGGTGCCGGTGATTATGAAAGTGAGATTTCTCTTATTTTATGTTATATTTTGATTTATATGTGAATATTATGGAAGGATTGTTGTAAAATGACCGACAAGTAAGCAATGACATGGTAGGTAGTATCACTTTCATAACGAGCGGCGACAGTTTCACGTTTATTTCGATATATAGCGGTACAAGTGATTTGTTCTCTGTAACTAATTTCTGAGAAAGGAAATAATTACATATTTTTGTATTATGCATCAACCTTAGATGTGGGGCAAGAAAAGGCAAAGAGAAAAAGGAAACGCGAAATATAATTATGCTGTAAACATGAGAAAAATTAGGAGAAATAATGGTAAAGAATGCATTACCAAAATTGGCAAAGTGTTTGATAATAAAAATTGCTTTTGTTCGAAAGAACGTTTGAATTAATTAAGTTGTGAAAATCGAGAAACTACGTTTGTGCGCTTTTGGAATCTGGGAGGATTGAAAGAAGAATAGAACGATCAATAGTCGCCATCTGTTGACGATTGTAGAAAATAATATACTTTTATTGTTAGATCCGGCATATTTCCTCAGTCTTTCAATTGTTTGAACCGCGAAATCCAATATGAAGCCACTTAGCGAAGAAAAAATGAAACCCATCATTACTTTCTACGATGTAATAAAAGTTTATCACTACCTGAAAGTGCAAGTAGAAGCGAGTCACACAATAGCGGCCACGATAAGAAAAACATATGGTTGTGCCTATTGCATTTCGGATAGCGGGCACGTGAAATTTCGCGACTTATTCGTTCGGAAACAAAAACACCGATTATTATAATAACCCGATGTTTATAAAGTAATTGAAATTATTAACCAATAATAATTATTATCGCACTTTTCATGAGACTGTATATGTTGTAACAATGGAAAAATATTTTTTAATACGCCCAAACGCAACGGTCTAAATATCTGGAAATAAAACCTGCGAACTCAGCTCAGAATTAGTCACGTACGGACAACTTTCACCCGCGTGTGATACCAAAAATCCGCCGTGGAATATTCACTCGCACGAGTGAGCGACAGAAGTCGAAGACCCGATGGACCGTTCACCTGCGGTTCATGCCGATTGTCACGTACCCGAAGATACCGTGCTTCGAATGAACCACGCTGAAGCCTTCCAAGAATACACTTTTATCTGTCTCCGAATACAACGCTATTTTTATACGTGTTCGCAGAACCAAGGCACATCTTGTTTCCTATACGGTACCTGATGGCAAGCATGGGTTCGATAGGCCTCGCGATCATTTACGGGTTTAAGGTGAACGTGAGCGTGGCCATCGTGGCTATGGTGAACCACACGGCCGTAAAGTTATCGACCTTACAGAAACTCGATTCTGAAAATACAAGCACGATTACCGTCGAGGAATGTTACCACGATGGTACTCCTAATATGACGAAAGCTGTCGTCGAGGTACGGGAACGTATATATCAGAAATCCTCGAATAAAATATAGGGGTGCCCAGTGGCGCGCTCAATGGGACACAAATATTTTTAATGTAAATTCGCTAAAATTCATTAGGTCTGGTTATGAAAATTTATTTAAAGAATAAAATCCAGTTTTCTTTTCTTTTTGCAAAGCCCCTTCTCTTTGGGCGCGCCACTGAGGGTGTTAATTTTCACGTATGTAACAAATTAATGTACTATTTACGCAGGATGGTCCTTTTGTGTGGAACGAACCCTTGCAAGGTCTCATCTTGTCAGCGTACTTCTGGGGCTATATGATGTCCTTGATTCCGGGAGGGAGAATGGCTGAATTGTTATCAGCAACGTGGGTGATGAACGGATCTGTATTACTGAACGTCTTGGCGTCTATACTGTCACCTGTTGCGGCGAGCGTGCACTACTCCCTCTTCATTGCGATGAGATTCATTCAGGGGATTGGTGGAGTTAGTACATAAGAAGGAAACTAGTACAGATTTAAGCTAAGAATTTTATAAAACCACACAGGATAATGTGATATATTTATGTACTTCAGGGTGCAACGTTCCCTGCAATGCACGTTATGATCGCCAACTGGGCACCACCGAACGAAAGGAGCATCCTTGCTTCGATCGTTTATGCAGGTGAACTATTATCCTCCGAGTTACCTTTTCGTTTTTCCTCTAAAAGTGCGTAGCACCTTCTGCTTTACATAGGAACTGCGTTGGGCACCGTGATTTCGATACTCCTCACGGGAATGTTAGCCGCGAATCTCGAATGGATGTGGATATTCTATATAGAAGGTGCCCTCTGTTTAATTTGGTGCACCGCTTGGTGGATGATGATCGAGGACAGTCCAGAGAAACAATTGAAATTCATTAGCCAAGATGAAAGGGATTACATCATGCGATCTCTGGGTCACAGTGCTATCACTGAACACGAAGAGGTTCGTTCAACTTTATGGCACCAATGCTTGATGAAAATACGAATCCATTTCAACTGCCTTACAGCGTGTTTGCTTTTAATAATATCTAGAAGCTGCCCGTTCCATGGAGAGAGCTGTTAGTATCCAAGCCGTTCATGGCCATTTTAATTGCCCATTTCTGCAATAACTTCGGGTGGTACATGTTACTTATAGAGCTGCCTACTTTCATGAATCAAATTCTGAAATTCGACATGAGCTCGGTAAGTATCGTTGCTTAGAGCCAGAATTTAAAAATGCACCTGCTACTCAAGGCTTTCTTCTGCCTGTAGAATGCCAGTCTCTCTGCCATGCCGTTTTTGTGCATGTGGATCTTCACCATTGGTCTCAGCAAGGTGCTAGCTATCGTGCAGGACAAGCAGTGGATCACGGTGACGGTGTCAAGGAAAATCGGAACGTTGTTCTGTAAATTACTCGTTCATATTGCCAAGTTTTCTATTGTCAAGAGTCGAGGGGTTACTTGAAGCGTTCACATTTCTAGCGTCATTGGTTCCTATGGTCTGCTTGATAGGAGTGTCGTACGTCGGCTGTAACCGAACTCTAGCTGTTGCATTGATGACTATCGGAGTAACTTGTATCGGTGGGATGTACAGCGGCTTCTTGGCGAATCATATTGACATCGCTCCAAATTTCGCCGGCACTCTCGTCGCTATTACAAATTGCGCCGCGACTATACCTGGCTTTGTGGTGCCAATATTTGTGGGAAAATTGACACACGGAAACGTATGTAATTACGTTTGAATAGAACAAGTGTTCGGAGAGAGACTGATACAGTAATCCTTCTTTGTTTATAGCAAACTATAGGAGCGTGGAGGATTATATTTTTCGTCACTGTCGGTTTATACATCATTGAAATGGTAGTGTATACTGTTCTTGGAAGTGGGGAGGAGCAACCGTGGAACAAGGCTAAACCAGCCGACGAGGAAACGAGCAATCAAACGTTACCACTGAAAGAGGTTGCTGAGAAGAAGACTTGATCCGAGTGCCAATGATTTAAAATTTAAAATTTCTTGCGTGCATTTCTTACGCGTGTAACACGATTACAGCATTAGCATCAGTCACGCTTCTTTCAGCTGTACATATATCGCTTTATCAGAGTTGGGCATTATCCGAATAAAGTTTTATTCGAATAATTTCGAATAAGAGTCGCGAATAAAAATCAAGTTATTCGAGGATAACGAATAAAAACAGTGGTATTCATTTTAGTCGCGATTTTTATTCGAAGATTAATCAAATAAAAATTTACTCGAATAATGCTCAACTTTGCACTTGTTGTATTGTATTGAACAACGATATTTAACCTCTGCGTTAAAAGAATGAATTATTTAAACAAGAAATATAGTAAAAGAGCTGCCATCTGTAATATGCGATAGCTAATTAATAATAGTGTGCTCGTTTCACGAGCAGTTCTTTTTAAAGAATTTATTCCACACACATATGAGTCTTATATCGTAAGAAATATAAAAGTATAATTTAGGGGTTTTATTAAAATTCTGCTGATAGTAGTGAAAGTAATGTAATAGTATATAGATACAGTAATATTTACATTTTAAGTAAAAATTGAAAAATGCATTTGCAAATCACTCACCGTGCTCGCACTATTTTACAAAAATACATCGGACCCCAATTATTTCGCAGAGTGGGGACAACGATATGGCCATACTTTAAACCGATGTCGGGAAATCTGTACATATACTTGAGAGGCTGCAGTGCTTCCGCCATATTTCTGCAACAATGATGTAAACACAGAGACTAATAGTAACGAAATCGTTCAGTTGGGAAAATTCATAAAATACAAACTTCACGATCATAACGGAATCAGTCTCTTCCCATATCTTTTTCAGTGCTACCTGCACAACACCATCGTTTTGTACAGGACTGAGAGAACACGTGGCATAGACAACCGTACCCCCGACTGTTATCAGTTTCAATGCATTTCTGTAAACAAGATTTATAAAAATCGTAATACACTATTATACAGACAAAAATAAGACTAAAATCAAGAGTGACGAAATTGCGATAAAAGCTTGGAGAAAATTGACTTTGAATTTCAGCTAAAAGAATGAAGCCTTTACCGCAATTTCGTCACCGTTGATTTTCGTCTTGTTTTTGCCTGTATAATCACGCCCTAGAGTATAGACTGTAGGTAGAGGAACACCCTGTATACTTTAAATACTAACGTTAAAATTTCAGATTGAATTTCTGGAATTTGTAGCCTTTCTTTAACTCGGCCGGGTTTAAAGATATTGTTTTCGTCAGAATGTAGGGCGTGCCTATCCGTTGTGCACGGTACATCGACTAGAATCTGGAAAGATCGATAAATGTAGCTGCACTGTATATTCTCCGGCAGATGTTAAACGTTAAATAAAAAGTACCTTATTATATACATCTTTATCATCGATTACTCGAGCATCTCCTTGCGTTACGTATACTACGTTCTCGGCCTTGTAAACATCGGACAGATACTGTTCTATGACATTATGTATCCTCTTCAGTCTAGATTCCATAAGATCGTTAGCGACCACTACCCGCGGCATTAGTGTCTGAAGGATAGTTAAGGCTTTACCTCCGGGCGCCGCACACATATCGAGCACAACGTCGCCTGCTTGTACATCCAGGGCCAATACTGGTAATATAGACCCACCATCAAACAAATAATAATCTGAGAAGCACAGTTTGCGTATTAATATTTGTTCGCGCATGATTTTCAATAATCAGATTAGTATTAAAGACAATCGAACCTAGAACACCAGTGGATCCTTTTCTCGGAGAAGGAAACATCATGTCACTTGCTTTGTCGAAAGAATACACGTGTAAATGAACTGGAATCGGTAGAACAGATTCTTTGACAATGTCTACTCTGAAGTCGGCTCCCTTGTTATAAAAATTGTAATGATCAGATTCCAGAGCCCAATCATTTAAACCTGCAGAATAGAATCTATGTAATTATTCCCAATCTAGTAGAAACGTTAAGTAAACGAACCCTTTATTTTTGTGGCAGGAACATATTCGTGAAGAGCGGCTATATTTATAGACGATTCGATAATACGATCGCTGTCTATATCAATTTCATTTAAATTTCCTTCGATAGATTGCAATTTTACGGGTTGCAATGCAGTATCCGGTTTGACGAGCTCTGCGTCTTCTTCCGACTTCAATGCTCGCGGCATATTTTTATGATTGGTAGGATAAATTGACCGAGCATCCGATAACCGAGTATCGGATATAAAAGTCTCCATTGTATTCCGCACGCTTTCCGATGGAGCGTCGCTGAGCTTTGCGTTAGACAGCTTATTATTTATATGTTCCTTCTGGGCATCGTAGTATGCTTTCAAATGTACCGCGCCGAGCAACTGAAACGATTTAAACATTCATCGGAACCTGTAATGTTATCGATCCCGCAACGAATGCAAATGTACCTCCAGATCTGATCGTATTCTGTCCGAATCGCTGAAATTATTAACCACAGCTATATATTTAGATCCATCTGCCAATAACGCAGCTCTTATATCTGCCCACCCGGGCCCGTAAACGCATCCATAAAACTCATCAAAGTGTTGCAGTGCTTTGTCTTTAGAAGTTTTCTTCTTCTTCAATGTAGACTATAAAGAAAAGAGATTTATAATTCATTTATTGCGAAAGAAATGCAATCGCTGATATTCAAGCCGTTCCTCCTATTTGCATTATAGGATACACCAGTTTCCACTGTTTGAAAGAATCTCTTTTGCTCTTAGTACCATTAATTTGCCATTGATTAAGAAAATTACACAGAAAGAGCAAAAGAAATATTTCTCTTTGACCAGATAGTACTCTAGTTTTGCCTTGAGAGGATACTAAATTTCCTGATAATTTTCAACATTATATAATTAGTATGTAACCAATCGCGTAAAAAATTCCTGTCCCAATTTCATATGTAAACTGGGTGATATGTGGGTGATACAATTCTGATTTTTCACCCGATCAATTTCTCTCACGATTCAAAGAAAGTTTACGCGGGTAAGGGGTTAATCGTATGTATGTAAGTAAGTACGTCTGTGAGAATACAAACCCAATGACTGGCTGGGTTCTTGTACCTGATCGGTACTTTCACAATCTCCTTTAATTTCAATTTCTTAATTAGAAACGCCATGCTACGGCGATGTACGAGAGTGGTTCATTTAAATTTGAATAGCCATAATTCGTTCAGGTTATGTTCCTGAGGAGCTGCCGAGGCATGCCGAGCCTTTCGCCTTTCGCCTTTCGCACTTCGCAGGGAGGAAAAGAAACAAGGAACGGAGGGCGGCAAAGCTCGTTGCGAGAGATCGCCACCAGATGCCGTTACCGGTGTGTTCGATTTTCTTTTGAACGCAAGAAGTGGTCGATGTCGATTAACCGTTAAGCGTGAACGGTGTGTAAAAGAAGAAGGGCGTGAACCGGCGTGAACTGCAGGCACAGGTGAAGCAGGACAACCGACGAATCCACCCGTTACGGTACTACCGGTGCTACTGGACTAACATTGGACGTCGCAGTCGCGTCGTTTCTTTTCTTTTTTCTCTCGTCATCTCGGCGCTTATGTCTGCGTAGCCCGTTCTTTCCCTACTTTGCCGACTTTCTTTTATCGCGCGGCCGTGCAGGCCGGAGGAGAAACGGACCAAATAGGTGTATGCATACACCTATTTGCTATATATATGTAATAGGCATCGAGCCACGCGTTATCAGATGGGGAGGACAAGTGAGGACAAGGAAGCGACGTATTTGCCGTGACATCGAGATGAGAAACGTGGCCAGCAAGATAGAGCGAATACTGTTCGCGTTAAGGGCAGGGGGCAAGTGGGAGGGGATAGGGACGAACACATCTTTGCGCTCCCCTCTCGCGAGCGCGCTGGTGCGCTATGAAACGTGGCTGTTTCGAAAGTACCAGCTCCAAGAGCCTATTTTAGATGCTGCAAACCGTTTCGGCTTGTGTAAATCGTCTTCGACGGCGCACAGGCCTCCCTGTACCTGAACAATAGCGTCGAAACGAGTCCTTGGGAACCCTCGAAACGTTTCCCGTGATTTACGGTATCCCAGCTCTGTACGAATCGGGGCATAGATTCGATGGCGTACCGAGTAAGTACGCCGGGTGCACGGGCCGCGATAACGGAACAGATTTAGGGAAGATGCCGACGCATACTGCATCAACAATGCGAATCGCGGTTCGAGCGAGGCCGACGCGATAATCTTGTTACCCTCGAAACGCGTATAACGTACCGGTGAAAGTCTCCGCTGTACGGTAGACGGGAGTTCAGTGTTCTCGAGGGGAACGAAAGGAGAACGTCGCGCAGGAGATTCAGCTCTTTCGCCTTCGTGGAGGAGATCGGCTGGTCTATGGGGTGCGGTATACCCCTCTGCGTACCGCGCTCGCTCGTCGCGCGCGCGCGCGCATACGCCTGCATGCACCGTGCACACACGTCCTCGACACTTTCGTGTTCATTGTCACGCATACAAGAAACTCTTCCTCTCGATGAATCTCGACGACCCGAATCGCTCGACAGCAAGGCTGGTTTCGTGGATCTCTTCATGAGAGGCACGTCGTACGCGATTTGTCGGGGCACGGGGTGTGACGGGGACTCGAGGCATCGTAAAGGCAATGCACTGTAAGGAGCTCACGACGACTATACCCTCCTCCTCCTCCTCCTCCTCCTCCTCCTCCTCCTCCCGCCCACCCTCCCTCTCGTTCTCTCTCGCCACCGTCCCTTTCTCTCCCTTCTTTCTTCGCCCCCTCCCGCAATCTTTCTTTCTTTCCCTCGTTCCTCCTTCTCTTTCTCTCTGTCGCTCTTATCAGAGCCCCCGACAGCACGACCTCACACTCATACTCTCTCGTTCTATTGCTCGGTCGGCTGATCTCTCGAGGAGGGCGCGTTAGGGCGCTCGCCAGCCACTCGTCGTGTGCATCTTAAATGTTTCCAATTCGAGCGTTTCGAAATTTGCCCTCAGCCCTCAGTTCGTGCCGCCTCGCGAACGGTGTCATCGAATAACCCGCGCGGCCGCGGTAATCGCGTGCAAGGAAGGAAAACAGACAGAGGCCAAAGGACTCGGAAGTTGCGACATCCGGTACACAATACCGCCGTTTCCTGTCTCTCGTGACCCTTGGTCCCGCTTGGTCTAGCCCACGTGACGCGCCGCCACGCTCAACGTAATTTCAATTTAACACACGTACGGAAAGCTCGCGGGCGCCGCGCGACATATCGCTCGAACGTTAAACATTCTTTTCAGCGGAAACCATTTTCGTTTCTTCGTACCTTCTCCGCTCCCGTTTCCCTTTCGGAATCAGAGAACTCTCGCGACTCCTTTTATGCAATTAGAGGATTCCGATTTATCCTCGTGAGAATCCCATCGCCACAATACGCTCGCCACAATGGGTGGTTGATTCCTTTCTAAATCTCTGCATTTCCCCAGATCGTGGACGGGCAAAGCGGTGGATGCCTACATTCACCGGGCCGGCGAGCAGAATTATTGTCCGACGGAGTACACGTGGCGCCTCGGCTGGGAAAAAGGAAAACGCCAGGACGAAAGGAGGAGAGGGATCACTCTGATTCTTACGTTTTCGTTGTCACCGTCCCGCGCCTTGCCCGCGGCCCCGCCGCGCCGCGCCGCGCCGCGCCGCACCGTCACGTGCATGCATGCGTGCAGAGCGCGTATACGCGGGGTCGTTGAACGAGCAGGGGGTACCGAGGACAACAGTAACGACTCCACCAACCCACTTGCGCCGACCCTATACAAGTCACGTGCACGTACAGCGCTCGGCAATAATGGTCCCCAGAGGGTGTGACCTATTCTATATGCTGGATTCTCGCGCGCTCGCCATCAGCCTACTTGCCGGTCCCAACGCGCTCCGGAAATGCAAACGCACCTCCGCCGATTTCCATTAATTCTCCGGCGCGTTGCCTAATTTGGACACGCGAGTGCCCGTTAGAAAGCCGCGAGGGATGTTACGACCTTAAAATCATTCCGTTCTCGCGGTTCCGCACGTCCCTGTTACAGGTGTTAAAGATCGCGAAACCTATTAGTGCAGAGACGAATACGGGGCTCCTAAATACCTACGTGAAACGACAGCACGTATTTATGGGCGCACTTTGCGGCCACACTTTCTTGCAAAGGCGCGCCTCTTTCTAGACGAATTTAGCGTGGCGAGATCTGACTCGTCCAAATATTTTGAGCCCCCAACGCCGAGGTATTCTCTCTCCTCCGGATTGCGAAATGCGCGGACGATGCCGGACGATGTACGAGGACGAAAGTAGGTAGGTAGGTAGGTAGGTAGGTGGGCAGACGGAAGTCAGTTTAACGGTATCACCCGAGAGCTCAGTCAGGCTTCGATCCTTACGCGTGGAATGGGGTTCAACGAAATTCGTAGCTTTCTCTCTCTCTCTCTCTCTCTCTCTCTCTCTCTCTCTCTCTCTCTCTCTCTCTTTTTACGATCTACGCCCACCTGCGAACACTTGGATGAAAAACGAGGGAATTTTCGAGGTGTTCCGGGGACCGCGACTGGCTTCGTCATTACCCGCCCACCGCCGAATCCAAGGTAGAAAAGGGAGGATCGGGTGCATTCCCGTATCGCGATACTTGGGCGAAAACAGTATCAGTTTACGCCTCCTGTATCGCGCGTCTCAATCCATGCCCTCCGAAGTCTCGACGAGCATCGTTCCCTGCAGAAAGGCTTGTACGTATTGTATAACTACGCTTATTAAAAGCGGAAATCTTGGAAGACGGAGCCGGTTACACTCCAGCTGAACAATTTCCTGGACAGCAGAATGGTTTATACTAAACTCTGGAAAATAGTCCTCAGAGGCTCCTTGATTCAGCGAGGCTGTTCCGAATTCGTAGGCGTAATCGGCCCTCGAAGGTAGGAGCGACACGGAGACCGAAACACTTGGCGCTTGGCGGGGTGAAGTGAAACGTTCCCAGGATCGGTCCCCGTACTCTTTCGCCTCCACAGGGTTGTTGAGGAACGGTGGTCGTCAGGGACGAGGGCATTGACCCACCCCCCCAGCGCTACGCCGCTCCCACATTGCATTACGTCAGGCTACGTCCACTGCATCCTGCTCATCTTCTCGACGTTTTATGGGGGCTTTGCTACCCGCGAGTGCACCAGCGGCGGGGTTGCGCTGCGCGCGTATCCTTCCGCGTTCCCCGCGGCTTATCAGTCCCGACTCCCGAGAGCCTCTAAAACCCGAGTAAATAAGGCATGGCCAGGTCGATTGGAGGAGTAGGTAAGAAAGTATTCGTCGGAGGAATCGTTGCCGCTCTCGTTGCCGCTCTCGTTGCCGGATCGAGCTGATCAAACAGCTCCCGATACAGAGAGACTGGCGCGCAAGCACGCGCTCGAGGCGATGCCCTTCTTTAAGGGCGATAATGGACGATAAAGAGATATTTCCTTATCGCGGTATCGCGCGCACGATTACGGAGACTGTGCGACAGTGGCTGTATTCCTGATTCTGTCACTTCGTAACGGTAAGAGGGGTACAGGAATAAATTAATTTCGAACGGTATGTGTACCTACCTCGATCACCTTCGACTTCGGTCCTGTAGAGAAAGTCTCGGAATAATTACTTTCGGGGGACCCCTCTCTCTACCCCGCCTACTCAACCCCACCGAAATGTCGCTCCCAAAGGATTCCCCCTGCGCCAGAGCTAGTCAGGTTATTTGGTGGACACCAAAGGGGAGCCGCTGGTGATGGTGCTGCTACAGCAACAACCTGTTGCAACCACCCCGACACGCCATAGCCAGCGGGAGACGTCCAACTGGTCCGAGGCGAACCGAGTTTCTTCCTTTGCCACCAAAGGCTAATAGTTAAGACAAGCTGATAGTTTCAACGGTTATCGCAATTTGGCTGACGAAAATTACCGACGCGTCTCCGAGAATTCATCATTTTGTTCAGCAAGGTGAGCAAGGACGTTCTTTTAGACTGCTAAGCGCAAGTTTTATGGCGGAGGAACAGGTGGAAAGGTATCCTTGTGAAGTTTAAGCGCCTTTAGCGATCCTACCTGGAATAATACCACCCTTAGCCGTACAATGCGAGTTTGGGCCTTTTAGAATCGAATTGAAATTGACTTTGCTCCTGCTACCTGTCTACCTGCTTGCCTGTGCAGGGTGCCGAGGAGGGCCGGGAATAAAAGGGGACGCGAGGGACGCGAGGGACGCCAGGGACGAAGGGGGCAGCGACGAACAAAGGGCGTATTCACGCGTCAGGAGTCACCACAGCGTAACGATAGGGTGGTCCATGGAGGGACCTGTAGGACCTACTTTGGTATTTCTGCAGCATAGCACTTGTCGCGCATTTATTCTTCTCGCTGCGCGCACCTTGCCGCGCGTCTACGTCACCGTACGTTACTATGCGACGAGGAACTTTAAAATTACAAATATTATCATTCTTAACCCTCTGTGGTCGCACTATCTTATAATCGGAAATTGCTCGCACGGAGTGTACTGCACCCCAGCGTGATTTTCCACTTACCGTTTTCGTATTTTTCAATCTTAATAGTCTTTTTCCAGAAATGTAAATTTTCATTTTCATTTTCATTTTCATTTTCATTTTCATTTTCATTTTCATTTTCATTTTCATTTTCATTTTCATTTTCATTTTCATTTTCATTTTCATTTTCATTTTCATTTTCATTTTCATTTTCATTTTGGGGAACTGGTACCTACCTAAAGGCGCGACATTTGAGCTCGGAAATTGCTCTTGGGGTGTGATACACCCCCGTGCGACCACGAAGGATGACCACGATAATATTATCAATCACTTAAGAGGTGCATCGGAATTTTGTGATAGACAATTTTTCAAGGATGCGTTCTGAAAAATCCGTTATAACGGATTTCTACACTGGCAAACGGAAAAAAATAGAGTTGAAAGGGAACGTACGAAAAGTCGAGTCTTTAGTAGGTCAACGGCGATGTTGTTCCTTCCCTTCGAAGATTACGTCACCGCGCCTCACAACGCCTCCCAACGCCTCCCAACTCGCGCCCGCACAACCAACAGCGCACGTATCGCGGCCCGCTGCGCGCTGGTGTGCGTGAAGATATGTCATACATGTGTACCGGCTCTGTTCCTACGTATGTACTTGACCACCCACCCGTCCACCCACTTAGAGAACTGTAGCTGTGTTCCAACGTGCCAGGTATCAGTCGTGTTTGAATTGGATTTTAAGCACCGCGGAAAGTAAATATCGTATCCGCGGCACCGCGATTCTCTTTCTAAACGATTCGTAGTTCGTACCTATCGCGACGCAGCCCGTTCTAATGTAGCGGCTACCCGCTCACCCCGAATTCGTTCGGATGATCAGAAGCGATCTTCCCTACTGTTCCAGCGGCAGATCGACTCGCCGCGCCGCATCGACTGTACGGACATTTCTATGCGCGCGACTGCTGAAAAGGAACAAGAGGGAAGAACGGAGGGGGAGGTATGCGGGTCGGGGTCGAGTCATGCATATCGATGACGGCTTGTATGAATTTTTCATACTCTCCTACAATTTGAAAAGCGGCATGGGGGGGATTGTCTATGATTCTATAAACCCGATGACCCCGTGCCGGGGGATCTGTACCTTGTGCCCCGGTATCGCCGCGGACACCGGCTAACTGTTCACGATGGTAAAAATCTGCCAGAGACATTAGCCCGCCGTTGTTAACAGCAGCGGAAGGAAAACGAAAGGTGACGCGGCGTACGGTCGCGGTTGGGCGGAGGCAGGGAGGGAGGGAGGGAGGAGGTGTAGGGGAAGACGGTCGGGGTGCAAGAAACGTTCTCACAATCAGAGGGAGGGGAGAGAAGCGAGGAGTGAAAGATATTGGTAATCGAGGAATCCGGGAACCCAGAACCGTTCGAACGGTTGGCTGCCGCAGACGCAAGGTCGTTGTCCTTGGGGGATCAACGACCCCTCGATGAGGGATGCCGTGGTGGGGATATACATACACCTCCCCATCCATGACGCCGCCGTCTGGGTATAAGGGCGCCTCCAGGTTGGGTTAGACTGTGGGGTTAGATTTAGAAGTCAGGAATAGGGATGCGGACGGTCACGTAGTAGGTGCACGGATAGATAGCCGGGCGAGTGGGTAGGAGGGCGAGGTAGCGGGGAGCGGGTAGCGGGTAGCGGGGAGCGGGGAGCGGGGAGGGAAAAAAGCTGAAAGGCAGCCCGGGGATAGTAAAGTCCCGTGCTGGGTGGTATGGCGGGAGGGCGCCGGCCGCGAGAGAGGCGCGTAGGGATAGAGAGCGTTGAAGGCGAGCGGCAGGTTCGTAACCGAAAACGCGGTACCCAGGACCTGCGGCTTCGATCGCGGGGGCGATAGGTTTTATCATCCCATCGAAGCGCTGTAACCACCTGTTGGGGTGGCGGGTCCGCTCGAAAGCCCCTCGAGCCGCTCTCCGCGGGGGAGAGAACCGCCCGCGCCCCTCTTCCGCGCAACCCCCTTTATTTTCGGCGCGAGTTAATTTCGAATATCCTGCGGTTTCGCGGCGCCGCTTGATAGCGCACCGCAAAGCTTCTCGAACGACAGAGAGAGAGAGAGAGAGAGAGAGAGAGAGTGGAAAATCTACATGCGCGTATATATAGCTGAATGGGAAGGGGAGAGGAGGTGTCGGGAATGTTCGAGCTTTACTCCTCGCGTTGCGAGAGATGCGTTTTAAAATTACATTTCAGTGGTGAAAGTAAATCATGGCATCGACGGTTGTTGCCGCCGCGCCGCTGGTTCGGAGGTGGCACTCGCCTTGCCTTTCCGCTTTTTAACGCTTTCCGAACGGGCGGCGGGCTGAATAGGAAGTGCTCCTCGGCGAGGTACCTGTCGCCGGAAGGACCCGAACTCGAGGTGTCACGGTCCGTAAGGGCCGTGAGAGTTCAGGACGATAGGTGGATCCTTTCTGGACACAGCGGAGCAGAGCAGGGCAGGCAAGGCCAGGGAGCAATGTCCCTTCGAGTCATCCCCTTCCTAACGTATACGTAAGGTATGCACGCCGTTACTCGCCTCCACGGTTACCGACTCTTTTTATCGAGCCACGGAATCTTCTACGACTCCCTTCCAACTCCCCCCCCCCCCCCCTCCCTGTCGGAATGTTAACCCTCTTCTTCACGCGGCACCGCGGCTTTTCCCCCAAATCGAGGGAAACACCGATCGTCCAGCCGAGCGACAACGATGCCGTTATGTATTCGACGTATTCGTTAGTTACAGTTTAGAGGTATTCCGCTCGCTAATCGGGCGGCTCCGCGCGAGAATCCACGGAGGAAAGCGATGACCAAAGCGGATGGAAGGAACAGCGGCGCACCCGTTTCCTTCTGCCCGTGGTTTCTTGCGGTGGCCGATGGATAAGGATATCTGCTTTGAACTCTGAACAGCCGGGGCCGGGCCGCGGCAGGAACTCTGATGGGATCTCTCGCCGTCCAAGGACCGGCCTCGTATCTCGCCCTTTCTATTTGCGTTGACCCCAAAAAGCTCGGCGTTAACCTCGGAGGGGTCGCCGGTCGATCGTGCACCGGGAACCACTGTACGTTTCCAGGAGCAAATAGGAGAAATATGGTTTACGCCTCTCAGGGTGTAGCTGGCGTGATAAGATAGCCACTGCTGTCGCAGCGCGCGTATGTATACGTGAAAAATAAGGAAGGAGATAGAGAAAGGCATGCTTTCGTTCTCTACTGGCACCTATCGCGTAGTTTTTCCACACCACCTTTGCCACGCCGGGCTCCCAAAGCTGGCTGTTACACACCACGCAAACTGTACAAACTCCGGCGAGGAACGGAGAAACGACGCGTCGCCCTCCCCTCCCCTCCCCTACCCTCCCCTCCCCTCCCTTCCCCCCGAATAGCCGCGTGTTATTATCGAATGACGAAATAAAGAAGGAACGAGGGACGCCCTATATTCAACAACGCCGTCCGCCTTTCCTCCTCCTCAATGGTCCTAATTAGGTACATACAGTGTACACACGAGACTGTATTGCGACATACCAGTACCGTTCCAACTGGAAACCATACGCGACGGGGGGTTAAGTGTCGTCTTAACCTCCTATCAGTATTTAGATTCCTAAGAAGTTCACTATCGTTTCGTGGGACATTCTCATTTACTAATCACCTATTTATAATAACAACAACACTGTCTCACTAATATTTACAGTTCATCCGTTAATACCACGCAATAGGTACATACCTATTCCACTTGCGGGAAAAGGTCTCGGTTCTCACTCGCTCAGAAATCATTAGCTCCCTAGGAAAGTTACTCGAAAGTGTTGCAACCGCGGTATAATTATACCGTAACCTGTCACCCTTGACCATGTGACTAGCTGTACCCCACCTTCAGCGCCGCCAAGATAAAGCGTGTGCATGTAAATTGTAATGCTAATTCGCCTGTGGTAGTCTTAACACAAACAACAACCATTCGACCGGTCGTCAAATTTCCGTGTTAACGCATCTCGCGCGACCCCGCGCGTGAAAACGCTGCGATCGACAGTTCCTAACGCGAAATTCCTTTCATCGCGGAGTCGTACCGCGGTGCTGCGATAAAATTACGAAGTATGGGAACCGTAATGACTGTCGCGGGATGCTAAAGTAACAGTTTCTCGAGACTTTCAGCTTCACTTTATCTCCGTTCCAACAGCCATTGTCCAGTGCGTGCGTGCGTGTGTGTGTGTGTGTGTGTGTGTGTGTGTGTGTGTGTATTAGGATGGACAAAAATTGAGAGCGCATCCACGATCTTAATTATAACATTGTGACCATAGCGATGGCGGGCAAAGAACCGCGCAAGTGGCTTTTCGAGTATGAAAGGATCGTTGTGCCACATATATGATGGGCAGAGGGGGGGCTTGGCTCGAAGGCAAGGCAAGGCAAGGCAAGGCAAGGCAAGGCAAGGCAAGGCAAGGGCTTGGCTTGGCTTGGCTTTAGAGCTGAGAAGTCGCTTGGCCGTCGAACGTCGTTGCTAGCCGTTTCTCAACCCTTTCGTGGTTACGTCACGTTAAAAAAGCTATTTGGGGTCAACACCCCGCTGCAGCGACACGTGTAGTACTCCTCGACTCTGTCTCTCCGTCCTCCCTCGACCCTCTCCGCCCTCCTCTTTTCCCCGGTATATACGAAGGCAGCCCTCTCCTCTCTGCCTACTCCACGCGGAGGCACGGGGACGCCATTGCTGCCACCTCCTCCGATAGTATCCCTTCTACTCGCCTTAGTTTCCACTGGATTTCTAAGTTCCCTAGATACTAGCCGGCCCCTGTTCTAGCCACGGCCGAGGGGGGCGACGTTCCAGAACCGTTTCACGGGCCCGAATCGTCGTGGCTATCAACGGCCGACACCCTGTTCATTCATGCGCCACGCTGCCGTTATTAGAAATGCCCCGGTTTGTCGATTGCGCGCGAGGGGAGAGACATAGTTTGTACCAGGAATTAGGAAAATCGTGATTGCTGATAAGATAAGATGTATCGGAGAAGATCGGATCGAAAGGGCGGAACAATTGCGACAGGTGCCGTTTATATGTAGGTACGATTCCTCGTTACGGGAGATAACGAGCAACCGGCTGTAAATGCCCATGCATCTGGGAGCCGCGGAAGAGCGCGAGTAGCGGGGATGCCGTGAGATTAGAATGAACGGTGCAGCCCCGAGCGATACAGCCCTGGCCGTGGGCGTTCGAGCAGTAGGAGAGTCAGCCGAGTTTCTCGAAACGCGCAAGTCGAGACGTAGAACTAGCACGCTAAGCCTTTGCTGGAGCGAAACCAAGGACACTGTAGAGGGATAGCAGCGGCAGCGGCAGCTAGGAGCGATGGTGTTGACGGTGGTGGTGACGACGACGACGGCGGCGGCGGCGGCGGCGGCGGCGGCGGCGGCGGCGGCGGCGGTATCGAGCAGAGTCGAATCATCGTGGCGGCGTCGACGACGGTGGCGGTGACGGCGGCGATAGCTCCCCTTCGCCCCGAACCACGTTTGTCTACGTGTATGCCTCTACCTCTTTACCCCGTCACCGGTATCGTCCCCGCCGTGCCGTGCCTGCCACCCCCACCCCAGCGCCGCCACCGACAGACGATCCCTCCGTTCTCCCCTGCCCGACTCACAGACTCTCCGGAGCTTCCCCTTCCAGCGACTTTTTTTTGTCCGTATACGCCTCGTCCATCGCGACAAGGCAGCTTCCAAGCCTTTTTATCAGTCGACCGAAAAGATCCGTGGGGATCCTTCCGCGGCCAGCACCCCGCGCATCTCTTCGAACAAAACCAACCCTCCTGTTCGAAACGCGTCGCCGCGTGCAGCAGCTCTCGCGTGTACGAATCAGTAACAGCCGAATTCTCCTGCTTTCGCGCCTTCATCCCCTTCTGTTCCCTTAGCCGCGTGCCATTTCTTACCTTAAAGTTAAACGGAAGTGCGGATAAAAGCGCGGGATAATCGGACGGGGATAACGATCGACCGTGCAACGAGAGCGGCGATAAATCAAATACGTTTCGACATTGTTGCGATGGTGTAGAATACGCGCGTCGGGGTAAACGTGTCAAGGTGCCGTCAGCGTAGCGCAACGATATTCCGGTGACGACACGCGCGGCCGACCAACGCACGTTGGATCCAACGAGGAAATCGGACGAAGGTGCGTTTATTTCCATGGCAACGTGACGACGCACGGATTCTTGCCACAGATACGCGCGCGCGCGCGCGCGCGCCGATGCTCGGGGAGCGAAGCGGAAGCTGAAGCCAGCGACAACTACCAGGATACGCAAATGTGGTTGGTAACTTGTGCATTTGCAGCTCAAGAAGTTGAGAAACGGCCTCGTGGCGGTGAGAGCGGCCGTCTCGCTCTATCTTGCGCCAGGCCGCTCGGCGAGCCTCTACGGGAAAAAGTGCGCAGACGCAAATCGCGGTTGCGTGTATAACCCGCAACGTGCCTCCTCTCCTCCACAGGCGTCCCGTGCATGTCCGTGAATTTCTTCCCGGTTTCTTCACGGTTCAACCCCCCTGGATACCCCCCCCCCCCTCCACCCCCCCCGGTCAAAACAGGGTCGTGTCGTCTCTCACCCGCGCGGCCCCGCGAGTCGAGCGTATCTTTCCACCCGCCCCCCACCTCGATAACTTTAACAGTTTCACGAGAGTTGGAAAAACATTTAACAAGTAGGCGGTAAAAATGCGGCTGTAAAAAAAGCAAAGGATAAAGAAGATATCGCATCGCGAGACGGTAACGTAATCCAGGCGACTCTATTTTAAAAACTTTAACAGAGACTCGCTGCCCCTTTAACCCGCATTTTCCTTTATCAAAATAATACGAGAAGCGATAAGCGGCCGCGGCGACCGCTGGAACCGCGCGCATGACGTCGTCAATGGGTAACAGCTTTGCGAGTAGTTGCACGAGCTCGTGGCGACTTTGCCAGAACGAGTGCGCAGTAACGCGACGTAAGAAGTAGCGCTAGGAGGTAGAGAGGGAGAGGGTGTGTTCGAGAAAGAAGCCCGAGGAACGAAGGCGTTCAGGCGAAGGAGGAGGTGGCAAGTTTTAAGGAAAGGTCTCTTTGGAGAGAAGGAGAAGTTGGTCACAAGCGTGAGAACAAAGGGGCGAAAATAAGTGCCCTTTTTGGAGGGTGATCGAGGGTGAGGAGCAAGAAAGAGGAAAGACGAATCGAGGGAACGCGAGTCCGTCCGTACGTGTGTGCGTGCGGAGGTTTCGAAGGAGGCTAAAAAGAGATGATGCTGGTTCGGGGGAAAGAGAGGGAAGTCGGGCGATTCGTTCCTTGCGGGCTAAGGAAAGAGTGGGAGAATCGGTGGGAGAGAGCGAGAGTTAGAGTGAAAGAGACGGGGAGCGCTAGCGCGCGAGAGAAAGAGAGGATATGCGAGAAGGACGAAACTCGCAGGATGGCGTGAGGGAGTACAGGGTGTCGCGAGCGAGGGAAGGGAGGAGTGCGTGACGAGGAGGGTGAGAAGGTGGGGGATATATGTATATAGAGGGTGAAGGGGGTAGTGGGGGCTAGTGGGTAGGCGGCGGTGGTAGGATTGCGGGAGGTTGTGCGCGACTCGGCTTCGGTGGTTTGGTTGAACGAGGGCGCGCAAACGGGCGGGTGTCGCGAGCGTTGCAAAGCGGTGAAGGGTACCACGGACGGAAAGCACGGTCGTGGCGCTAGGCGGGCGTAGGCGAGGTTCCGTGACGGCCGTTCGGTGGCGCAGCAGGAATTCCCAGCACGGCAGGCACCGGGTTGGTCAGCTACGTGGTGTTCGTGCGCCTCTCTCTCTATCGGTGTGTATATGCGCGATTTGCCCCGAGTCCGCGCCTCGACTTGATGACATGGCGTCCTAGCGCTGCACGGGTAAAGTCGCACGTCCTCGGTGGAGAGGTTCTCACCCCGTCGTCGAAACAGCCGCATCCCAGGATGCCAAGGTAAGTCGACGTGGTGCATAGTGTGTAAACTTTCCGTGCGTACCGTGTACCGGATAGTATCGGGCTGCTGCGAGTCTCGGGTGTCATCGGGGAAAACCGGGCGGTGTCGATAAGCCGAAGGAAACGTACCGTGTGCGCTTTCGAGCTCCAGTTTCGTAAAATCAGGTAGGGTCGTTGCCATCGGTGCAACCCTACGAATCGATATTACCAGTGCGGATGAGAGGACGCTCCTTTCTCTCTCTCTCTCTCTCTCTCTCTCTCTCTCTCTCTCTCTCTCTCTCTCTCTCTCTATGGTGTGTGCGTGTGTGTGTGTGTGTCTCTCTCACACTTTCTCCCCCTTTACTTATACATACACCTATCTTCTTGCACTCCCGCCCTCTCGCTCTATTCGCCCCCTCGTTCCCTTAGTTTTGCTATTCGTATTGTGCGCCCGTCGACATCGTCCGCGCAGTTGCCGTGTGGTGTACGGTCGAATCACGCGAGTGTTTGTGTGTTAGTGCCTGTACGTTGATGCGCCCTGTGATTATGTGCACGCCCGCCTCCGTGTGCGTGCACGCCACGGTGCGATATTGTGCGTGCGTGTGTGCGCGCGCGCCTCTGTGTAGGAAGGGTTAAACACGGCGGGAGCGCGAGCACGAGTACGAGCGAGAGAGCGAATGGGAGAGGGAAATTTCGCAGGGTAAAAGGAGAGGTTAGTTTCACAGTTTCTTGGGAAAAAGAAGCGAGAAAAAGTGAGACGCGTGCAAAGAGGATACTACGTGGCTTATCGGCGCATCGACGACAGTGTGCCTCACGACGTGGATTTTCGCTCGACGAGAGAGGGTTGCGTAAATCTTCTCTCCCTCCTCTGTCCCTCGCCTCTTCGAATCGCTCTGTCTTCCTCCTGCACTTCGCCTCTCTCTCTCTCTCTCTCTCTCTCTCTCTCTCTCTCTCCCTCTCTCCCCCTCTCTGCCTCCCTGTACGTCGGTGTGTGTCTCTCTCTTTCGCCAGCGTGTGTCGCGGTCGGGTATGGCGCTGCCCATAGGCGCCGATACGCCCCGGGGTGTCGAGGCTGACTCGACTCGAGTCGAGTCGTTTCGTTCGTCCATCCGCCGACCATCCTCCCCCTTGTTGTGTTCATTGAGCCGCTTGTTCCCCAGTGTACCTCGCCAGTTCCTTCCCTCGCGAGGGAGCGTCATTGTTGCTGTCTACCGTCTGCTCACTTCCTCTTCGTGATTTTCTCTCCCTCCCGCCGCGCTCGCTCCCGTCTCTTCGACTGTCGCGTTTTCGTATTCGGCTAATGTAGCCCCTCGAGTCGCATTGCAATCGTTACCCACCACGTACCATAACAGGTGAGTCCTGTATACATACCTTACTCGTATTTGCGAACGCGCGAGATCGGATCAGTGCCGCAGCCTCGAGTTCGAGCACGTGTCAGAACGTGCCTTTCGGTCGGCAGTGTCACCGCACGCGCGCCACTTAATCCCCTCGTTACTACATTGTAGTGGAAAATTATGTAACCTGTGTCGTATCGGGGTGACCGAATTTAAAGTAAAAGAAACTGGAAACATGGTGCTCGGTTGTGTAAATTGTCTGCAATCGAAGAAAGGATGTACCGTGAATGAGCAAGTACGCGGAGAGTGGAGTAGACGGACCATGTACACGCGGATCGGTGCGTTACAGGTGCGTGTGCAGTTTGTGAGGCATTATATTTTGTAGTTTCTGTGTTTCCCCGTCGCGTCTCATTATTTTTACCGCGTGCTCCGAAGTGGCTTTACAGTTGTCGCGAAAGTTGCGTAAATCAATTCGTAAAAAGAGTCTCATATTTTCGGGCCCCGTAGTACGTAACTCCCCCGATTAATTTGCCCGTCGTCTGTCTTTCGCCGATTCTTCCAATTTATTCGTACATATGTCCCGCGAAAGTTTTCGGAACGCATATTCTGTATTTCGCGTGCGAACTCAAAGTGCAGATCTACCGTTAGTCGACGAGCCCTAGTTATCTCAAACAGAGATTCGTTGTTATCTTTGAGATATAGACATACTTGAACGAAGATTGGACCTGGTTTACATCATTACAACGTCGTAGTATTGCCAGGCATATTTCTTCGGGGTACGAACTTTTTTTCCGTGTCACGTACCAAGTTTACCAGGTGTACACAATATTTTGCTGTCTTCTTGCTTCGTTTTTTCATAACTTTCTTCGCATTGCGCTTACAACGTCGATTTTTAGATGTCTGCGGTGGGGAATTTGATGAAAAAAGCGTTCGTCTATCGACCTCCCGCCAAGTGAAATAACCTAACAACCACGTGGTTCGGACACGTGGTGCCTTTACTGGCCTATACTACTCCATTTTGAATAGTGTTGTGGCCTGCCCCGATAATTAGTAGGCTCCCCATATTTTCTATGAAACTTTCCACTCGAGACCCGCTTAAACGCGCAATTCGTAGAACCATAAGTATCTTTCTCGTGCACATTTTTAAGAAAAAAAAAATATCATTCCTCGCGTACGGCGATAGCGCCCACGTGTTCTCCGCGCGTACTGTATTTATATCTATCCTAAACAACGACAGAAAATTACGTGCAATCCGATATATTCCATAATCGTACTTTAGGACGTGACGGTATATTTATTCAGTGGAATCAGAAAGCTTATGAATTTTCGAGTACGTCAACTGCGCCGTCATTCCGGAACTATGACGAATCACGGATACGTTTGGTAAAAAGCGTGATATAACCTGCTCGTATGCGACAAGTGTTGGCTTGTGCACTGAAGCTCGACGTGTCCCCGTACCCACGTGTGCTTCGATGAGAACTTACATGGCACTTCCTGCGGGTTCCTGATTAAAGTAGCGTGTCGATTTTATCGTGGTACCCGCGAGGGGTTGAAGCGTCGAATTATAGCGGCGATGATGGTGGTCGTATACATAATAGGGGGAGGGTTCGACTAAATAACTTCCTACGTAGGGTCCACCTTTTTGTAACGGTAATATCGCATGGCTTTATTAGCGCGACAAGTATCGTCCGTTCTTTCTTTCTCTTTTTCAAACTTGCCGCGCTTTCAGATGCCGACCGATAGTACAGGTTTCTACCATTGCGGTGCGCTATCTGGTCTATTCCGATAGACGGTTGAGCGGGTTGAGCTTGAGCCTGTGTTCCGCCCATAAGGAAAAAATTACAGTATAAAGTGACTCACGGCGCAGGAAGGAAGTTTCCTCGAGAATTTCTCTATCGTTTCTGCATTTTCCACCAAGGAAATCAGTCTTATCGGGATTGAAGTTGGCGTGGCAACCTGCCTAGCTCGTATCTACGATCGGTTGGATTCTACACGAAAACGAAGATATTTATACGTAGATACAATCTGGTGTGACATTTCATAAAACGCCGCAAGATAGTACGTTAATATTGTTACATGCAGGTTTTAAGGATCACTTCGGAGAGATAGCGCAAGCCTACCGATTTCTATTTTACGGGCAAAAAGCCGTGTGCACGATCTAAAGTCCGTGCGCCTGCGCATTCGTATAACGGTGATGACTGTGCAACGTGCTGCCGCCTCTCCCTGTACTCCCCATCCGTTGTTCCTTTTATTACGTGTGTGGATTACGACTGCGTGGCCGTCAGGATATATCCATTACAAGAATGTCGGACTCCGACAGCAGTTTGCACTTTTGCCAGCCCGTTGCAGTTTTCATTTTCAGAGAGATATAGAGCCATGCATTTTCTCGCGACACCCTCCGTTCCGAAATTCCTTCGCCGAACCATCTACAAATTACTGCGATCGATAACAATACAGCAGCATTTTATCAATCGCGTTCGGCGAGCAAATATCATAGCCGATAAGGGGAATCGAAATTTTCTTCGACTCGTTAATTCCGTTGTCACGAGCCGGCCGCCCGCCGCCCGCCCGCCGCCCGCGCGGCCCGATGATATCATTTTGGAGCGTTGCATGATTTCACTCGGCAATGACGAATGCCTCACCCTCCGACTGCCCCAATTATCTATCGTTACACGTCATGGTGTTGATAGGGGTGTTGATTACCCGCGTAACAATGGCATTCCGGGGGGTGACGTTTTCAAGGACTTCGCTTCTGTCGGCCGTTCTTTTGTTTGAAACACTTTTTGTCCCCGAAATGGGATTCATCGGGGATGGGTGCATCATCAACAACAAGACCGGTCGGGACAAAAGTGGTGACGGCGGCGACGGCGGCGGCGGGGCAAGGATCGGCGGGTATACCTTCCACCTGTTTTCACAACACCCGTGCAACTATATCGCGAAATGGGTGTTCAGCTTCGCGCCCTAGTTACACCTGCGTCTAGTATCGCGGAGGCACGTAATACGTTTGCACGACACTGTACGTCGACCGAGGTTGCCACGTTTCCCGTGGCTGCCGCTTGAAAAACTCTGAGGTCGCATTGAATAACGAGTCGCGGGCAAATTATTGGTCAATCCTTTTAATGCCCGCGCCGTCGCGTCGATGGGTTTGCCAGCCGATTTTCATTTATTCTCACGCCGCGCTGTATCCCCGATTCCCCGCGCCGCGGACAATGTTATCTTCCTTCTAGAAGGCCTTATTTAACGTAAATAGAAAGACGGGGGTGGAGATAGAATGAATTATTAATTGATCGTAATTGATGTTGTCGATTACAGCTATCCGCAGCTATAATTGCCAGCGTCAATTAGGATCCATTAATAAGCGGTATTGTAACACAATGTGATTCATCGCGTTAGCCACCGCATAGGGCGATCGTTGCAGTTAAAACTTGCGCGGGGAAATTCTCTGGCCGGGACGGAGGAAGTTTTTCGTAAGGCCCCGGCCGGGGCGGTGGAATATACTGGAAACAGAGGGGTGAGCAATGCAGCAATGCAGCAATGCAGCAATGCGCGTCGAGGGGGCGATCGCGTTTAGCCAGAGGGTCGGCAACGGTGCATAGATTTAATCGCTCTATGGGAACGGAACGTTGCGTAGGAAATCGTTGAAAAGAAGCCACTGGGCTCGAATCCGGACCTGCAGCGTTTATATACAAAACCGCGCGACGTTCATTCATCGGTACCTACTCGCGCCTGGGGGCGGCATTGCCAAAAAGCGCACATCCGCCGCGTATTTAATATCGCCGCCTCGGCCCTCGGTCGCGTTTTCTAACTGGCCGGCCTGTTCCTCCGCGTCGGTCGTAAATTTTTATTTTTCCTGTCGTAAACGGTCCCGTCATTTTACGTCGCCGGCGATATTTTTACAGCCTTATCCGCAAGGACCTTTCGCGAGGCCGCGTCACGGCGAGCCGGGTTAGGAAAGTTTTCGTGCAACGAGAACGCTCGGCTGTGAAAAATTGCAGGGTGGGCGCCAATGCGAGCGGCGAGGTCGGCCGTCGTCGTTGCCGGCGGAAGGGTGGTGGTCGGCGAGGGCGAGGGCGAGGGCGAGGAGCGTCAGAGAGGGGTAGGTACGAGGTTGAGCGGGCGTAGGAGGGGTAGGGTGCAGGCTAACAGAAAGAAAGATGGCCGACCTGTCTGTGAGTGCACGCGTGAGTGCGTGAGAGTGGCTCAGACACGTTTGTGTGTACGTAGAGATCGCGGCTGTGGTGGTCACATGTCTGAGAGGGGCAAAAGAGCAAGCTCTTCAGAGCTGAGATTCAACGTCTCGGAATCCTCTGACGGAGCGGTGTATTCTTTTAGGGTTGCTTGCTACGCTGCCCGACCTCCCGATATCACGGATGGTCATTATTTAAAAAGCTCTTCGTAGAATCCTACGCGCTCGACGGTAATTACACATCTCCACTCTCCAGTGACACTGTTTGCAAATATTCACAGTTTAACACTTTTATTCGTCGCGCGTTACCGAGCGAAGCCTGCTGCCGGCCGCTTTCCGTGAAGGGAAAATCTTCCAACTACCTAGTTGAATAATTGATTCGTGAGATTGCGCTTCTTTTTAACACCGATAAAGGTATTCTTGTTACTTTTCTTCTCTGCAATACAGGATATTGTTCGACGAATCTTATCTGCTGCAGTACCTACTACCTACATTCGTTGTCTTTACTCTTTAGTTGATTTTATCTACTTTGGGGAATTTGCGCTGACTTGTTGAATATCTGTATGGGGAAGAGTGAGTAGATTAAAAAATCCATATTACCTAACCCTTCGTGGGCGACCAAGCATATTGCTGCTGGTAGTCGGGATGGGAGAAGTCGAGGGCACGCAACTGTAAAAGTCAATGCGTTTATTGCCTTTATGAAGTTACGTGTAATGTGCACACAATGCTGTTTATATAGTTTCTCATTTTATAGAGAATACCCTAATCTTCCCCCATCGTTTCTGTGATTTTTCCAATGACACAGTACGTTGACGAACGACCATTTGTTTTATCTACTCCGTTCCACGCATTCACTCCAATTATGTACTTAGTTACGAGTAATTAATCATAGGTATTTCTTGTCCGTATTTATACAGAATGATTCCCATAAATTCTTAGAATTGCGAGAATTCGTGTGTCTATTGATAGTGCCCCCTAATATAGCATTTAATAGATTCTGGTATATAAATAGGTACATATTTCTGTTTTGTTTATCCAATATTATTCTAGTCTTTTAATTATTGAATTTTATCAGCTTTTGTTCAACAAGACATCTAACAAGAGAAGATCCCAAACCGGAAAATTCAAAAAATTCTAAAACTTTGGGAATATGTATGGGATTTCCTCCTGATTACAACGCAATTTTTGTTTCCTACCCAAATTCACTCGTAGGGGATGGAATTAACCCTTGAAAATTCGGCTACTTTCCGATTTTATGTTATAACTCGCGAACTGTAAAAGATAGAAAAAATGTTTCATCTATCTATCATTTGGTATAAAAAAAAATATATTTTACAGTTAAGAAGAGTAAAAGAGAGCATAGCTTGCTCTGTACTAAATACAAAGGATTCTCCACGGTAACAGCTGGCTAAGCGAAGTCTAGTGCTAAGGTTGCCAATACACGTGCAGAAAATGGTCAATCTGAAGTATCCTTCTGGCCAACACCGTAAGAGCGGCGGTTAAAGTGTTAAGTCGGTGCTTTCGAAATGTATGAGATCCTTATTGCATTAATAAGGCTGCATTATTCATAAACAGCTTGGTACATATTTCACGTATACTTTATCGCAGCATTCGTTAATTATTTCGTCACGGAATCTCGGATCTTTTCGACCACGCGAAACTAGGCGTGACTTTCCATTCACGCGGGGAGAAGAAGCCGAAAACGCGGGTATATCACGGCGCGTTGTCGCCCCGCTAGCGAACGAGCGAACGAATCAGAAATGCTGCGAGTATTTCTCCACGAAGGCTCTAAAATGTGGGACACGCTCCTCGGTAGCCAATCCCTCTTCCCCTTTGCCGCAAAATTCTCCGTTAACTTCGTACCTGGTGCTTCCACTACACCTAACGGAATGAGCCGTACCTGTGCCCCTCGACGCCGACAGACTATCTCGTGTGCACGCGTGTCCCACACACGCGCGAGAGTCCCTCTTGTATGCGCGCGCGCTCTCTCTCGTGCTCGCGAGCGAACGAGCGCGCGCGCCCCGGGAATGTGTGAACCGTGAGCGCGTTCATCGTTCCAAGCACATCCTGGCACTCCCCCAGTGGGAGGAGGTGCGACAAGGGACAGATATCCGAGAGTACCCACACTGGCCTCACTCGATTTGAAACACTCCCGAATTATATCACCACCGCCGCCGCCGCCGCGTGAGGAAAACCCGGTCGCCGGAAAGGTTACCCCAAATCGCTCGCTCGGAAGCGTTTATTTCGCGGGTAGGCGATATTGATTATCGCGGACCTAACCTATATCCGTTCCCGGTTCACCCCCCCCGGCGCCCATTATGAATGCCCGTGGGGGGATGTACGAAGCGGACCACCAATTTCCACCGTTTCGTCCGTAGGCATATCGCGGGCGTCACGTTTATTCCGTGAGTCTTGCATCCGAGCGCGGTAACGTTTTTCCTACGTCGACCTATCTTTTTTACCCGCTTATCCGACCGTTTCGTTCGTTCTGTGCACGCTCGGCTGCCTTCGACCTCGATCCGCCGTTAAAATTCGGTCGATCGATTAAGCAACCCTTATATTCTAGACCGAACGATGCCCGCGGACGTTTCTAATCGCCGCTCCCTTTTCTTCTCCCGCTTCGCTCTGGCATCCCGTCCCGCCGGCCTCGAATTGTCGGTCACCGGACGAAATTCCCCCGTCCACCCCCGACGGGAGCCTCGTCGAGTTTCACAGTCGCGGCAGTGTGTGCACGGGCGGCGGTGCACCGCACGACGCGACGAGACGCAGAATTCCTGCAGAAATGATTTTGTCGACTGACACGTACATCCTTGAGCGATGACTCAGCGGAACGTTTCTCTATCGATACACCAGCGTATATTTCCCGCCTCGCCGCCGCGAGAATAATCCTAGGATAAAAACCGGCGTCTTTAAGTGCTATTAATGGATCCCGGGGTATACCTAGGCACCTCTAGACAGCCCCGTGCATGCGATCTATACGTACCCGTATCCTCTATACGCGGAAGCGTTGAAACAGTAAAACACAGTAAAAGGTAGGAGGCAGCCGGAGCGAGGGTATACGAACAGTGAAACAGAAAGAGAAGGAAGAAGGGAGCGAGAGAGACAGGGACAGGGGAATGGGGATTGGATAGGGGGACAGTCGCGCAGTGTGCGAGTGAGCGAGTGAGCGAGTGAGCGAGAGATAGGGAGGACGAGCGAGGATTTCAGGCTCTCGAAACGCAGCGGTATTTGCCGCGCTTTGTCGTTCGTTTTGTACCTCGGCGTGACTCTGCCGCTGGTGCTGATTACGCAATGCGTGGCCATGAGCGGAGCGAGTCCCCCCCCTCCCGCGCACACGCACGTACCGCTGCGCGCGCACACAAGTATCCTCGCTCTAAGGACGTGCGCGCGTCACGACGAGAATGTAGCGCCCGCACGTGTGCGTGCCACGCATACGAATACGCCCCGCGAGCGTACTTCGTACGTGAGCGCAACAGGCGTACGGGAACGCGTTATATTTGCGGTGCTCGTGCGTGTCTATTAGGGTGGCTCTTATTTACTCTTGGTAACAATTTTTTTTCAACATTTTCTTCGGAATGGTTCCACATAATTAACAAAAAATCCGTGTAAAGTTTGAGCTCGGTCGGATAACGGGAAAGGGTGCCCCTGGGGCCTTAAACATTTAAATCACTATTTAACAGCTCGCGAAGTAGATTTTATACAATATCCTCCAAGTTATTGATTAAATAAAAAAATATGTCAAACAAATGTTGTAGATCCGGACAATCCGGGGCATCTTTTGTGTTGTATTACTTTTTCTCGTGCGACAAACGGTTTTCGAAAAGAGTCCGAAAAACTAACAAAATACTTTTTAAAAAATAATCCTCGAAAATAAAAATTCAATTTTTTTTTGTTCGCCTTCATAAATACAAAGTGTTCGAGAAGTATTTAAACTTTCAAAATTTGAGGGAAAAAGTTTTTTTTTAGTTTTTCGGACTTTTTCGAAAATC
This sequence comes from Andrena haemorrhoa, assembly GCA_910592295.1. Classification (NCBI taxonomy): domain Eukaryota; kingdom Metazoa; phylum Arthropoda; class Insecta; order Hymenoptera; family Andrenidae; genus Andrena; species Andrena haemorrhoa. Next base: position 227,661 of record OU342940.1, on the reverse strand, counting down.
GCTTGTCGCACGACAAAAAGTAATACAACATAAAAGATGCTCCTTGTTCGGATCTACAACTTTTGTTTGACATTTTTTGATTTAATTAATAACTTGGAGGATATTATATAAAATCGACTTCGCGAGCTGTTAAATAATGATTTAAATGTTTAAGAGGCCACGAGGACCCTTTCCCGTTATCCGATAGAGCTGAAACTTTACACGGATTTTGTGTTAATTATTTGAAACTATTCTGGAGGGTGCCCCGAAGAAAATTGAAAAGTCGAAAATAAGAGCCACCCTAGTGTCTACGGATGGAGCCGCGCGCTCGAGCTTGAATCAGCCGTTGTGTGTACGGTCGCATCTCGGTGCCATCGACGATGGCCCACATCTCGTTGTGTTTACAACACACGAATCGCGATCGAGCACGCGTGCCCCGAAGTGTGACCCGCGCGCGCGACCCGCTCGGATCCGTCGCGTCGGTTGTTTCTCTGCCGGGCCTGGCGAGAGATCCACGGTGTGCGACGCCGAGATCGTCTCCTCTCTATTCATCGCGGAAACCTCGTTGCTTTCGGGGTCAGCTGCGCCGAGAGGCGCGCGAGGTTCTCCGCCTGCACGCACACACGTGGTGGGACGCGCGCGTGCACGGGCGGACCGCGTACGGGGCGATAGTGCCGCGGGTTTTTTCCGTGTGTGCGCGCACCGCGAGTCGCCTTGCAGCACGTTGAATATACATAGGCGTGTAACCTAGGAACAATGGGGTCGGTTACGATGACGATGCCGGGCGGGGAAGAACTCGACGGCGAGGATGCCGATGGTATAATGGCGGTGACCGTGATGGTTAAGGGAATATAACGGGACGAAGTTCGTAGGATGGCCGAGCGCACGAGCGGTACATCGCGGATGACCGAGAGTGCTGCGCCGCGTCGCGGCCTTCTGTCCGCCTTCTATTGCGCACCAGTTCGCTTATTTAAAAGTCTTTGTCGAAATATTGTTGTTTAGCCATTTCTCTGATACGTTTAGCCATGTCACTGCTGGCCTCACAATATTTATCGCAAGCGAGAGTTGCGTTAAACGATCGAGATTGTTTTTGAATTCGATCCTGGTGTGAAGTTCGGAGGGATGGGCTCGAAATGAGGTACACCTACAGAACTTGTTTAGCGATCCAATAGACTGTATCGGTTTCTCTACTAATTGTAAGTCTTCGCGCGCGACCTCTGCTGCGCTTCGATTCTAACAAATGGCACCAACGTGTTTTAAATCTTGTTGGTATTTACTTAAAACTTTCACAATATTAACTGATATCGCATCATTTGGTTCGCTGGTCGACTATAATGTTTATTGCAACAAAGACTTGTATCAAATGGACAAGCATGCCCGCAGACTCGATTTGGGAATAAAACCGAGGGAAAAGGAGATGGAGCTACGAAAAATTTAACGCGACCGATACTTTTCGGCCAAACTCTGGGAGCATGTTCTACTTAACTTGAGTATGAAGAAATGTCACACAGTGGCATGTCTAGAAACCTTCCTTTCCCTTCCTTTCTCAGTTATAAACACATTTTTTCTGCCGCGGAGTTTTGCAACAGCTAGAAAGTGCAAAGATACTTGAGCTTACACTGGCACAGATTAATTAGCAGATACTAAAATAGTAAACCAGCTACTTAGTCTGATGACCATTCTTATAATTATAATTCACTGCTCGCACAATATATCGCAGCAATTCTCCTATCTCTAATTATACCCGGCATTCTTTTAAAACCGTTCGTAACTACAAAATAAAATTTGAATAAACTAAGCACTTAAATTTCAACTGTTTATTTCTGGAACGCTCTGCATAGGGCAGTACTATTCCTCGAGGTCCCTCCCTGCAAATCCACGAACAGCGTTGACCGTCATTAAGAAATTAAAGTGTCGCGAAAACGGGGTCCGTGTCTAGTAGACCCAGCTCGTGCAGCTCGACCCGATGGTGGAAGTCGTAAATGTCGTTCGATCGACTTTTATCGCTCGATAGTGCACGGTCGCACGCGTGATCGAACGAATCGTGCGGTCGTTAGATCCCCTAAACGATTCGCTTTCGTGCCTCTTGTACAACGAATTTCTCGATTTCCCGTTATTAGAGCGAGACGTTCGTTAATCGGTATTAGGTAGAGAGACTGGCTCGCAGCTGAGCGTCATGGTACCCCTAACTAGAAGAGTGATACGAGCCCATAGGATGTAATTAAAAACCTAATTACAGGCTAGAGAGTGTTCATCACCGGAGCCAGAACACGTCTATCGTCTAATCGCCGCGCTGTTGTTGATAACCTGAGCGCGCACCGTGTTCGAGCCCCGCCGATGACGTTTTTCGTGCGTGAGCCAGCGTCAGGTTTTCGACCGCGGCTCGATCAAAAATTGGTCCAGCCGCGGTCTGGTTGTTCCGCGCGACTAAACAAATATAACCAACAACGGGAGCGCGCGAGCTTTGTACAATAATACCTAGGTATATTAAACGCTTAAGGTGCGTCACTTAAAACTTTTCCAGATACGCCCATATGTAAAAAAACAAAGACAAACTGATGAATTACACTTTCTGTAAATTTCTCTAGGTAATTTTGAATTAGCTGTATCCATTCACAGGACTTGAATGGGGCAAAACTTTGAGCTTAATTTTCTCGATTATTATGAAGTTAGTGGAGTAATTGTACCTATGCAAGATTTTCAGGTAAATCGGTGACCCAAACTTTACGCACTCCCCTTGTTAGAGTCGGATCGATTATACCTACTTGTCACGGTCTTCGTTCGTTGTCCATTCCGTCGCGTCGGCCAACTTTCCTGCACGGTTCATTGCATGCGTTCAATAGCTTTTTGCCACGACTAGCAGATATCTCTTCCGAATCGGTTGGGTCACCGATGAAAATGTATCTTGAAACGTCACTCGCCAGATAACGCGAGCGTGAGATGAAAAATAGAATTGCAGTTCGCTTGAATTTTTCTGCGACGTAATCGAGTCGTATGATAATCGATGCATTGCGTAGTCATCAATGGATCGTTTAGTAAATACTGTATCTCATAAATGAGCCTCTCGGAACTCGGAAGCCAAGCCAAGCCGACCACCTCCGCTTTCCAGAAATTCCTCAATTTCACTTCTTAAACTCTGATTATGCGCTTAACTTATCGATCCGCTTAGCTTTTTATTTTACGTAGCCGATCAATTTGGCACCTGCGACTCAAATATCCCACCCCACCCCCCCTTCGCGATCGTCACCGGGCGAGGGGAGTTTTTGGGGCACGGAGGACGCTAGAGCGCCGCTGTGATCGAAGCGTCGCGTCATCCGCCTCGCGGCTCCTCGCGCTTCCACTTTTGTGCGACCGAGAGTTTGCACGGTTTTATTACGTAATCGATTTATCAGGAAGGCTTGGTGTTCGAGCGCGCCGAGGGGGGAAGAGAGAGGCGGCGATGTCGAAAGAAGGAAGCGACCGCGATCGAAACTCGCGTCACGACATTTCAGAAATCCTCGATCGCGATCGTTAGTAGCATGCTGCGCGCACCGTCGCGGCGTGTGTGCGCGCACGCCAACCGCGCGCGCCACCATGATGACGTGCCATTCACCGTGAAAACCATTCACTCAGGGGTATTAACAAGGTCGAGCAAGGTCGAGCACAACCATCCTGCATTTATATCGAATATACACCATTCCCGATATATATATATATATATATATATATATATATATATATATATATATATATATATATATGTGTTTACGTCGGCCACGGTGTGCGGCTGTGCGGCTGTGCGGCTGTGCGGCTGTGTGGCTGTGCGGCTGTGCGGCACACGCGCGTAGATGTGTATCGAGGATTTGCGCGCGAAACCAACGGAACCCGCTATCGATCCGAATGCGTAGAAAATGCTATTGATTCTCTCGGCCCGACCGACCCGCGCCGTCGACCTCTTCTCCACGTTGGCGTAGTCGCGAGGACTGAGGAGGCAGACGCAGGATCCTTCTCTCTATCCGTTAATACGGTTAAGGATGTTTAAAAGTCTCGCTGGTAATGAAAAATCCCGCTCGGATCCACGTGGTCCAGCGGAGTCAGTCGCGCATTGCGCAAGCAATTCCCAGAGTTTCCCTCATCTGTGCGTGTAGAATGTTGAAACAGTGGCTGTGTGATCGATAGCCTTTTTTTGTCCCCATTCTTGATTCTTGCAATGCCCGCGGAATATGTACTCCTGTTTTCATCCTCGTTCCAACAAGTGGGACGACACGAGGTGCCCGTTCCAGCTGCTTCCCTAGCTCTTTTCCTGGTCCGCGCATAACGAATTCCGCCCCTCGGCGCGACGCCCGCGCCGCGGAGGAAAGTCGTTCCGTGCCACGAAACGAGCGTTGCGTACGTGACCGTGATTGGGCCCGGTGAAGGGGTGAGGAGAGAATTACATAAAAGGCACGAACCGAGCGAGTCGCCTATTCGCCCAACCTACGTCCTCCAGGGTCGTACGCCCACGCTCCTGGCTCGTGCGTGCCGTCTCGCGGGCATATATGGGCGATTATGCATGCGAGCGTGTTATATCGCGTGTATCGTACGCGAGCGTACGTGGAACGTTTAGAGGACTCGGTCCAGGACCAAATATGACATTAAATAAAAGTTTCCGAGGGAGGGAAATTAATGCGATGCATTTAAAAGCTCGCCCGCTTAGGATTTGCGTAAATGCACGTTGGGTACACGTTTATATTTTACGTAGGACACAGTTTCCTGGTGGTTCTGTTTCGTCGTGCCTGCCATTAATCGCGGTGTCGTTTTCTTTTATCTGTCGCAGATCACGCGAGGAAAGGACATGATAAACTGCGGCCGATGAAGAAGAGAGCACGAGCACGAGCACGAGTACGAGCAGGAGCACGAGCACGAGCAAGAGCAAGCGGCTTCGTCGAGGAGGGCGCGTATAAGCGACGACGAGGCGGCGGCGGCAGCGATACCAATAAAAAGATCAACACTAGATCTGATGTTAGCGGACATTAACGGTAACTTGGCGGATCTGAGAAGCGAAGCGATGGCGTCGCAGAGGTTTTGTCTGCGCTGGAATAATCATCAGAGTAACCTACTGTCTGTTTTCGACCAACTGCTCCATGACGAGTCGTTCGTCGACGTTACGCTGGCCGTCGAGGGTCAGCTGCTCAGGGCACACAAGATGGTGCTGTCGGCGTGCAGCCCTTACTTTCAGGTGAGCCAAGCCAACTCTCTATCAGCAGAAAAGAACAACAAACGTAGAGCCCCCTTTAATCACATTCCAGGACATTATCAATAATTCATAACGATGGATTAATTCACGATGCGTCGCATCAATAATTCATAAACCACGTCCGTGCCAATAAACGTCCACCTCCCGTCTCTCTCTTTATTGTTGCAGGCCCTTTTCGTCGGCCACCCCGACAAGCACCCTATAGTCATTCTCAAAGACGTCCCGTACGTGGACATGCGCAGCCTTCTGGATTTCATGTATCGCGGGGAGGTGAGCGTCGACCAGGACAGGCTGACCGCCTTCCTGAGAGTCGCCGAGTCCCTCAGGATAAAGGGCCTGACCGAGGTAAACGAGGACAAGTGCGACCTGCCTAGTATTACCTCCTCGCTGCTTGGAAATCAAAACACAGTACCTCCACCGCCGCCGAATCTACATAGAATAAACCAAATCGGCCCTCACCACCACGTCTCGCAGAAGAGGATGCACCACATGTCGAGCCACCCGCTCCTCGGCTCGGCGCTCTCCGCGCCAAAGAGGAAACGCGGCCGGCCGAGGAAGCTGAGCGGCTCCTCCGACACTCCCATCGGCGAGATCACCGGCCAGGAGCTGCAGTCCTGCTCGGGGGCCGACCTCGTACAGGGCTCCCCCGAGATGATGGAGATGAAGATGAGCATAGACTTTCAGAGCGAGGGCAGCACCGGCAACAGCGGGAGAGGCGGCAGCTCCGGCACCGCCGCGGCGGCCAGCAACAGCGTCAGTAGCAATAACGTCGGCAACGCAGCGTCGGCAGCGTCCAACCTGGCTGCCACCAGCCTGTCGTCGTCGTCGTCGTCGGCGGCGAGGAAGGACGAGCCGACGGAGAACGGCACCGACACGCCCGAGTCGATCGCGCCGCGCGTCAAACGGGAACCCGAGCCAACGCCTAGCACCTCTGCCCAAGGTCAGTCTTTCTCTAGCTATTACCGCTCCCGGAATTCGTCGGGATGCGAATATTCATTCGATCTCGCCTCACCGTGTCCATTTCTGTTACAGCCTCTGACGAGACGTTCGCGCGGCCGCACAGTAGACAAGGGAGCGAGAGTTTCAAGCAAGGTAAGAGATACCACAGCCAGCTTTACGAAACCATCATCCACGCGTCGTTATACCAGCTTCGGCGAGTTTAACAGTTTCGTTTCAGGTCGATCAGAATTACAAGAACGCGCGAGAGTGTCTTAAAGTAGACACAGTCGAATTCCTGTAAATTGATTTTAGAATTTCCAGATTTAGGTAGTCGATTTAGTCATTCTTACATCGCGGTAATTCGTAAAATGGAAATGCGCGATGTTTGAAGGTCGATTTGGCTGAAATTTTACAAACATCGCGTAGAGTGTTTTAGTAATGTAAAGTGTGGCAAAGGAATCAAGGCAACGACTCCATAGTGCAATAATTAAAGATAAGAAAATATGTATATCTATAATACGTACCTCGTAATTCGTTCGACGGAACTTTACATTCGTCAAATTCTTCGGCGCAGTACGCATTGTGTGGAAAATTTCAGTGAAACGGGTCACCCGATTTTCGTGCTATTTCCATGTCATAATATTTCAAAACATTTCCATTTCTCTGCGATATTAATTATACTTAATGAGTTTATAATCGAATTTCGGTCAGGGCAACGGCGGCAACGTGATATACGATACAGGGCCAATATAATTAATACAATAGCTTAGAAATATGTCTTTGCATGATTCAATTTCCTTCTATGGACGCAATAAAAAAGAACATCGAACTGATATCTTTTCTGGCAAGTATAGCGCAATTACTGTTTCAATTGTCGGCGTACTTTTATACGATTCGTCGAGGTCGATCGACCTTAGTTAGTAATCGAGCAGATTCAGTTCACAGAGTATTCCCAAGCGGCGCCACTTTTGGCCCTTAACAAAACCGAACTATCACTTGCTTGCGCCACGATGCTCTAGTAAAAAAATTTGAAAGAGTTGCTAATCAGATGTTAACCGGAGGAGAAAGAACGCTAAACTGCTTTACGATGTGCTAATGAATTTAATTTTTCAGAACGTGTTCGTCTGTTAATTTTTACCGCGCGTTGCTCATCGTTGCGCGACTGCAAAACGAGCCGCGCGAATTGCAGTAACGCGGCAAAAGCGCCTTCCGGGGGGGGGGCTACCGTCTATTTTTTTTTTTAATCTAATCACCATAGTAGGCTCAAATACACGAAAACAAAAGAGACACACACATAGCGAGAGACGAGAGAAAACAGACGGAGAAAAATAATAGAAAAAAAGATCGAGACTCGAGTCGATGAGTTTGTTGGCGACGCGCGATTCGTTATGATGTTAACTCGAGGACACGAACGGCTGCCTGAGCTACTAGCATCCTTACATGAAATTAAGGTCAACAAATCTCGCCATAGAGTGGTAAACGCGAGCGTTCGCGTTCCTTTTTGGAGCAGTTGGATAGGCTCCCAGGAGCTTTTACGCGCGCGCGTCACGGGGTTCATATAGTCTGCCCTAGGAAAGAACCGTTTCCCTTTTTCCCGCGCAACCCCGAAACGAATCTTTCGGCGCGGCTGTGGCCCGTGGCGCGAACTATCGAGACACGACGCGCGCTATACTCCACGGCGCTTTTTAAAAAACGAGACTTACTTAAGTCACGCGTGTTGCCTGCAACAACTCTAGAAAAAAAACAAAACAAATTCAATACCAAATATATATATGTACTATACCGGAATAAGGAAATGTATATATATATATATATATCTCTATATATTTACAATAAGAAAGAAACGGAGTGTGTACGAGAGAGAAAGGAAGCCGTCGTCTCGTTGAAACCATACGCAGGACGTATGCTCCGTAAACGACGAGACGTCCGAGCGGAACTAAACGTGCCAACAAAACACACAAGACTCCCTTTTGAATGCTGTAGTAAAAAAAATATCTAACCTACTACCCACCGATTATTGTCTCGTTACAGGACATATGTATTTATACATACATATAGAAATATACATACCCAATAGCAATTTACGCTCGGCCAATGCGCAGCGCCTCGTTCCTTCTTCTTACCACTCACGTCTTCCGCCTGCCTGTATCTAGATCACGCGCATATAAATGCATACACGTGTAATATGCATCTGTATATGCGCCTTCTATTTACTGTCACGTTTTTTACTTACCCTGGACTTTCAACAGACCCACATTTTACACATCATCCTCGCACGAATGAGAAACGCTTCGCTGCCATTGGCCACTTTGGTGAAAGGAGGGGGTGGAGCCAGCTTTTAGCGGTGCTTGAAACATTTTTTTCTGATTTTTCATTTAAACTGCTGGTTAACTTTTCTTTTGTTCTCATATTATTTTTTCTTTTTCTCTTTTTCATATATATATATATGTATATGTGTATATATATATATGTGTATGTATATATATATATATATATATATATATATATATAGATAGATAGAAGTTATTGCTGTTCTATTCACGTTCGTCATGCGTTGCGCTCGTAGGAACTTGAACGCAACGTACTTATTGTTCCCGAGTGACAGACCGCGATGAGAAACAATAAATTTTTCTGTATATACGTACGCGCGTAAGCGCACGGCCACGACGATGGAAATGAAGTTGCGCGCGTAGCAAACGGACAACGAACGTCGGCAGGTTATATCGCTCCCGCCTTCTCTTGCGTTCATCTCGTTGCCTGTAATCGGGTTCACGACAGTGGGAAAAGGAAAGTAAGCGAGTTTAAGAGAGAAGGGAAAAGAAAAGAACACGAAGAAACGGAAATATATGTGAAAGAGAAACGACAGAGACGAAACTTTGGAAGAAACACACACAGAGAGAAAGAGAGAGCGAAAGAGAGTGCGCGAGAGAGAGCGAAAGAGAGAGAGAGAGAGAGAGAGAGAGATGGAAAGATTGATTGATTGCGAGAAAGAGAGAGAGAGAGAGAGAGAGAGAGAGAGAGAGAGAGAGAGAGAGAGAGAGAGAGAGAGAGAGATAGAAAGAGGTGGAAAGAGAGATTAAACAAAACGAAAAGAGATTAAGAAACGATACCGAGAGTGTGACGTACGTTTTTCTTTGCATACATTGATTCGAGCAGAATAAAAAAGATACATGTACTGTGATCCAAAAAGAAGATGACAAAACAAAAAAAGTTAATGTACTGACGTACCGCACGCAAGCGCGCGCGCGTGCGCGTGACAGAGTGCTTCGAAAATGTCGAAGATGATGATCGTTCGTTAGTGACCGTGAGACGTGTTGCTTTGTTCTCTTTGCGCAGGTGAGTTGAGATTATCTGAATCACCATTCGATCTCTGAGAGATTACCTTTGCGCGGGGGAAGCGAGGGAACTAGGGGAGGCCAGCCGCTCAAAAATGAAACCGTTCCGAAATGCCAGAATACATATATATATATATATACACATACGTATATATACATAATATATATAATATACATACATACCTGTACATAAGAGAGAGTCGAATAAAAGAATCTGATGTACATTGAAGCCGAAAGCGGATTAAATCTATATAAACTGTTATAACTTGCATCGAAGAGGAGAGAACGTTGTTGCTTCTTCTCTAGCGTCCTCGATCTCGATGGATCGTATTCCCGGTGGTAAAGAGTGGATAAATTTCAACGGTTAGACTGACGGGACGTACGGACGTTTTGAATAAAAAAAAGAAAGAAAGAGAGAAACGAATAGGGAGGGAGGGAGGGAGGGGGGCGGGGTGACTTTCGAGTGTGTACATGATGATGTAGAGATACAATGACGGTGTTCGTTTAACGTGTCGCATATACGTGCGGTCTGTACGCGCGTATATGCGTGCCTTCTATCTTTCTTTTGTTTTTTTTGCCTGATTGCGTGTTGCGTACATGTGTCTGATTGCGAGGTGCATACGGTTCGATACGGGTGGCAATAGATGATACGTGCGAGCGAGGTGAACGGGGAGGGAGGTGGAGAGAGAAAATAGAGGAAAGTAGACGAATGGTGTGCAAGGCTGGGAGCGAGGGTGGAGAAAGCGTGCGTGAGAAGTGGAGTATTAAGAGGGCCGCGAGAGGGGGGAGGGAGGTCGGGTGAATGGGGGAGAAAATGTGTGTATATGTGTGCATGGGTGGATAGATCCATTTGGAAGAGAGGAAAGAAAGAGAGGCTTCGTTGAGTCGCTGGAATTGCTGTTCGCGGCACGGCAACTGGACGGTAACAGTCCTTTTCGCGAGCCGCCCGGGATTCGAGGCTTTGCCTCGTGATCCAGCGGCAAGCGGCCACGGCGAAAGCCTGCGTGAGAGCGAACGAAAGAATCTGAAGAGGGAATGACGACGAACGAAAGGGTGAGAGAGGGACGGCGGGGGCGGGGACACGTGGAAAAGCGCGGTGCGGCATAAAACACTTTACATGGGACAGAGTTTGACGGACAGTCGGTTCGAAATACGGTCTTTTTTGCTGGCTCTACCCTTCCTCTTGCTTCCCCCCACAAATATAGAATATACGTAATAATATATATCTGTATATCTATAAATATATATATATATATATATATATATATATTAATATATATTTATATTAATAGATAGATACATCAGTACAAAATATTATACACAAATATATACATTACTTGATTGTCATTGTACATAACGTGGTCGATACTTAAGTCTATACTTATATACGCTTGTAATACATGTACGTAAGTAAGTGGACGTCGAGAACTGCTTAAAGGAGAGAGCTTTCTTCGTTTCAGACTCGGAGGAGACGTCGAGTGGCGGTGGCTCCCAGTCACCGACTCACATTCGCATCAACTTCGAGCGTTGCTTTCGCAAGGAGTACAGCGCGTCGTCTCTTCAGGGGAAAGCGGCGTCGGCGGCCGCCGCGGCGTCCATGGACGACTCGCAGCAATACTCCGACTCCGAGTCGGAGCAGAAGGTGTCGAAGGACAATCTGAGCAGTGCCATATTTAATCTGGTCGCCGGTGAGTCGGAGATCAGTCAGAGCGACTTCGAAGGATCGTTTAAGGTCGAGAACGAGAGGACCGAGGGCTCGGTGCGGGACTTCTGCGTGAAAGAGGGGGACGTGTACCGGTGCACCGTATGCCATCGTACCTATACACACATCAGCAACTTCTGCCGGCACTACGTCACCTCGCACAAGCCTAACGTCAAGTACTACCCTTGCCCGGTTTGCTTCAAGGAGTTCACGCGGAAAGACAACATGGTCGCCCACGTCAAGATCATACATAGCCTTAAGCCGCACATGAGCCTCAGCAGCAGCGGCAGCAGTAGCATGGGCCAGCAACGGTAGACCGTTCGCGGCGCGTCCGCTGTTCTCCGGCTACGTTCCGCGGCTCTTCCCCGTTCTGTCTCCTGAAGCGAAAGAAAAAATAAAAACGAACGCGCCCGTCGACGTCGCCCCCTAGATCGCTAGATGGCTAGATGGCTCGGCCGTTCAAACGGGCGAGATAATAATTCAGCAAATCGTTGATCGATTTTTTTCTTTGGCAAGAGTCGGGGAACGTTGCGCAGGGAAGGGGCAACATTCGCGAGAAGCGTCAGCGGCTCCCCCGGCGGGTGTGCGAGCTCAGGCGCCGTGGAAAGGAACATCGCCATTTTTTTCTTTCCTTTCCCCTTTTTTCTTTTGAACGAAGGAAGAGAGAACAAGTAGACGCGAAACGCAGAAATGAATCCGAAGGACGAGATTGGACCAATGGTTGGGCAGTGGTGCGATTTTTAAACGCTGTACGTCGTTGATACATATAGGTAGTTGTATATTCAACGAACGTTCGATGGAAGATAACGAATGCTGAACGGGAAGCTATATCTACGAACGCTCGGTCCGTGAACATGGGGGAACTCAATCGGGGGCCCTTGTGCCCCGTCGCAGCTCAAAACAGTTTCCTCGTTGCCACGCGGTCGACGTTCTATACTAACACGAAAAATCGCCAATTTTTAACGAGCATACGTATGATATTAAAGTGATAGCAGCTAGTAGAATCGAGCGCAAATTGAACGCAGTACCTCTGCGCTATTTCGAAAATCAGTTTACCGATCGCGGTAAACGATTCGCGCGTCGGCTACTCGTTTTCTCTTGATTCGTTCGAAAAATTCGCTCCTTCCAAGCGAAATCTACGGCGGGGGTGGGAAGAGAGGGTGCGTCGAACCCTCCGGCCTGTTTCGCGAGCCGAGAGCCACCACCCCCGCCCCCCCCCCCCCCCCACTTTCTCGAGGAACGATTTGCGCGCGCGACACAGACAAAAGAAAAAAACGGGCATTAAGTTACAAACAAACGAGCTTTACCCGCGTGTCTTCCCTTTCAAGAGGGCAGTCGCGGATCTATAAAACAAACAAACAAACAAACAAACAAACATGCAGAACAAGACGAGAAGGAATATGTGCATACAAAGAGTTTATATATCGATCGGACCGGTGTACTCGTTTAATCGTCTCAACGTAGCTCTGCGACCACTGGGGGATCAGTTATTTAGAAATAAGTGAATCGCAGATGAAACGTGAGTCCAAATCAACAAAGAAATATATTTACTATCGCGTGATTAATTATATTACGGGAGAGAATCAAACGTGTGTGGGTGGCGCGTGGCGCGTGGCGCGTACGTGTTTACGAGTAAAAATGAATGGCTACGTGCGCACACACGATATAAATAAGGGAACCACGTAGACTGAGTAAATGCAATATATATGTACGATGACCGTTCGCCATGTTGTTGAGCCGTTGAGCTGTTGTGCCGAGCTGTCGAGCCTGATTCGGAGTTATAATAGTAGTCGTAATAGGGAGACAAGGTGGAAAAATGAGTCCGCGCTTCAGGGGCTTGGGAGGGGGCGGCGAGGGAGTTAATAGGGAAATTAACGGAACGGGGCATGCAATTCTTTGAAAGACTGCAGAGGGACGGTTTTAACGACACCAAATACAAGATAGTACTGACATTGGATAGACTGAAGGCACTTTAGTAGTAACTTAACGCCGTATCGTACTGTACTGTACCGTACTCGATTGAACAAGAGCACTTCTGCTTGCTCGGTGAAACCGTAACACGATTTTACTACGTCTATTTTATATTATATACATTGAATATATATCGTGTGCGTTGAATTTTATCGTTACCCGGCGGGTATAAAATGAACGTAAGTTCCCCGCGAGGGAAAAGAAAATGCACTTTCAAAGTCGACGTTAAACTTTTCGTACTTTAAACTTACGACCAATCAGTCGTATTAGCGTTTTCATCTTTCTTTCTTTATGTTTTTATTTTTTCGTTCTTGTAAATAGTTAGTTGCTGCGTGACGTAAGACAAGGATACGTGTACCCAGGGTCGTAGAAATTATTATTGTTAAAAGTTTGTCCTTGTCTTGCTGGTCGCAGATTTTCCACGTCTGGCACACCTCAGTTTTTGTACGTTTCATTCGGATCGATCGTTGAGATGGAAAATTCTTCGCGACTCGTTTCGAGCCTGCCGATGGCGCACGTCCGCGGAGAACACCTCGGGAGAAATCGATACTGTTCAAGAGGGATACGGCTACAGTGCTGGTATATAGGCTTAGTCGTGAGGGACAGCACTAAAAATACGATCGTAGCTTACTATATTTTGCACTTTACATATTGTCGAATCCTCTCTAGTCGATATCCTCGTTCATAGATCGGTTGTTGAGAAATAAGTTCGTGAACGACACGCATGAATCGGAGAGGAAACGAGACGATTTATATACAAATTTTTTTCATTAGTTGGGCATAGACGTTAGACGACTAGAGGCTATATAATAATAATTATAAATATTATTACTGCTACTATTAATTAATTATTATCATAAACGGAGACCTTCGTTATTATTTTAATAACGTGGGATTCGAGAGGAGAGGAAAGGGTGGGAGGGAGGCGGAGGTAGAGAGAGAGAGAGAGAGAGAGAGAGAGAGAGAGAGAGAGAGAGAGAGAGAGAGAGAGAGAGAGGATTCAATAACCGTGATTGAATACACGGTCTTTGTCCGATCGCCCACGATGACCAGTGTTGTTCGTTCGTTATTTCAAGAGATATCTAGCGTTGCAAAGATAAAAGAATTTTAGTTGTAAGTAAATAAGGAGGGGCGAGCGATCGCGGTCTCCGAGCGCTATTAACGCGTACTTTTAGGAAGATTAGAGCTAGGCAGGCAGCAAAGATAGAAGTGTAGGCAAAAATGAAAAAAAAATCAAGATTCTGGGGGAAGCGAAAGAAACTAAAGGGAAGATGTTCTATCGATGGGGGGGGGGGGGGATTTCTGATCGTGTTACGGAGATGGACCGTGCCGCTGACTTTCAGATCAATACGCTCTCAGGTCAATTATTTTCAAAATTGAAAGGGAAAAGAGAACTTTCATGGACCAAAGAGTATCTACAGTGAATCGGGAGTGGGGGGGGGGGGTAGAGATTATTTTTCGGCAGGCGAAAAGATGACTTTTCTTTCTCTTCTTTAGGAAATTTAGGTGGAAAGGAGGGAGGGTCGGGGAGGGGGAGTCACAGGCCGGTCTCGGTGAAATCGTTGTGTTCACGATGGGTTAACGCAAAAGCCCGTCCAAAGTGGAAACATGTTATAATGGAGGGAGGGTGTAAACTGATAGTTGATAAATATAAATATAAAAGTGCAAAGAGGCAGCGGCTAAACAGCTTATATATATATATATCGATTTAAAGTAAAGAGGAAACAGAATAATAATTAAAGTAATACACTCACATTTGATAATCACTGAGAGGCTAAGACTAACTCAATTTTAAATGGCAGGCAAGATGAAAGATTCGTATCGATATCGTGTGGAAAGTAAAACGGAAAAAAGAAACGGAGCTATCGGATCGCCTAAAAAATTGAATTGCCAAATTCTAAAGGAAAAGCTAATCGAACTTTGAATCCCGTTTTGAATAATTTCGTGTTACTTGGTTGACGATCCGGCTGTCTCCATAGGCCGGGCGGATAGTATCCAACGTCCTTCTTCAATCAGGGGCCTTCCGTTGCAGCTCGTTTTTTGGGCAATCCAATTTTATTCGTCCGTGGAAAAAGGAAAAGATAATGAAAACGAGTGTTTGTTTACCCTAGTCGATTGTCGCGTGAGAAATCGCTCGGGAAACGAGAAACATTCGCCTCTTATCTATATTAAACGTGTGTTTATCTCGTTTAAATTTTATTCGTTGCATAATATAGTATACATACATATATATATATATTCCGTTGAACGTTGTACTCCTCGCGGTAGAAGTATGGGGACAGTATAGTTAAAAAAAATTTCATAAATCGCGTTGACGAAGGCGGTTGCAGAGCGCTTACTAAAAAGAAAACAAAAGGTTACAAGTGGGACGTGTGCAAGTCGGGCCGATACTCTGCTTACATTAGATTCCTTACTGGTATCTTAAGGCTCGTGATCAGGGTAAACTGATACCTAATAAAAATTGTTGAATTCTTAGCAACTGATCTTGGAGCTTTGCTACGAGACTTTATCGTAACAACATTCGCTCACGTTCGTTGCCTTTAATGTTGTTAAACTCTTTAGAATTAAGGTTGTAAAAAGGGAAATTCATGTTGCCAATCAGTAAACGTTAGTAGCGTTCGTGCGGGGTAGGTGGCGTTTTTAAGGACTAAGGGTGCGACGGTGCGGGGTCCTTGTATCCGTACAAAATTAGTGTTCAAATTGTAAAAAGTGTTCATAGCGAGAAGTAAAAAAAAGAAGTTAAAATGTTATAAGGAACTGTTTGTAGGGAGGGGGGTATGTCTTGCGCTTGCATCGCGTGCCACACGTTTCTGGGTCTCGTGAATATGTATTCGTTTCGGTAAAACATTTGAAATTGAGGAGGAGAATGAAAATCGGTAAAAAAGCAAAAGAAATCGTCGCCTCGGGCTGATCTGCACCTGCCCTTCGTTGGACGAAGTTGCGTTTCACGTTAGAGCGAATTTCTCACGCTAATCAGGGGGGTAGAAATCGTAGAGGGTCTCGTTGATCAGTTTCGCGTTGAACATATATTTTAATTAATTTATAAGTCTACGGACATTGCGGGTGGATACTGGGGATGAATACGATGATGAGGAAGAATAATAAAAAAAAAGAAACAAGAAAATTTTAAATAGAAATATATTATATTTACGCGCGTGACTCTTGCAATGGCGACGTGCGAGCGATTCTCGTCTTTTTATTCGTCCCTTTTTCGCGAGGGGCCACCAGTCAATACCGATTATTCTAAGTTTTTCTTTTCTTCGCGTGTTATCGGCATCTGCCGCTCTTGCAAGGGACCACCGCGAGAGAGGAAGAGAGAGAGAGAGAGAGAGAGAGAGAGAGAGAGAGAGAGAGAGAGAGAGAGAGAGAGAGAGGGAGGGGGGGGAGAGGGAGGGAGAGAGGGGGAGGGGGGGAGGTAAATTACGAGGCTTAAAAAGCAGACTGTACTATCGGATAGATTTTAATATATATATTAAATATAAATATATATATACATAAATATATATATATATATATTAAAAAAGAAAGAATCATAGTTTATTATCGCAAATAAATTACACAAGTATGTACACAGACACGTATACAGAGAGAGAGACACATATACAAAAAAAGAATGCGCGAATGGCGTAAAAGATGATAGGTATATGTATACACGTATATACATAGTCACACATATATATGTGTATACGCATACATTAATATTATTATTATTATTGCGATGATTATTCATATTATTATTGCGATGATGATTATTAATATTATTACGATTATTATTATTATTATTATTATTATTATCATCATTATTATTATATATTATTATATATATATATATAAACAAAAGTTATATCGAATATATTTTAGCGCTAGTTGATAATACCTATTAACGTCGTTGCAGTTTTTGAAATGATGCGTCAGAAAATGAGAGTTGGAAAAAAAGTGGATGGAGATATATGGTTGACTTTTAATCTTTATATATTATACGTTGAATTAACGTACTTCAGTGGGATCCAATAATAATATTGTAGCGGTGTAATCCCCGATTTGGTGCCTTTTTAAGCGACATAAATAATGAGCGGTGAAAAATGGAAAAAAATAGAGGGAAACGATAAGAGAGAGAGATAAATTGTTATGAAGACCCGCGATCGCCAGGGGCGCGCGCGCGTGTGTATATCCCCTTTTTTTAAAAAAAAGGCGCGCCCAATGGTCGCGTATCTAGTGCCAAATAAGTGAGACCTTGTCGTGAACAAAAAAAAAAGATATGCGTGTAACGGTGGAGAGAAAAAGAAACAAAATGAAAGAAGGAAAAGGGAGAAATTTTATAGGGAACTTTTTAGAGACGATTACGAGTCTTTTCTGACGCTGGGTAGACTTAGTATATTTTATATGCACTGATTGTTTGATTATGACTATCGATAATAAAATGAACGGTGTTCAATAGATTATAACTGAAGGATTTTTAAGTCTCGCTATTGTACTACCGACTTTGTCTCATACATTCACGTGTCCGTTGCGCCGTGCAACGCATGCTCACGTTCGTAGGAAACACATATCTATCCTGCGTGCTAGCTCGACTTTCCGAGATTCGTTTCGCGTGACAGAGTTGGGTATTTTCTAGATAAAAAATTATTTAAATAAAGGGTGAAATAAAAGTTATTTTAACTTTACATTATTAGACGAATGAAGTATAATTTCTTTGACACATGACGAATGATTTTTTTTGTAACTTTCATTCGTTATTCGAAATTGTTATTTAAATAAAATTTTTGCCCAACTCTGGCTTGTGTGGCTCGAAAATTCGTATGCTCAATTCGGGCCATTAAATGGGACCGTGAGAAAAACATGTACTGAGGCTAGTCTCGAAAAGTCGTTCATTTTATCCAACGTACAAAATAACGCATCGAAAGTGCCGTGGTAACGTGCGAAAGAAGATAGACTCGACGCCGAACCGTTTCTTGACAAGCGGTGTCTCTTATTGATCGAAGTTATTTGAAATTTAATCCGATTATTTTGCCCGTGCGATAAAAAAACGATTGCGTGGGAACCGAGTTTCACCTGTTCAGCGTGAACGCCGAACGAGCTTCTTGCTATATAATAGAGGCTCGATCTATTAACCGGCGACGACGCCCTAGTGAATTCCATCTGTTAGGTACGTTACTTTAATTTCGAGCACCCGTGCCACAGTTTTCCTTTTTCTCTTTTTTTTCTTTGTCTTCTGTATGAATTTCCTCAGAACGATCGCGACCCGCGATCCGAGATTGCGTCGACGAAAACGGCGAACGAAAATGCGAGGCGAAGTGGGTGGAATGTGTGTACAAAAGCCTGGATGTCGGCGGTGGTATTCTCAGAAAAAGAGAGAGAAAAGAAACGTAGGAAAGACGGGCAAGTCGTGGCAGTTTTGTGCGTTGTAACCGGAATGACCGATTATAAGTTAGTGGCCTGGACTGTCCCCTAATATATTACACGCTTAACGAGGAAAGTAGCAGACTCTAATCGCATTGAATCGAACAGAAGGTAATTACCATAACGACTAACAGCGCAGTAAAGCGTGCAGTAGAACATTTCTCTTTTTATTTTACTTCCTTCCGTTGCGTTTTTTGTCGTTCCCCGTTGTGTATTATTTATGCGTTATATTGTCCGCACGCATGTGGAACGTGGGTGTGAAACAATCATTGGAGGCTCGTGATTTCTTCATTGATCGTTCGCGCGGATAATCGATCGTCGCCGAGTAAATCTCGGTGGGGTACGTTGAGAATCGACGAATCACCATCAAAGTGCCATAAGTTATTTCGAATCGAACGATCTTCTGCCACACGATTGATCGCGTACGAGTTCTGTACAGCCGTCGAATGCCTTTCCTCTTCTTTTTCAACGACGCATTTCTAATCTCGCGTTGCGTTCCACAGTCGTGTTCCCGTAGAGATTTCTCATTAGTCATTTGAAACGAAATATCACCGCCCTCTGTATCTCGATAAGTTCACACACACACACACACTTACACACTTACACACTTACACACTTACACAGGAACATACAGACACACCAAATTCGAGAATTCCCGCACTCACCACGAAGCACCGTTACTCTTAGCCAAAAATTACTTTTATTTAGTTTCGTTTTAGCGATCGCGAATGGGGCGCCCTGTTGGTCGCTCGCTGCCGCAGTGGAGCCGTTATTCGAACGGCCCCTATTAGCGAGCACGTTACTGGATCACTTGCAAAGTAGCGCCGTAACAATGCGGCAAGCGATCAACAGTGCCATCGGGAGACGATCTATAGGCATTAAGATTCCTGTGCCTCGATTGGCCCGAGTGAAACACGAACGTTCGGACCGTCGGCGATGCTCTTGATCGCAAAATGATTGAGAAACGCCACGACGCTCCACCCTCCCTATGCTCGATAGGCCAATCGCGGCGGGAAGTCAGCGATTATTATTATTTTTTATGGACTTTTGTTTTGCATGTTGCGTACGCGTATTGTTGATTTATTATTTTTACTGTCTGGACAATGAAGAAAAGCGAAACATTTGGAGAACAACAGAAAGATAAATATATATATATGTACATGGTTTGTTCGTTGCATTTAACTTTGATTTTTAGCAGCCCGCTGGCTGTAGAAACTTTTTACTATCTTTTGTTTCTCATTCTCATTGGTTGTCACTGCGCGACGGGCTCGATCTTTGGGAGAAGCGACTCTGCGATCTTTGAAACAGAATTTTAATGCTACGTACAGCGGCAAGCTGTCATCTGTCACCAAGGCACATCTGTAACACCTTGCCTATAAGCCGGTTTTCTAAGCATTAGGCGCCATCGTTCCTCGCATAGATCGAACGTCGCGTGCAATGTACAACAGAGTTTGTTGGACGAGACAGATTTGGTACACGACTGTCATGGCATTTATCTTGTAGGCGATATCGCCTGGCGCTCCGACTTGGAAAGCTTCCAGTGCATCTTGCGGCGTGTACCAAAATTACTCATACCACCTCAGAGCAACATCGGATTAACGTCGTCTTTTGCTATTGTCATTTGTGTCTTTTTTTTCTTCTTCTTTCTTTCAAGTCGAAAGGCCGGACATTCGTTAAGAATTTTCAAGCGTAGAATCGACGGAGGTCTCGGGATCTATCCGTCGATGTATGTCATCGTATGTGCCCCCTTCTTGTAGATACACCCATCTGTGCTATGATCCTACTATTTACCACAAAAGGGCACATGTTTATCTCGCGTCTTATTAAAAAGAAAAACTGGTACGATCACACTTTGTCTTGTTTTGTGTTTCACCGGCGCGACTTTTAGTTTTACACAGCACCCCTAGAACTCCCTTCTCCCCAATTTACCTACGTTCCTACCGTTCCACTCTTATTTGCATTTTGCAGGTGACGCCGAGATTTTAATTTACATTGTACAGAGATTCGTATCCAATACTCGTACTCGGTTGCTTTGTTTTACGCGCGGAGTCGACACCCCCACGACTCGCGCCAAGCCCCCT
Organism: Andrena haemorrhoa; assembly: GCA_910592295.1. Lineage (NCBI taxonomy): Eukaryota > Metazoa > Arthropoda > Insecta > Hymenoptera > Andrenidae > Andrena > Andrena haemorrhoa. The sequence goes on along the minus strand of OU342940.1, from coordinate 207,039 downwards.
TCTGTTTGCACGCATTAAGCTATGCAGTATCAGCGTACGCGGTTGTTCACATTCATCCTTCGGTTGTAATTAGCTTGCAGTTGCATGCGACACGCAGAGGCTTCTCTTATAAAGGGGCAAGCCCAGCATCGGCGTGCTAGAACAATATTTTCATTACTCAATGTCGTAATATCGTAGACGAAAGTTCGTCGTTGTTTTACAATTTGGAGTGCTCTGCTGACTTGACTATTTTCGCAGAGTTCGGCTCGGGGAACGGGAAGTCGGACGGCGAGACGTGGAAAGAGAAGACACGGAACCCTGGCGCATCCGGGAACCAAGGGACCACGGAGTCTTCGAGCACGAGATCAACGACGGCCGGATCATTGACCACGACGACGACCAGCTCGACGTCGTCCAGCTCCGGGACGACCACGACCACCGCCTCCACCAGAAGCTCGTCGGCGTCGCCGGCCGCCGGAAGAAACAACGCGCAGAACAGCGGCGGCGGCGGCGGCGGCGGCGGCGGCGGCAGCAGCAGCGGTAGCAGCCCGGCGCCGACGACCAACTCCTCGGCCAGCGGCCACCAGGTCGGCACGATGTCCGCGCCACCCGGCCGCCAGGTACCCAAGAGGCGCATGAGGCGTCGCGCCACGTCCCACTCGCAGGACCCGGCCGAGCAGCTGACGGAGATGTCGGTGCGCGGCCTGAATCTCTTTCGTTACGCCTCGATCTCCGAGGGCGTCTATCAGTGTACCGAGTGCGCGAAGCTCGACATCCAGAAGACGTTCAAGAACAAGTACAGCTTCCAGCGGCACGCGTTCCTGTACCACGAAGGCCACCAGAGGAAGGTGTTCCCGTGCCCGGTCTGCGGCAAGGAATTCTCCAGACCCGACAAGATGAAGAACCACATGAAGACCGTCCACGACTGCTTTATGCCCAAGGACTGCGTGGTCCCGTTCGGCTTTTTTCTCTCGCCTTAGCGGGCGGTGCGAGGGCGAGGTGGGGCGGCGATCGGTCCAGCACGAAGAACAACCACCACGGCGGACGACGGTGACGGCGACGGAGACGGGCGAGCAGGGATAGCCGCGGCCAGCGGCGCGCAGAGGAACGCAAGGGGCTCGATCTCGAGGGCGACCATCAGGCACTCGAGGATCGTCTCCGTGTTCGGGCGCGGGCGCGGGCGCGGGCGCGGGCGCGGGCGCGGGCGCGTTTGAAACGAAGAGTCCCTTCCTAGGAGGGAACAATGGGAAGAACGGGAATATTCCGCTTGCGCCGTCTTCTCTGCACCGCCCTAGTGTCTAGTCACCCGCAACCCGTGGTCACAAGGAGATACACAAGGAAGAGCAGTTTCTCCATACCGCACTCCGTGTCGCGAGGACCAATCGCATGCCCCATCTCACTCCCGCGATTAGAACAGCTTTCACTTGTCGAGCGCGCTCCAACCCCCATCCCTATTCGCGCGCTCGCAGTTTTTTCTTTTATGCATACCCGAGAAGAAGAGCGAAAGAGGGCGGCCGGCGGAGGAGAGAGCGACGCGCACGGATCGGGCGTAACCACTGCTCGAGAGCGGGTAGGCGGTCGAGTGGATCGCGGGCAACAAAGGGGCCCCCCCTCGAGGTCTCGATGCTCCTGTGTACATTAGTATTATATGATCCTTGAACTGTGCAATAGCTCGCGCCAATGCTTGCGGCCGATCGATGCGCGACTGGCTGCCTCTTCTCCACGCGCGCCGAACGTAAGCCGAACAAGAGCCCAGCCGATCCGACCGGGGGCGCACAGCCCACCGGCGGCGTTTATATCGCGCGGACTTACGTTCCGCCCGTGCGCAACACGTTCCAATGTACCATTGTTTCACAACGCTGAATCTTTTCTTTTCTTTTCTTTTAAATGATCGCAGTATTTTACGCGGGCGTAGTCTGCACTAATTCCAATCGCGTCGTCGATCCCACTGACGACGGTTCTAAATTTTGCCGATTATCGACGGGCGAAGGAGAAATTATCCTTGTCAAAGCATAACCAGCTTCCTCGTGCCTGTCGATCGTTTTTAAGGATAGCTCGGTACGCGCATAAAATTGTGGAAGCAAAATTTTCTTACATATCTTTTTTTATATACTTACATATATATATATATATATATATATATATAGCGATACAGAGTAACATAAGCAATATGAGTAACGGGACTGACGAAAAGTAGCGCGTTTTTCCGAAGAGTTTTTCATTTGCCCGGACCGTACCATGATATGATAGCTTTAAAAGTGCGCGTCGATGTTTTAACGTGCATAAGTTTCCTTTGTTTTTCTTGTTTCTTTTTTTTAAGCAAACCTTCCACTTCAGCAGGTAACTTGTGAAACGTTGGTCACGAATTTTTGTTCTCTCTTCTTCTCAGATCGTTTTTCAACTTCGCATCCTTCCCCTTAGCCCCAACCCCTATATCTGCGTAGAACTCTGCATACTCACGGTCAAGCAACATCTTCCTTGATCACGTTCCCAGAAGGACGTGTGTATCCGTGTCTGTCCACGATTTTTTTAAACAAACGAATAAGAAAGACAAAAAAAGAGGTAGAGGGACGTTCTTCTAATTCCATGGACGGATTCGAAAACACGCCGAGGGAGAGCGGGGCGCAAGGCACTCAAGGCAGACCCGTGACGAACGTGCAGAGTTTCGTAGTAGTCAGGATCTTTTTATAATCTTCTTTTTTTTGTAAGCCTTCCAAACAGATTCGATTCCAATGGTGCGTAGCGATGCATATTAGTAAAAATGGATTTTAAAAAAGAAGAAGAAAGGAAAGAAGAATATGTATATTTATCACAGAGTTTATAAAAAACGGTTCACTGCGCGCGCAGGAGATTCGTAGAGTTTATTAGATAGTGCCTAAATATGGAGATAAAGAGAGAGTGAGAGATGGAGAGAGGGGGGAAGAGGGAAGGGAACACGAATTATGCTGCGTAGCAGCCTTCGGTATATGTGTACAGGTTCTCTGGGAAAAGTGTATTATAGTTATTATCGATTATTAATTATTACTATTATCATTATCGATTTACCATTACTCGCACTATTATTATTAATGCAGCAAACAATATTATTTTTATTATCACCGTTACGATTATTGCTATTAATATTATTGTTTGATAAGAATTATTAACTTTTAGATTATGGACAAGTACCGATTAAATTGGTTATTATTGATAGGTATATAAGTTATAACGCACACGCAAGCACGGGCACGTTATAGAGAGCGAGAGCGAGAGAGAGAGAGAGAGAGAGAGAGAGAGAGAGAGAGAGAGAGAGAGAGAGAGAGAAAGTTATATATGTATACAAAAGCATAGTATATATATAACGGGCCCAAGTTAGTTCGGGTCTGGACCGTTTGTTTTTCTCTTTGATTTATTATTATTATTATTATTATTATTATTATTATATTATATTATATTATTACATTATATACTTTTTCGTTCGTTCGTTCGTTCGTTTGAAAATCTGAAAGAAATCTATTATTTGATACATTGTTAACACGTTTTCTTTTTCTCCGGTGGTTGGGACACCGCAGAGTAGAAATAGTAAAGTCGTATTACGTAAATTGACGTATTTTTTTTGATGGGGGAATATGCACAGAAAACAGAGACATCGATTATAAACGCGCGCATTTACACGCACACGAAATCGACTATAGTCGATACACGAATAGAGTTTATCTCAACACGTTACTATGCCTACGTACCGTATGTTCAGCGGTACGGGGGAAAGAAAAAGAGCATAACGCAGTCGTGCGAATAGTGTGAGAATGAAACGAGAAGCTACTGTGCCGTTGTGACTCGTCGCGATCCCTTCGACGGGATCCTCGTATTATCTCGCGAACCTCGGAACGAATAAGCGCAGCGATCTGTACAATAACTAGCAATAACGACACAACGCACCGTCAAGTACTTGGAGAGGAAGGCGTTACCTACACGCATTTGGTCGCGTCGAATGTAAATTATGAGCTCTGATATTACACGGATCACATCCCTGTCTACCTTATTTTACGAATTTACTGGAAGATAGCGTCTACTTACACGCCGAGCCTACAGGATAACGCAGCAAGCGAAACGCCCGTCTCCCGTCTCCCGTCTCCCGTTTCCCCAGCACTCCCGTCTCCGTGGTGTTTATTTCCTCCGCGAGATTCCGAACGAATTCTGAACGGATAAATGGAGTATTTTGGTCTTCCGCATTCGGTGGTTTAATAGGCGCGAAAGAGCGTCGTGTGAAAATCAGCGTGGATGTGTGTACGTGCGACATATATATGTAGAAGAATGTCAGAGAGCTATTTAAAGCAGAGGAATATATATATATATTAAAAAGAGAGAAATATATGTATATGTATATATATATAACGCGAGTGGGAATGCGCACCTGTATGTGATTTGACGATGGCCGTTGAGGGCTTCTTCCGAAAACCACAGCTCGTACTCGTAGTCGATATTTAGGGAAACAAAGAAAAGGAACACACAAAAAATGAGCCAGCCACACTTTTGCTTCCGTCAGGCAGAAGCGCAGACATCGTATTTTCGCAGAGACCCTTTTTCTACGTCCGATCGATCGTTGTTACGCGATGAATGAAACTTTGATATTAAAAGACGCGCGCGGGATGTCGATAGAACGGCGAAATGTGATTGGCACGCCACCGAATGGGCGTTAACGAGAAATTTATAATTCGAAAAGGCAGAGTCGCGCCCGCTCGTGCGTGTACGAGGCTTCGACCGTTCGACGTTCACGCACACGAATTTGTATTTTCCTTGGTTCTATGACGCGTGCAAAAGCAATTGTAAGAACGATCGTGTTACTCTTCTTTTTTTCTTCACTTTCCATGCATTGTGACTACCTTAATTCTTACGTTTTAGTTCTATATCACTATTGTCATAGTTTTATTATTATATTATAATAATTATTATTATTATTATTATTATACTAGTACTATTGTCATCGTCAAATAACGTTTATTTTATTTTTAATGTTAACTATAACATCGGGTAATTAGTTAGCGCGGTAAGGTGCGTTAGGCTTTAACGGAGAATACCAGAGTAAAGGCGCGTTTAAAGGACATTTAGAGACGATAAGCAGAGACAAATGGAAAGTAACACGGTTAATATATATATTAATATATATATATATATATATATATATATATCAGATATTTTATTTGACCGTTAAACATGCTGATTCGCTTGCGAAACAATTACAGCGAGGCGACTTCTACGTTTCCACTTTTGTTCGTCGACATGTAACGCTATACCGCAACGCGATATCCTGGCGCATAGATTTATTTATATTTGATAGTTGAATACTGGAAATTTTATTGACCCCGGCGAACGAGAGAAGTGATCGTTCATCAGACCCGCGAATACATCTGGGAATGAAATTTGTGGTAACGAGGTAGCTCGTTGCTACTCCCAATTGTTCTTTTCTCGCGCCTCGTCCTAGCTCGAAGAATAGGCGAAAACGCAGAAGGACGTTCTCGATTAAAAAAAGAAAAGAAACTTCCATTGGTGCGCCTGCATTATTCTTTACTTACACTCGCGACACACCGAGCGAGAAAATGCTGCGTGTTTCAGCCAAGTCACACGCAGCATGAATGGCAATTTTAATTTCTCCTCCGTACAGCACGGAGGACCGTCGCGCAGCACTCTGTCTCGGTAGAAATTAGGAAAAGAGGCGAGCATCCTTCGCGGGGCGCTCGATGGTGATCTTACCGTTTGCAATTAATAGAAAAAAGGAAATCGCGCGAGCTGTTAAGAGATATAGAAGGTTGCGAATGACAGAAGATCTATTATATATAAATACTATATTATGTTATATTATATGGTACGTCCATCCCGACTCGGGTGATGGAAAGCACGTTTAAAGAAAAGAAAGAATGGTTATATCATGCATATAACGCTAACGGGAAATGAAAAAAAAAAGTTGAAGCTGCACGGTTCGCACGTTATCGTCGGTCGTCGGCTGTACATTTTGTTCTCCGATGTACGTACGTATGTACCTATATTATTGGTGTCTGGTGGCGATAAGAGCGATAACAATTAAAATAACTATTATTATTTTTATTTTGTTTTTACCTAATTGTAGTTTCTTTGTAACTCTTTGTGATATACATTGCAATAGTCTATCCGACCGTTTATTTCTTGTATCGATTAGCGGAACCTTCATTAAAGCAAGACAAAGAAACATACATCTATTAGAGATCCTCTTTTGACGAGTCGCCCTTTCTCGATGGGGACATGCCGCGGTGTGTCTACGTTCGTCGAATCTCGACGCTGGCCAAGTAGATGTACTCTTCGCATTCTGTATTCAAATAAAACATCGATGCACAAGAAATCCTGGAATCTAGCGCGACGAGTGTGCTGATTCTTCAGCACGACCCAAAGAAAACTTATTTAGATCGACGTGTCCCTACAATATTTAATCAGAAATTCTCCACGTTTCTACTTATTTGCCTATTACTACGGGTTAGAACAGAAAAGCATCGAATTTTTTCCAGCAAAAAAAAATAATTCTCCATTTCCTTCACCCTATCCACAATAACATGTCATCCAGGTGAATTACAATTCCCCTAATTATTCAGTCCATCGTCCTCCTCCGAGCCTTTCGTACACTAATAATCTCTCTGCCTCCAAAGCTCAACTAACGATCCCCCGCCTTGTTCTTTTTCCATGTCTAACCCAGACCAGCTGCCGAGCCTGCCCACCGACATCACCTTCGAGATCTGCACGTCGTCGTCCTCGTCCTCGCCGCCGCCCCCGCAGCCGCAGCCGCAGCCGCAGCTGCCGCCGCAGCCGCAGCCGCCGCCGTCGACGACGCCGCCGACGGCGACGAGGAGCGGCGAGGACAGCTTCAGCGAGGGGAACAACGGTAGCGGCGCGTTCATCAAATCCGAGAGGGTGGTCAGCGGGATGCACTTTCTCACCGACAGGGAGGAGGACCGCGGGGACCTGCTGCTGCCCAAGTCTGAGTCGGGGGAGGCCGAGCCAGAGGTCAGGAAACAGGTTGGTTGGTCTGCTGGTTTTCGCACTGCCACGGCAGGCAGTTCACCATCTGGCGTCGCTCGGAGGCCGAGCACGAGGAGGAAGCGCGGCCCGCCGCCGCCGCCCGCGCCGCCCGCGCCGCCGCGCCCTCGCGGAAACTGCACCAACAGAAACGGACAGGCCACGAGGAAACCGCTTCGAACGCCCGTGCCGCCGCGGATTTGATAGGGTGCTTTCCATTCGCGCGTGGGCATTAGGGAATTTTGTCGTTTGATACTGGCAGAGGCGAGCGAGTCTGGCGCGTGTCCTTTTATAGAGTTAGAGGGCCCTGCAATGCCCCGAGAGTAACGGCTTCAAGGAAGCAGGCCACTGGTACTCTGGTGAACTGCTTGGTGGTTGTCATCTCTTCTGAGATCATTGGTCAGTAAATAGTAGATTCTTAATTCGGTGATTGGACAATTTGGAAATGGAAGGAGTAGGAGCAGATTATCTATAATTTCATTAGCACATCAATGTATCCTCTGATTCACGCAGAGAATTGCCGAAATATTAATTTCAAACAAAATCACGGCTATTTAAAGTTGAAGTGCTGACTTTTTCGCGTGATTATCTTTTTGTTTTTTGATTTTTACTTTTTAAAAAGGCTTCTTTTCTACAAAAAAATATGCTTCACTAAAATATTTCCCTTTCTGTAATAATTGTTGATCACATGACGCTGCAATTACAGTATGTCTTCCTACATAATATGGTTAGGTACTAATTCAGTGCATAATAATCGTTTTTTTTCGAAGATAGGGCTCCGGGGGCCTTCTGGGCAGAGGAGCATTTTTCTGGAAAATGAAGACGGGCCAAGTGTAGTGATACAGAAAAAAAATATAGTTTGGATAAAATCATGTTTTTTTGTTGCCTTCTGGGCAGGGACCCAGGCGGCAGCTGCTCATCGGAGACCCGTTAAATCCGCCACTGACTACAATTATTGATATTGAACTTGAAGTTCGTGAATTGCGCAGCGCTCGCAACAGTCGCAACGGATTCAATAAAGAAAAAGAAGGAAGCGTGTTCGTGAATGTGTTCGTGAAGTTTCTCGTTACAGGCATTGTACACTTGGGCGACTGAAATGTTTGTTATACTTGTTTAATTAGCGTATATGGAAACTGGCATATGTAATTAGAAACGTGTGCTTCGCGGATAGGAGAGCACTGTCTGTCGGTCTGTTTGTGAACTGCGCATCTACCGTCGATTATCCCATGTAAGTACGCACATTCTATGTTACCTCCGATTAAACCCCGATCGGCCATTTTCTTCTATTTTTTTATAGCGGTAAAATACTCAATAAACTTGAATTTGCAACGTTGAAGTTCCGTATGTCACTCATGTACCAGCCGAATGGAAAGCACCCAGGCGCGCTCACTCGGAAAATTAATCCTCAACATCCTCCACGCGCGTATCTTTTATCTCGCCCGTTTACTCTTCGTACGCTCAGCTGAGTGAGCCAGACTCTGGTCGCCCGCGCCGTAGGCCGTAGAGGCCGCCTGGCGGATCTCGTTTTCACGCCGTTTATATGCCGGGTGACACGTTTTCTGTCGGTGCATCCTCCGCCTGCTCCAACCCATCCACCGGAAATGGACGTTCTAGCGCCTGAGGGGGCCCATTCGTGGACAAAAGCTTCGCCAATGGCTCGCCGAGGAGACCCGTCGAATGGACGTTGCAAAGATCCTTGTCGTTACTCGGCCAGATTCCCATCTAACAGCCTCTCGAATCAGCGATGACCAAATGCAATCGGCAAAGAAAGTACGATAGAGGGTTGAAATGAGGGGTTGGGTTGGGGTTGGGGTTGGGGTTGGGGTTGGGGTTGGGGTGAGAAACGACGATTAAACGGCGAATAAGAAAGGGAGAGAGAGAGAGAGAGAGGGGGAGAGGGAGAGAAAAAACCAAATAAACGTTGTTTTACAAGCTGCTGGAATACCTCATTCAAAACGACGGTTCCGTAGTCTGCAAGTGGTGCGGCGAGGTCCTACCGTCTCGGACCCGTTGGTACAGGCACAAGTACAAACTGCACGTCTCCACCCAGGTGACCCAGCCGGCGCCGCTCTTCAAGTGCCACAGCTGTAATGCTTACTTCAAGTCCCGCAAGGGCTACATCGGCCATCTGAGCTCGCGGCACTCCGACAACGAGAACGACGAGAACAGAGAGGAGCCGGCTAACAAGAAGGCCCGGAAGACCTCGGACGTAAGTGTTGCTACCACCCTGCCTGCCACATGACCGCTTCAGCACACTCTTCGACCGAACCCGCCAACCTTTCGGCGGCTTCCTGCGCCCACGAGAACCGAAGGGTTCCGCAGAGATGCGCCACGGATATTAAGCTGCACATGAGTTGATTGCGAGATTGATTGCGAGTATACTCTTGTCGCTGTTATGCTTTTGTCACAGTTAAGCTTTCAAGGTGGCTAAGAATATTAAGAGCGTTTTTAAACTTTGCTTAAAATTTACTTTGTTCGTTGCGATGCGCGGGATTAATTGGAGAAAAATTTAGATCAGCTTTATTGTGAAAAACATAGCGCACCCCGTTGCGAAGGGTTGAAGGGTCATCGAAGCACGCGAAAGTCCCAACCTCCCCCTGTCCGGTTCCTTGCGATCGATCACTTGCGCTCGAAAGAGTAACGGCGAATATCTGAACCGTGCCCCCACAGATCGGGAAAGGGCCAGACTGGGAGCAGCAGCGGGAAAAGGAAGAGAAGCTTGTGGCGGACATTATCGATCGGGTGAAGAGGGAGTGCGAGGCTCAAGGTGAGACGGTCACGAGACGAGGCTACTCCAGGCGATCCACCGTGATGAACAGCTAAGGGCGAGCCCGTGCTGAAGGGACAAAGGGAATTCTGGTGCCATATCATCGTCGTACGATGCTCACCTCGTGATTCGGCTGGAAGAACCGTCGCGTCCCTGCCGACGTTCGATCTCCGTTCCCTCTCTTCACCGATTACGAGCAGCTCTGCGGTCGAGTAATTAAGCGATTATCGAGTTTAAGAAGTTTAAGATCAAACTAGGATTAACGTAAACTTAACTATAAAATCGACGTTCTATGCTCAACTCGTTAAAGGACTCGGTGAATTGGTCCCTATCTACTCGATCTACTCGATCTACTCGATCTACTCGATCTACTCGATCTACTTGACGATCGAACGCACCTACGAACGGTCTAGTGATGCAGCAGAGTCCCGAAACTCTGGAACAAGTCGAAACGCGGAAGTTACTTGTGCCAAAACAGATCGAATGCCCCTTTTGCTAACTCTTATAATTTTTAACATCGGAATGTTAGGGAATAGGTGAATAGCTCGCAATTCCCATGCACGAGTGCACTAGCATTTAAATACCGCAAGTCGGTAGCCTGAACTTTTAGTTGCTGAAGTAAGAAAGTCTGAAACTCTGAACTGTTCGATTTCTTTTGGCACCAAGAACAAGCATCGATCGTTATATGTACATAACTACGGACACACGTACTGAAATCGTTGCAGCGCGGAGTAGCAGAAGCGCGGAGTAGCGAAGTCGGCAGGATCATCCAGAGTAATCTAGACTGTCCGATCGTGACGGTCGCGCGGCTACGTATATTTTTTTCGCATCCTAATTGGCCGCGCGGCGCGACACACCACGCGGACACGTGTTTTGCCAATTCATACGCGCGATCCGAACTACTATATGTACATATAGGGGCCTGAGAGTCGCGTCCATGGCCGAAACATGCGCTGCTCTCCTCGTCAAGGATCGTGATCGTTGGTTGATATCGTTCCTTTGATCTCGATAGGCTTCGTGGATGCCGATCGCGACGAAACGCGAAAGTGTAGGTAAAAAGGCGGTATTTTTCGTCGCTGATTACGATGGCAAGTTGTTCGCCGTTTCGATCGACTCTGGACTTAGCAATGCGGCCGCAAAGCGATTTTTCAACAGATTTCCAAACCATCGGTAAAAGCCTAAAAGGGTATGAATGAAAAGAGGGGCAAGGTGATATCGAAGTTTCAACGAACATTAAAGTCCAATATTAAGTCCATTTCCCTCTTGAAATACAACTCGCAATCGGTTGTGTCAATAATTAAGAAGAAACAAGCCAAGGCAACAAAGTACAAAATCAAATTTGGTGTCCTTTATCTTAAAAAAAAAAAAAACAGAAATAATCGACATTGCTCGTCCAGGATCGACGCGAGCGGGATTTGCTAATGCGGGGGGCGAATCGAGCCCGAGCTGCCCGAGAGGCAGAGAATCCAGTGCCAAATGTGTATCTTCCCAGGCGTACGACATTTCGACGAGAGCGATCGTTTGCTCAAAAAGTGCGACCTCGTGCCGGTGAATGTTTCCTTCGATTTTATTCCTTCACTTTTTCGTTACATCCGACGTGCCCAGGTGTGGATCCTTGTATCGTGGCGCGCGCACCTCGTTTCCAGCTGCCGACCCCGACAGTTGCGCGCGTGAACGTTACGGTACGCGTGAAATTCATAGGAATTATATCGGTATACGGGTATTGATACGTTTATGTCGCGTAGGTGACGTTCACGAGGGTACTGCGGCAATTTAAAATGAAACCAGCGAGTGGACAGTTCAGCACACAGTATCCTGTCCGAATGAAATCGCTCCGTTAAGTTTGTTAAATGGGTAGCCATATCTGTAAATTCTATATTGAATGAACAACAAGTAAGTTTACAGAATCATTCCATTTATTATTCATTTTCAATTGTATAATGCAAGTTTTAAGTGACTCATAAGGTATTTCGTCCCGCGAATCATTCGTTTTCCACGCGAATACGGGCGCAGTCGGAGAGATTAGTGGGGCACGTACTAATCTCTCACGTAGTGTCGCTAGGAGAACTGTAGATAGATCGATAAATAGATGAAATATATCCGCACGTACGTGAGTCGCACGCTACGACTAAATATAATATAATGCGCGTTGGCGGTAATTAAGGCGCGAGAGCATTATATGTACCTATTAATCTTGCTAAATATTCCAACAAAGTCTGTCCATTTTTTCGAATGTCTCGAAAGTATTTTAATCTATATTCCATTGTTGCGTGTTGCGTGTTGCGTGTTGCGTGTTGCGTGTCGCGTTACGGCGCAACGGCAGAAGAACGAATTGCGTTTCTCTCGGATTTTAAACTCACGATTTACAATTAGAATGCCACTGTTCTACAGACAAGGCACGTACGTAAACTGACCTAGTGGTTAAATTCGGTGCTAATCAACAAAGGTGTGAACCCTATATGCCTTTTCATTATACGAATACGAGCGCGTCGATGTACCTACCGTTCGGTTTCTTCCCTTTATTTTCGGATATTTTCGGAACAAGAGAGTGGGGTTTAACTCGTTGGAGGAGCTCGTATTTGTTAGGGCTACACGCGAGAATCGAAGTCAGGAATCGTTACTCGGGCCGATCCATTCGCAGCCGAATGTAGTATTTTATCTTCGATTTTCTATGAAAGGCAGTGACTACACGAATCGCGAACGTGCATGGTGCAACCTAATCTCCAATGAGCTAATCAAAAACAGGCAACTCTCTTCTGACATTGCGCGACGGATTTTACACGTAATTATGCGCGGCCGCGTACACTACATTTCTCATCCTACACGTGCGTCCTAAACGAGCATCGCGTGCACACGTCGCGTCGGCGTGATTGCCATTGCGTACGAGCGGAGGACGACGTTATTCGACTACCGTCGAGATAAGGGCAGAAGCCACTTTCCGTCTTCCTTCCTCTCGCCTCGCGGATAAAGCAACTTCTTCCAAATGCATTCTGGAATAAGCGTTAATACGTTTTATTTAACGAAATCCAGTGAACAATCGCAATCCGTTCCATCACAATTCTGACCCTTTGAAATTATTTCGAGCGATATACAAAGCTTGGGGGATGTGTAAATATAATAAGTACTCGCGCGTGCTCAAGAACCGGGTCTTAAAGTAAGTGATGCAGGAACAATTACAGAGCGGTTTCGCGGTTTCGCGGTTTCGCGGTTTCGCGGTTTTGGGGACGTTTTAAAGAGAAACGAGAAAGTTTGCGCGCGGGTCGTGCAACGGTATCAAAAACATTTTCCTGCAACATTAACGCGCCCCGTTACCAATAAGAAGCGCAGCTACGACGATCGTCCGAGGGACAAGTACCTAGGTGTACCTAGGTATCCGTCGCGTGCTCTGTGCCAATCGTAACGTTTTAAGCCGCCCAAACGACGTCCGTAGACGCTTCCGCTGGCGTGTACAGCTGTTCCATTCCGGAAAATGGCAACTCATAGGTCCAACGAATGTATACGATCCATTTGGGAAATTAATCACCGATAATGAACAAACTCGAAGTGGGGCGATGTTGCATGTGCAAGCCAGATTCGTGTATCAAACGACTCTCATAGTCAGTTACCTCGGTCGCCTTCACTACCTATACCTATAACAATTCTACCTATAACCTATAACCTTCTTCCATTATCAATCGTCTTCCTCGGTATCCTCTTGTTTCACGAACGTATGTACCGCGCGACCTTGATGTAGGTGTAGGTGTAGGTACAGTGTATCGTAGACGTGTGTTTGTTGAAATAATTTTGTAGCCCGTTCCCTTTAGCAGAGCGTAAGTGATAAACGAAGTGACCTTCTCCTTCTCGAAACGACACGGAGAAAGAAATAGCGGCGACTACGCGGTTGGGGGGAGATTCCATGAGTGGAGCAGCGTGTAAAAAATGCCCGAGTGCATCGCGATCGTTCGGTCGTTACGCGTTTTATTTAATAACAGGCTTCCTTCGTTTTATGGCGGGCGGAATGGCCGTTGATGCTGGTGGAAATTATAGAGGGGGCAGGAAGACGAAATAGTGGCTCCCTCGGCGTATTTCAATCTTCCGTATTGAATCTTAAGTGTTACTAATCATAAGATCGTAAGGCTGACCTCCTACTACGTCTAACACGACGATCCGAGTTGAGAGTATTTCCGAGGAGATAAATTATTTATTTGTTTACGATAACGAGGCCGTTTGCGAATAGTATTTCGGGCGAATCGCACGACTCGGCAAAAACTATCATTGTATGTATATAGTATATACCTACAGTGACACAGCGACCGCCCGAAGGTGCGACCCGTATGTGACGTATGTACTAAACGATTAAAACGAAACACACACCAAAAAAAAAAGAAGGGAAGAACAAGGAGGAAAGAATCACAAAAACAAACCATAGTACCTACTTACTTACGATCACGCTAATCGTCAACGATTAGCGGACACTACAACTAACGAAATCGAACGTATTGTGCATTATATGTCGGGAAAGAAATAAAATCAAAATCAACCGATCATGGTGTCTCGTTATTCGCAAGCAGACTGCGCGGATGTTTATGCAGATGAGGATTTTTATAGACTTGGACAGCAATTTGCCTTGCCTTTTAACAATTCCGAAAATATATTTTGTATATTTTTTATAGTTAAATGGCACATTCACAAGCAGAATTAATTTGCAATAGAACAATAAAAACTAACAGTCCATGAATCATACACGAATATCCGCAGTCTAATTACACCCTATTTAAATGATATCCTTTTCACAGGATACTCCACCAACAACAAGAGAGAATATGTAATACCAAACGTCTATCAAAGACAGTCCGAATGGTTTGGAGGTATGAATATAATTTAAGGAACAGTTCTCTTCTCAAGAAGATTACCAGCGATTTATAACACATTCCTTTTTCCATTAAAACAGTTTCGAAAATTCCCACTGTTTGGGAGCAGCGCGCGTAGGTTCCACAAGCCGCCGTAAGCGACAACTGGCGGTGATCGGTCGGGCCGTCGGGGCCGGGTTTCCCCGCTAGCGAAACGTATTCGCATTGTTCTGTTTACAGTATTGCTGCGGTCGCGTTGGTGCGCGTCCATCATCGTCGCAAGTCGCAAGGTACGCTCGTTTCCCCGCTACTTCTGTTCGAGATTATTATGTCCCGCACGACTCGCTGGTGATGTCCGAAGGCGTGGTGCGTTTGCGTGCTTTCGTAGGCTGCCTCGCGTGACGATTGATCTCGAAGGTGGCGGTCGCTCGACCACAGACGCAGCGATGATTCCGTGTTACGCGGCGGTCTACGGTCTTCTGGTGGCCGTGCTCGGTGTCAATGCTCTGCACGCGAAGGATCCGCTGGCGCATCACGGGCGATGCGAGCCGATCACCATCAGCCTGTGCATGAACATACAGTACAACGAGACCATCATGCCGAACCTGATGAACCATCAGAAGCAAGAGGACGCCGGCCAGGAGGTGCACCAGTTCGCGCCCTTGGTCAAAATGAAGTGCAGCGCCGACCTGCGCTTCTTCCTCTGCACCGTGTACGCGCCTGTCTGCACTATCATCGACAGGGCCATACCCCCGTGCAGGTCCCTGTGCGAGAGCGCCCGCGCGGGCTGCGAGCGCCTGATGAACAGCTTCGGCTTCGCCTGGCCAGACAATCTCGACTGCTCCAAGCTGCCCGAGAACGGAGGTCCAGAACTGTGCGTTGGTCACAATGAAACCACGCCGACAGAACCCTCCGCGCCGATGTACCCGCCACCACGTATGCCAGTAGCCGAGTTTCAGCCACCTTGGACCGGTGGACCGAAACCTTACGGAGGCGTCTACATGCTCGGGGCCAGGGACTTTGGTTTCGTCTGCCCTATGCAGTTCAAGGTTCCAGAGGAACTCGGATATTCGCTCAAGGTCGGGAAGAATGTCGAGCGCCACTGCGGCGCACCTTGCGACGGAATGTTCTTCACTGAAAGGGAACGAAGATTCTCGAGGGTCTGGGTGGGGACTTGGGCGTCCGTTTGCGCCGCCTCTTGCTTCTTCACCTTTCTGACGTTTCTCATTGACACTGATAGATTCAGGTAAAATCCAGTCGATTCTATTGAAATGGGGTTGCGTGGTAGCGTAATGTGGAAGGATAAGTATTATTCGGAAGAATATAAGTATCTCGTGTAATCGGTATTTTTTATGCAGATATCCGGAGAGGCCAATTATTTTCTTGTCTGTTTGTTACCTTATGGTGGCATTGGCATACGTGATCGGCTGGGCCGCTGGTAATTCTATTTCGTGCAGGGAACCTTTCCCTCCTCCTTTAGACATGAGAATCCAAATGGCCTCGACGATAACGCAAGGTACCAAGCACGAGCTGTGCACGGTACTCTTCATGGTACTTTATTTCTTCGGGATGGCATCTAGTATATGGTGGGTCATCCTGACGTTGACATGGTTCCTAGCTGCTGGTTTGAAATGGGGCCACGAAGCGATCGAAGCTAATTCGCAATACTTCCATTTAGCTGCTTGGGCAGCGCCGGCGATAAAGACGGTTATTATTCTTGCAATGGGAATGGTAGAAGGTGAGTTAGCCAATGTAATGGAAGAAATTATGGTTGGAAATTATTTTACCTCTTTATTATCGTAGGGGATATACTATCTGGCGTCTGCTACGTGGGACTTTGGAATGTCGAAGCCCTGCGTGGGTTCGTTTTAGCTCCGTTGTGCGTCTATCTTGTCCTGGGCACTGCCTTCTTGCTAGCTGGCTTCGTTTCTCTCTTCCGGATACGTACCGTTATGAAGCACGACGGTACAAAGACTGACAAACTAGAGAAATTGATGATTCGCATCGGCATATTCTCCGTGCTATACATAGTTCCTGCGCTGATTGTCATCGCTTGCTTATTTTACGAGCAAGCATACTTCGATCAATGGATGTTGACGTGGAATATGGAGATGTGCTCGAGACCTGGACCACAATCATTGTATTCGATGCCGTGTCCCGTCGGCGAACGTACCCGAGACGTTGGACGGCGGCCAGAATTCGAAGTTTTTATGATCAAATATTTAATGGCTATGATTGTTGGTATAACAAGTAGCTTCTGGGTATGGTCGAGTAAAACGCTGACCAGTTGGCGGCAGTTCTTTAATCATATACAAGGACGTCGCACCGAGGCGTACGTTTAAACATTTCTAATTCTGTACAACAAAAGCGAGAAGCTTCTCGACTTTCTCAATCATCACATTTCTTAATTAAATATCATATTCGGATAGTGATCGCTCGATCCAACTCGTAAAAAGTACATACTTCATCGCACCTCACGAAATGATCTTTTCAACTATCTCGTGAATGAATTATGCCGAAAACAGATCTGAACCATATTGAACAGCAAGATATGCATACTTTTTTTTCTTTTTTCCCCCTTTTTTTGTACTTTCTCAGTGCATTATAAATGACTCTAGGAATTAGTGGGTAGAAGTGTACCGTGCCAAAATATATTTTTTTTTTTTTCATATTATTGAGACGGTTGTATGTTTGTTTAAGCTATTTGTGAATGTTTCCATTGAATTTTTATGAGAGTTGCGTAACGACTGTATAAAATGTTAAAACTAATCGCCGATTAGTTTGCAAGTATTATTAGACAATGTTTACATTATATTTTTTAAGCAATATAAGCAATTTAAGCAATATACCCTTCCCGTATAGGTACATCAAACAGAAGTCACCCCCAACGTCCGATCTGTTAAATTAAAGAAACAAATGCTCAAACTGTTTGCAGACAAAGTGTTCAAAGTTTATAAGTGTACTTTTCTATCATGCACAAGACGCAATGGGCGAGCACTATAGCTCATTGTATTTTTTCAAACCTTCCATTTTGGGTTCGATCGATGGATCGAGAATAATTACGCTTACCAATCTCGCGAGCAATCTTTTATATTTTTACAAAAACGGCTTTAGAGATACTTTACTTACGATATTTCGATTAAGACTAAGAACATTCAAGGCGTTCTCTCCTTTAGTCCAATCATTAAGGACACTTTCATGTTTTTTGCCATTTCTAATGAATTTACTTATAGACCTCGCCTCTATAGCAAAATACAATCGAAATAAATATATCTTTGGGAGAAGATGTAAAATTGACTTGTAAGACACGTGCTGCTCTAGGTTAACTAAATTGTATATACTTACGTGCATTAATTTTACTATGTACTATAATATATTTTTAAAAAAAATTATGTACATATATGGTATGCCCGCCAAGTGTTTTTTGGCATTTTCGTATGTTTCCTATGCGTAATCAAACTCAACGGGTGACTCGGGGAGGCCCGGGCCGCTCGAATCGAAAATACTCGGTAACGGCTCGCGCGTCGCGCGCAATCATTGTTCCAACGTAATTAATAAATTCGTCCATTGAAACTGTCGAGCTTTTGTGTATGTCATGTATTTACGGCAACTAACGAGACACTCGTAGTAAAACTACTGTAATTAAGATGGCCGTACTTACATCGTATAGTAGATGCGCAAAATATCATACATGAAATATACGTGACGTTGTGTAAAATAATTATAACTACTATATTCTTTATATAATAAACCGGAATATACGACGTACCAATATTTGGTTAACATACACCTTTATTTTTTATCAAATTATACTTGCGTACAAACGTATAATTACAAAATGCGTTGCCCCAGCGCCAGCGTGGAAATCCATGTGAATGTTAAATTACAACAATATTGTTGGCGACGGCTCAGCTCGACTGCCTTTGTTTTGTTACTGGCGCTTTAAGGATTCCGATTCTTCGCAAGTATCTTACGAGAAACGGTGTCACGGCTAACGTGATCGAAATTCTGACGGGTGCGAACAATTTGTGAATACTGTACGCCAGCAAGAAGTTCGACGAGTTATTTAATATCTTTTCGAGCTGCTGGTTCCCATCGTTTATGAATGTTTTAATTAGAGGCATTAAATCTAGTCCACTGAAATCAGTAAATGCCTTCGTGACAACCGTGCTCTAAGACTATTGTGGAGAACAGAAATTCAAGCATCTCCAAGGTCAGCGCTTCACCCACTACTACATATTTATCAGCACGTGACTGGCGAACGCCATACAGCAGTGCCTCTCAACCTACGATTATTATTAGGACGCAAATCTCATAGAGTCGAGTACGTTTCTTTTCAAATAATAAGCGTAAACATTAATATTATTTAGACACACTCGGCTAACGAAAAGACATATCTATCGAAAAGCACAGGAAGCGAGGGAGAGCTGTTTCACCTGGAAGACATTTAAATGCCTGCTTTCCATAATAATTAAATTACAGGAATAATATCTGCGAGACTGAGCGCTCCGCCTTTTATATCTCAAACAGCTCTTTTAGTTGAGAAACAAGATTAAATGATTTTCATCGACGGCCGCTTTCTTTCGCACCGGACGCGGAGCGAAAGAAAGTCGCGCGTAAAAGGAACGCGGGAAATTATATTGCAAAACTAACCTAATTACCGCTGTATAACATGCGCCGAGGGATATCAATGAAATTCCTACGTGAAACACGATAACGGTGCCTCCATAATCCTTCACCAGTTTTTTTAATCTCTCTTTATTGGATAAGTCCGCCACGTCTCTTTTGTCATCGGTATTCCGTGCGGTGTTCGAGTGTTGCGGTGCATTTGTCGAGTATTCCATACTGAAGATATATTTCGGCCAATATACGGTTCGCAAAAGAATGTTCGTTGCAGGACCTGAGCGACAGATTACAAATTTCCACACTGTTTACCCTGTTGGCACCACTAACGCATGCGTTTCCACCATGCTCTGATAAATCCCGGCCAAATACATTACTGAAAACCGACCGGCTTCGCATATCTCGTTAATCAGAGCATCTAGCGTTGATAATAAATAACCGCGAATGGTCGCGCACCTTTCAAAGGGGACCACCGAGAAGGCACCGACTCGGTAAACAAGCAAATCTTAACTCACATAGATATACAAAAAAAGCGGTCCTTTCTTTTTCTTTCAAGTCCGTATTTCGAATGGGACCGAGGGAGAATAATAAGTGGCCTTTATTCTTTATTCTACGTTGAACGTCTACTGACCGCTCGTGTCCAATTTCAATCGCGGCAAACGAACATTTCGATAGTGCGATCTCTGCATGTCTTCGGCTATGTACTTCCCGTCCCTGGCCCACTGGCCGCCCGGCATGTTCAGATGCGTCGACTTGCCGCTAGAACAGAACGGTTTCGGAACGTTGCTCTGCATCGTGCCGTTCAAGCTGACCGCGCCGAAGCAGTCGTACGAGTCCACGTGCGTGTCTGCACAGGTCGCCGGGATGCTCAGGCGATTCGTCGATCGCTCAGATCCGTTGGAGAAGAATGATCGGCAATCTATTTCGCCGTGGATCAGCACCGGCGCGGCAATGTCGCGCGACCTTTCGAGCGTGAAGCGACCGGTTTCGTTCGCAAATATTTCGGAGACGTTCGTGGGAAGCGGTAGAACGGGGGGATCTGGGTAACGGCGGACGCTCGTCACGTGAAGACCCTTCGTTCGATTATGGTGGACCGCTGCGTAACGCGTGCACTGCATCTCGCACAGGGAGGCATTCACTGGAAGAATTAGATATCTTTTATTCAGAGAACCAATCGAGATCGATGTATATACTTATATATTTTTTATAATCATATTCGAAGGGGTGGAAGACAGTAGGAAGTCCATCGCGAGTAATTAACATTCGCTGCAAACGTATTGCGATGCCATCCTCCTGTTTGGCTAGTATATTATGGAACTGATAAGACAATGGAAATAAAAACTAAAAATATTTGGTCGACAAGTTTCCGAAACGTGAATTTTTATTTTGATGAATGGGCTCTTTTTCTTAACATATTATCTGTACGCTACGAACGGTGTTGTACATGTCTGCCTGTTTAATTGAATGAATTTAGGAATTGGTGGAAGGAAACGTAAATATATGAGGAAATTATGATCTGTCACTGTAGAATGAGGACGTGGGAACTGGGAACGTGATTGTTTTGATTGGCGCTTCGCAGAGAAGCAGTAACAATGACAGGTGCAAACTGTTGCGTAACAATATATTGTAAATTTCATACCTGCGTGTGAGATACGAGAAAGAGCTGTCAATAAATCAGAAGAGCTACTGATACGTGATAACGCCATGGTAGATCCTTTAGGGCACTTGCGAGCAACTGTTTGGCTCGTACGTCACTCTTACACGGAAAACTTACAGCTAAACGCACAGAAGTATTTAAACCAGTTTGCCTAAACAACCTTGCACAGCAGCCTCCTCGAAGCTGCCTAACCTAGGAACGCTCCAGTATTTATATCCTGTAGAGACTTAGGTGTACGCCGAACCACATATACTTAATTCTCGAATACTCATCCAGCTGCTGTAGAATTGTGATAGTGGAGAAACGTCATTCAAACCGGTTATACCATGCGCGTGCAACAAATCTGCAGGTCAGCTATAGAAGTATGTCAAATATAGAAGTACGACGCTGTTTTAACGTATTCTACTTAATTCTACTTGTGTGCAATGTCACAGACGAGGTGCAAGATAGGCCTTTACTGGCCTTTACCACTTTACCACGGAAGCACGGAAGCGCCCAGAAACGCCTACGCGCACCTACGCGCCACCCAGTGATGCCAGAATCGTGGAACGTGGGTCACGTGGGACAAATGCTTACCCCCACTTGCTGGCAGCTGTACACGGGCAGGGGTAGGGAATTAGGGATATGCTTGTGTGCAGTGCGAGGGGAGTAAGTATTTGTCCCACGATTCTGGCATCGCTGGCGCCACCTTCATGCACAAGCGTACAGTGCCGTTTCTGGCGCAACTCCTAAGCCTAAGCCTAAGCGTTTGTGCGCCAAAACAAAACAGAACGGTGAGGAGTTGCAAGGAGTTGCGTGCATGAAGGTGGTGGGTAGGCGCTTCCGTACCCTATGGTACCCTATGGTACCCTATGGTACCCTATACCTTATGGGAGTTCGTGTCCATCCGGTCCATCGCGTCGCACGAACTGAAATACCGACTTTGCGAAAAATCGGAGGTTTTGAAAACGGTGATTCTGGGGAGTAATTCGATACAATCACGGGAGTCGGTAAAGTTGGTGAAGGAAAAAACAATAATGACGCATTTACGGTGTAAATTGGCCTTATTCCTGCGATCATTTGTTGTCATTTTTACTACCCCACCCATAGCGTGGATCCATATCGATTCAAATGTGCATTATGCGTAACAATTTTCACTATATTTAGTTTCAATTCTAACCGATAGTAGGTTTGCGATGGAATCCCATTCTGATTTAATAACGTTGCATGCGACACGGAAATGGTAAGCGTGACAAAAATGTACGTTGCGTGTAAGGTATCTTCTATAGATTGTCTGTAGTTGTAACCTGTTTTATTGCATAATATGTACTTACTATAAGCAGAATGATTATTAATCGGGTATATTTCTGCTTCATAGGTAAGGAATTTTTACATACAAGGCATTAAATGCGATCACCGGCTGCATTTTCGATTCTATACGAATGTATTTGTTAAGGTACATCCAGACGGTGATGCATGTATCATGATGCAGGTTTCACGCGTCTGCACGACTCTTGCATCTTGCTCATCAGCTAGGCGCGTGAGCAAGATGCAAGAGTCATGAAACCTGTATCGTGATGCTTGCATCAGCGTCTGGATGCGCTAGAAAACATTGTATTAATAAAAAAGAGGAACATACGAACAAGCTTGTTTCTTCTCCTCGCAATTCGCCGTCGTTGACCTTGTTGCAATCCTGACGTGTTATAATAAATCCAGTTTTGATCTCCATAAAATATCCTCGTTCTGTTCCTAAATAGTTCTGAATCATTTGGCAATTTAACATAGTTTCAGTGTATTAAGTTTATCGAGTTTCGAGTTATTTGATATACAAGATAATTAGTTCATTTGAATGGAACCCTGCAGGGCTCCACGGGCATCGAAATTCGAAACACGCAAAAATTTCCTCGATGCACAAGACCCCCCAGACCCGGCAGCGCAACACCGGTATGTTCCTCTTAGAAAATAAAAGAAATAACTATGCAGTGACTAGTTCTATAGTAATTTAGTGCATACGCATAGCATTATGCATATACATATGTATATGTATGTATATATATACTGCTATATTACAAATTAGTTAAGAAGAGTCCACTCTTTCCTTTTCTTAATTATTATCAAATACCTACTTTAAATAGATACATGTCTCTTCTGCATCTGTTTGATACATGCAATATGTAATATATATATCCATGCATGCGTTTCGCTTCATATTTAGAGCGCGTATTGCAAAATAGAACTATAGGTATCTTTCGAAATAAAACAATATGTATATAAATCTTAGATTCTTTAGATATTGTGCAACCGAGTGATTATTTATAGGAAATTAATTTATTTATGGTCGAACTCGTGAGGGGTGGTGTGTTCGAAAGTAAGACGGTGATGGAGAATTAACGACATTAAAAAGTAGGAAGTCTTATTTCGGATCGAGCTCGTCGGCCACCACTGCTACCACTGCCACCACTGCCACCACTGCCACCAGTCTCACGTCTGCTCACGTCTCAGTTCTCACCGCGTCTCACCGTCTGTCCTCCAGGAGTCCAGGCATTTTGGTAATTTTTAACCGAATAAAATTAATGTAAATATTTTGAATGAGAAATCGAGAGAAAGAAAGTAGTTTCATTATACCAATATATTACATATTCTATCGGTGAATTTATTACTGTGAATATTGAAAAACTATAAATTAGGTTATTACACCCGATTATATATGTAGCATGTAGCTAGCCGAAGCTTCAACTACGAGTTTTTCTTATATAACAGCATAGTACCGACGCGTAAAGGGTGAACGGGCCAAAATGTTGAGGCTCCCAGTGACAAGATTGTCTACGGGAGTGGGACTACAGAATGGTAGAACCTTTGCAGTGAGATTACATACATCCTCGAAACTTCAACAAGAATTGGTAGAAGTATTCATAGATGACAAACCTGTTCAAGTTCCGCCAGGTACCACTGTTTTGCAGGTAACGCAATTTCCTTTACACCATTTACTAAATATTAGTAGAAATATATAAATTCTTGCTATGTTTTTACTGGATTGTCTGTTTTAGGCAGCAGCTAAGATAGGAGTAGAGATTCCCAGATTTTGTTATCACGAACGTTTAGCGGTGGCAGGAAATTGTAGGATGTGTCTTGTAGAAATTGAAAAACAAGTCAAGGTATTTGTTATTTTTTATTTTTTATCGTTATTATATACTTTCTAACATAAAAACAACATATAGACAATTATGTTTAGCCTGTTGCGGCTTGTGCAATGCCTGTGATGAAAGGTTGGAGGGTGAAGACTAATTCCGATTTAACACGCAAAGCTCGAGAAGGTGTCATGGAGTTTTTATTAGTAAATCATCCTTTGGACTGTCCGATTTGCGATCAAGGTGGCGAGTGCGATTTACAAGATCAGAGTATGGCGTTTGGTAGCGATCGCAGCAGATTCGTCGATATTAACTACAGTGGTAAAAGAGCGGTGGAGGACAAAGATATCGGACCCCTGATAAAAACAATTATGACACGTTGCATCCATTGTACAAGGTGCATTCGTTTTGCATCAGAAGTAGCCGGTATCGATGATTTGGGAACTACGGGTCGTGGAAATGATATGCAAGTATGTTTAGCGTTTCGACTAGGCACTCAGAATTCGCTATCTATATGGTATTTCTTGAAATTGCGTATACAAATAACAGGTGGGAACATATGTGGAGAAACTGTTTCTATCCGAATTATCTGGAAATATTATTGATCTGTGTCCCGTTGGAGCATTAACTAGTAAGCCGTATGCTTTTGTTGCTCGCCCATGGGAGACACGCCGTACAGATAGCATCGATGTCCTTGACGCTGTCGGTAGTAACATAGTGATATCGCATAGAACAGGGGAAGTTTTAAGAATCTTGCCAAGGGTGAACGAAGTTAGTATCGTAAGCGGTAACCACCATTAAAGGTGTATTGGTAAACCTTAACCACGCGATACTGTGTAGGAAATAAACGAAGAATGGTTATCGGATAAAGCGCGTTTCTCTTATGACGGACTTAAGCGTCAAAGACTTATAACTCCCATGATGAAAATCGATGGAAAATTGGAAGCCGTCGAATGGGAGGATGCTCTTGTAACAGGTACATTGTACCTGTTATGCATTACTTTTTCAATCTTTCAATTCTTCTTCTTCTTCTTCTTCTTCTTCTTCTTCTTCTTCTTCTTAATGAAATACAGATATCGTATTTTCGCTAAATTAATTAATATGATACATTGTTTCCCAGTTGCCCAGGCAGTTCAAGATGTACCGTTAAATAAGTGTGCCGCGATTGCTGGGAAACTAGCTGACGCAGAGTCCCTTGTAGCATTGAAGGATTTCATAAACAGACTTGGCAGCGAAACTCTTGCAACAGAGCAAAGCTTTCCAAAGCAGGGTGCGGGTATCGATATAAGAAGCAATTATTTATTGAACAACACAATTGCTGGAATCGAGGAAGCTGATGTGGTATTACTAATCGGTACAAATCCGAGATACGAAGCACCGTTGGTAAATACCCGTTTAAGGAAAGGATATATTCATGGTGAACAGACTATCGCTCTGATCGGTTCGGACGTAGATTTGACCTATAATCACGAGGTAGGCTCAGTAGGCTCAGTAGGCTGGACGAGTAGCACCATAATGTTTTCTTATTGTAGCATTTAGGCCAGTCTCCAGACATTATTACACAACTAAGAAATGGTAGTCATCCATTCTCGAATACTTTGAAAAGTGCTAAGAAGCCTCTGATCATTTTGGGCGCTGAACAATTAACTAGAAAAGATGGAGCGAAAATTTTGGCCGAGACGCAGCTACTGGCACAGGCCTTAGGAGAAAACTCAAAGGTGAGAAAATGATGATTTTTATATGTAATTGTTTGCAAGTACATACAGGAGGTATCCCTTTCTAGGCTTCTGAGGTATGGAAAGTATTAAATATTCTTCACACGAATGCGTCACAAGTAGCTGCGCTAGATGTAGGTTATTCTTCGACAATCGAACAAGTGAAGCAGCAACAACCAAAGATTCTATTCTTATTGGGATCCGACGATGGAAATATAAAGAAACAAGACTTACCGAATACCCTTATCGTATACATAGGTATATGCAGTTGCACGTAATATTTTATCCGTAGAACGCAAATGTTTTTTCTTCATTTTTTTGACTTACGCGGCTCCGTACACAGGAAGCCACGGAGACGAGGGAGCTTCGATCGCAGACGTTATACTTCCTGGAGCTGCGTACACCGAAAAAGTCGCAACCTACGTAAATACGGAAGGTCGCGCTCAACAAACCTCCGCTGCAATCACACCTCCGGCTGTAGCGCGACCAGATTGGAAAATTATACGGGCTCTTTCCGAGGTAAGTAACCGAGGTAAATGCGTACATACGCAAGTGGTGAATGTGAATTGTCAATCGGGGAAAACCAGATGAATTCTTTCAACAGATTTGTGGAATTTGTTTACCTTACGACAACTTGGCGGAGATCAGATCTAGACTGGAAGAAATTGCACCTCATTTAGTTCGATACGGTAATGTGGAATCAGCTAATTACATTGCCCAGGCAATAGAACTATCAAAGGTATGTAATGATACACATGTGCGTGGCAAACATAACGCGGCGATCTTGTACACGTATCTTGTACTTGTAGGAGGTGAACGAAACATTGCCCTCGAGCCCGTTGGAAATTAAACAGAAGACGTTGAATCAGTTTTTCATGACGGACGTGATATCTCGTGCATCGCCCACTATGGCAAAGTGTGTGCAAGCAGTTATCAAGCAACAAGAGACTAGCGTGTGAAACCGCTGGCAATCACTCGATGTAAATAGGAGCTTGCGCTATGGTAGGTATATAATAGTTGATAGTACATGAGAAAATATTCCAAGTGTGGTACTTTTATTGAAAGCACGTAAAAAGTGAAAGTACCTCTTGTAACAATTACATTAAATGATATCGTACATACTTGACTTGACGGAATACATACAAAGATGATGTTGTTACTTAATAGAACATCGAAATAATTTGTTTTATTATTTCCTATAGCCGTATCATAGAATTGTTTAAAAAAAAGCAACCTTCACTGAAACCTGCCTTCGACTTGCATTCGACACCCCATATTAAATTCTATCGAATTCGTTCATCATTTGTTGGGTTTGATTTAAAAAATAGAAAAATCAAATTCATGTCCGCATACGATTCCGTTAAAGTGTTGTACATACAATTTCGGGAAAGTAATAAAAAATCATTTTCACTTTCTGATATTCACCGTTCCCTGCATCGATAGATTATTCACCACCTCCAGCGATAGGTTGTCATCGTGGATGAATGGGGAGGAAATTAAGGTTAAAAATGAAGAAAAGGAAAGGATCGGAATAGAAATCCTTTCATTGCCGTTACTATGTATAGTACAGTATCTCTCGATCGCGAAGGTGATATTTTAATCGTTTCGTTCGATCGAATTGTTGGATTCTGGGTGATCGTCGGTGTCCAACTCGACAGAACTCTCGTCCGTCTCGACCTAACGAATGATATCTTTCAGTTATATAGAATTGTACACGACGTGAAAAATAGATAAATACCTTTTCACCCAATGCGATCAATCTCTCTTTGTACAGTATAATTTTGCTATCTTGATCGGTCAGAAGCTCCAAAAGATCTTCCTGATCTTTCTTCAGTTTCTCCAATTCCTCGGACTTGTCTTTTAATTTACGTTCAAAATCAGCCTCGTCTCTTTCTTCGAATTTCCGTTTATATTCATTTATCGTCCAAGTATATTCTGCTAAACGGTTTTCCAACTCTACAACAACATTCCTACATTTTTCCAATTCTTTTGCCGAGTCTCCGTTATTCACTGTGCCATACAATTCTATCTCCTCCGACAGCATATTAGTTCGCGCTGCTCGTAAAACCAAATTTTGATCTTTTAAATGGCTAATGGTCGATCGAAGATCATGAGCTTGTAACTGTAACAATCATAATAATAATAATAATAATAACAACAAGATAGGTAAATAGTAAGTACAATATGCTGTACCGTACTTCAAGTTCATGCTTCTCTCTGGCAAGTGATTCCGTGACTTGATTAAGCTTCTGTATTTGTAGATCTTGCTCTCGTATAACTTCTTTATATTGGGCCACCAGAACAGAATCTGGCGGTGTCGGTGTTGTAGTTTGATTTTCATTATGCAAGCTATTCGCGTCTAGAACTGACTTTGTAATCGTACCTAAAAATATGTAACGCAAGCCAATTGAAGAAAAGTAATAACACAGAAACTATAAAATTGAACGACAGAAAGATAACAACAGTACTTGTACCTTCTAATGCTTTGGATAATCTACAAAACTCATGGTCCAATAAAAGCTCCGAAGGATTCTTCACCGAAGGTTGGGGATGCTTTAACGTTCTGGAATAGACCTCGTGTCTAGCGAGGCCACCGATAGCATCTTGAAATCTTTCTAATCCTATTCTATTCTCGATTAAATTGCACAATTTCTCCTAGAAAAAGTAGGGTAGGGTAAGATGTTGTTTGTAATTACTCGGTTGAATGTTCCATCAATCCTTTCATCATACCTTTGTATAGTTTGGAACACTGTTGTCATTAAAATGTATACAGAATCCAATAAGCATAGCGCACATACTTTGCAGTAAAGTTTCTTGTAAGTCGTCGTTATTCTCTTGCGATGACAACAAGGCCGTTAAGTATGCTACGGAAGAATCGATGAGCAAAAACGATTTAACCGCTGCTGGACAGTGAGCGGTCCATCTACAAAGTAACATTAGAAGGCCTAATTTGCATTGCGTTTTATTGCCCTGTTGCAGCAACATGACGCATTGTTGCATCAAGGTTACTGGTGGCTTTCCGATATTAGTTGCAAGAAGTACGCGCAACAGTTGTTCCTTCTGCGTACTATCGTCGATCAGTGCGTGAGATAACGCCACTGCGGAAAACCAATTCGACAAAGAATCCAGCGAAAATAATCCTCCGCACAACAACTGTCCTAGCAATATTATATTGATAACGCATTATATTTATATCATATGTACGTACATACGAATAACCCGCAGTCTACTCTACGAACCTGTTGTCAAAGATGGCATCTCGTTACCTTGTGGCAGTAATGTTTGAATAAGCTGACTTTGTCCAGTCTCGTTCTTGTATAAAAAGCATTGAAAGCAATAAAGAACGGAACATCGGAGAATGAATGGTTGTTTTTCGTTTACCATGGACATAAGCAACACAACAATTGCAGGTCTAAGGGAAAAGAGAGTTTTGAAAGAAATTTCGAAATTTCAAAATTTCAAAATTTCTACCGAGATTACCTAGGAGGACTACTAGGCGCCATCACTCCTGCCAGAAATTCTTGATTACTGGCGTTTCCTCTAATAACTTCCGCCACTGTATTAATCGTTTCGGTTAGCACGTCCGCGGGCACGCCGCTGGCCATCAGTATATTACACAAAGCTTGTAGTAAACCACAGGCTCTCATGATTCGCTGACAGGTTGCTATTGCCTTCGTATAAATATTATATTTTCTTTCGTAAGAATCGCCCTCGTACGGGGAGGATTAAGCTATACTATCGTTTTTACCTGAGCAGGTCCGCTCGGTGCGACCAAGGCACGAACCACCTGTACCATACAATGAACGTTAGATACCTTTTGAGGACTCCATCCACCCAGAGGATTGTCCTCAGTTTCGGCTGGTATTTCAAACATTGGTGTTAATTTCTGAATATAACTGCCTGCAATCCGATCGGGATATTACTTTTCTCTTCGACTTTTCGAGGTACTTTTCGAGAACAACGTTTGATTAAACGTTACCTTCTTTAAAAAAATTTTGGTTACTTATATTACCCCGTAGAAGATTTAACATGAGTAACAGGCAATCTTCTACGACGATACCACCTTCCGCATTACCCTCCTGCGCGATAACATCAAAAATCCGATCAAATGCATTCTCGAAGGCGACAATTTTCTGAATGTTTGCGTTCCCCTTGGTCAATTGAATTAGAAGCAGTAGGACCTAACCCAGACAACATTGTTACAACTAACAATAACTTTTGTCCGACAGCTTATTAATAACTTAAACAAGCCTTTCAGTCTGAATTCGGTGTTATCACCAAATTGTTATACCTCGTTGCGTATAACTTCCCTGCTGTCGCTAAGTAGATCCATTAATTTAGAAACACCCATGGGGCTAACCAGAACAATCTCTTGTAAATCCTTTGGTCGGTTAGACAACAGATGCGTGAGTAACTTGAGCGCGGGCCATCTCACTTTAAAGTCAAATTCTTCCAACAGTGTCAAAACTAATCCCACACTGTCCGAGTTTTTAATAAATATTTCCGTGAATTGTTCTCCGACTTTATTCCGAGGTCCATGTTTGTCCACTGAAAATAATATCTAACGTCATAAGCTTTCAAACGCTTTCCTGCTACTTGCTACTTTCAACGTTACCTTCGTCGTCAAACGTTTTAGGATCAGTTATATTACAAAGAGTGTCCAATGCTAAACCACTAATTTCGCAATCGGTTCTATCCATCTCTAGAATTTGTCTGAGCGCATCCATTCCTTGAGCTCCCACCTCGACGCGATAAGTGCGTGAAAGAGCTTTCAGGGCTCGACAAGCATCCCTTCTGTCATTTAACAATGTCGACGATTGTAACCTGTCTACCAATCGCTCTACCTGCGCCGATTGCTCCAATCAACAAAGTCGGAGAGAAGGATGAATGATAGAAAAGAAGAAAATAATCAAAGTCTCCACGCATTCTTAAATGCTAAGGTTTATTTCAATCATACAGTTTGCGATCGTTTTGCTTCGCATTGAACTACTTAGTACCATGTGTTACAAAACATAGAAATCAAAGGATAGGTAACGTCAATTGAATAGGAAATTGAGAAAATACCGTGTCAGCGCCGGATGGCTCGTTTTCAGCCGGTGTCGAACCTAAAACAGACTTCAAACTGCTTTTGAAATACTCCATTCTGTTGACAGTGTAAAAATTGTAAACTACACGTCACACGTCACACGTCACACGACACACGACACACGACACACGAACAAGTTGTCCACACCAAGTCGTTGCTTCGGTTCGGTCCACTTCGGTCCAAACAGGTCCAAAGTTGTCGGAGCAATCGATCGTTTGCATAGGGGGCGGCAGGGGGCGGTAAGAACGCAAATCTTCCGACGAGACGGCGAAAATGTACAAAAATTTGCTGCTCCAACCAGCAAGTAGATTGGAGCCGAAGACCAGGTAATCAGGTAGGTATAGTTCTGTCAAACGGTCCGGGGCCCCTTTACCACCCTATCAATTCAGACTTGCGAGTGGAATTTGATCGGAATCCTACTAGCGGTTAGAATTGAAACTAAATATGGTGAAAATTTTACGGAAGAACGCGAATCGGGAATCAGGCTGATTTAAGTACTAAATACAGTTGCACTGCGAACGCATCGTTATTGTTTTTTACTTTGCTAATTTTACCGACTTTGGTGATTGTGTAGTACATATTCGTTGCCCTTGCCAGAGTGACAGTTCTTAAATATCGAGTGCGCGTCAAAAGCTCTGATTTTTCAGCAAGTCTGTGGTCTGTGGTCACAGCTCATTTCAATTATTTTCTTCGCTATGCGCCGATAGCTGAGTAATTTCTCTTTCATTCCTCTGTTACGAGTAATCGCCGTTGCGTTTCGGTGTATAATAAGTTGGAGTTTTATTATAGGAATGCTGGAACGTCGTACATTCGTACCTACATACGTATTATGGAAGCAAAGGATCGAGTGGCTTACAATTAGAAGGAAAAAAGGAGTAGGAACGAAGGAGCATCTATGGGTTCGCGTATAGAATCTGGTGCACAGTTGCTGGCAAGATTAAAAGGCAAACCGAGTTTGCATTACCTGGACGACACCCTATTCGTCCAAGGTCCTCAAAGTACAGACATCATAGAAATCAATGGAGAGCATTCGACCGGAAAAACTCTACTTCTCTCTCAAATGCTTGCAAAGTGTATCTTACCGAATTGCGTTGGAACCTTCAGAATTAATGGCTGTAACGCTTCAGCTATCTTGATAAATACAGATCATCATTTTCAAGTTTCAAAATTGATCGAGTTAATGACAGATATGATAGAGACTGCTTATGCTGAAACGGTCCTAACCAATTCTGATAAAATAGCTATCGTCCGAAATTCGTTACGTAACCTGTGTATCATCGATTGTTACGATAGCGAACAATTTTTTTTAACCTTGCGTACATTGGACGACCTATTTCTTAGCAATGCTGAAGTTGCTCTGTTAGCTGTCGACAATATAACGGCATATTATTGGCAAGATCGCGAAAACAATGGGGCTATAACGATTGATTCTTATATTAGGAAACTGTTGAAGCACATTAAACTGCATACAATTCGGTTCAATGTCGCAACAATATACACCCGACCCTGTAGCACCATCAATACCATCATCGATTACAAAGAAAAGAAATTTACAAGAGACCTATTAGCAGGTACTACCGATTATAAAGTACATTTACGCCGAATGCACAACGGCCGACAACTAATGTGTACACTCGAAGGAGCGCAAGTCTTTAAGAGAATCAACTATTCTATTTTATCGGGTGGTATAAAATGGAAAACGGACCAAGGAAATGCATAAATTCTATCTCGTTAGATCTACGAGATTCAGTAAGGAGTACCTACTGTATCAACTGAACAGTATTTTATCCACAATGTCCAAAGGATTTAACAATCTGGAACCCGCTAAGATTACGCGCGTTATTTTATCGCCGTGACGAGCTAATGTCGCTTCTTGAATTACTTTTGCTTCCTCCGCAGTAACTCCTCCAATCACGTATATTACGATATAGGGATTGTCACGGGGATGACGCTTTGCTTTACCCCTTGAGAATAAACTATGGTGGAAAGTACATAGGTTCGTTACATATAGCATATCTATCCTACTGCATATCTGAAATGCGGTGCGAAAATTCTTACTTGAAACCAGCTGAAATAAGCGAAGATGATCTTTGACGGAGGTCCCTTAACTCTCGAGGTATGCCTATACCTATACAAAGCACATCCCTAGTTATTTGCTCCAAAAGACCAATGTATCGAATTGCCTCTTGCGAACTTGGCCTCACCATAGAAAATCTGCAATTTGTTTGGTTCGATGAAAGTCTCGTGTCAACTGACCTAATACGAACCATTTGCGAAAATCACCTGTAGTCTTGTAGCGTCGAGCGCTGTTCCGCGATTAAACGAAGCGTCCCGATAATACGCGCAGCTATTCTACGCGATGTTTCCCGTACCACGGTTGTTTCATTCCCTCCTGATATGTAGACATAACCCGTGCAAGTTACTCGACTTTTCTTCTATCGATCATAGAAGCGATCACTATTAATTAGCTCATACCTAAGAGTAATAAAGTACGCTGATAGGTCGATGTGGTACTGGTCGATGAATTGCCCTTGAAAATGTGAAAATCTTGGAAAATTGCGTTCGCAATCGACTCTTCTAGTTGGTGTTCTTGCTGCGTAGAAAATCGGACTTCCATTCCCGCAAGGGCGTAAACGTGTATTAATAACGCTAACAGATTCTCGATGTCGAGCCCTCTATGAATTCGCGTTCGTATCACGTTACTTAGCTACAATCATTTTCAGATTAACTTTAACACAATTATGCAATGGGACGCACGTTGCCATCAAACGATCAATTACTTGCGCGAGTATGCTGGAAGATTCTCGGCTCACGGATAGATTTTGCAGCGCCAGTTTCTCTAAACTGGCAAGTAATTCCAGTTGACAGACCTTCTGGGACGTCGATGCTTCCACTATCGCCAAGATACTCTGCGTTTCAACAAGAAAAGCAAACTTGCAGTTTGAATGCGATTAAGATACCTAATATAATAGAGAAGAAAATTACCTGAAACTTTTCTGTAGAAACTGTCATAGAATCTATGCTATTTGTAGTTCGAATTTTACCAAGCACTTTCTCTAAACTGTGACCAGAAATTCTTGCTGTTGTTCTTAATTTTGGACTATCCTTGGTGGCAACCATATCGGTTAGCCACTGATTAGCCATAGCTAACAACTTTTTCTCTTTTTCTAAAATAAAAAGATCCATTGTAATTTTCTCCACACTCGCCAAACATCCTGGCACTTGGAATGCTCGCTGCACTTCCTTAAAACCGATAAAACAGACCAAATAATGCGGTAATTTAATGTACATCGAACGATCTGTCGAAAGAACAACTTTACCTCTACTGTTCCAAATACAGGCGACATATCAATTGCTACATCGTTATTATGATGAGGTAAACGAGGGAATGTTCGCAATATTTTTGTCAGGAACGATTCCACGCTATTGCTAGTAGGCGTACAGAGATCCAATGTTCTGTCCACTAAAATAAGCGATAGCCCCATTTCTGTAGCTTCCGAGATCTGCTGTACAAACAAAGACGACAAATAATCCATTATTCCTTCTTTTCCCCCCTATCCTCTCTACTACTCACATCTCGGCGACCCGTGTTAACCGCGTAATTCTCCAAATTCTCTGCAAGTCGATCGCTCAATTTTCCAAGCGAATAAATATCCAACCTAGCATTTATACTATCAAACAATTTGTAAAATGAATTTGCTAGAAAATTTAATGCGCAAACTGTATCGTTTGAAACATTTCCATCTAAAGACGGCATTAAATCTCCAAACGGAGGCGTTACGAATAGATCTCTATTCAAAATGGCAATGAAAAGTGGCATATGGATGATGTCTACCAAAGGCTCCTGCGAATAAGTTTGGTTTTATTTTAAATAAAATATAAGATGCTACTTAGCTGAAAATGATTAGAAACAATTGACACACTCGCGACAGATTTCCCGAAGCCATCCAGGCTTTAATGTTTCCTTTTAATTTACTATAGTTTAGTTTCTCCTCCGTCTCTTTGATTCCAGGATAATTAGCAGCGCAACAAGGAACACCACAATATATAGCACAGCTGTGAAACGCATTTTTTGCTAGAATCATTTTGATTGTACGCTGATAAAATGCTGGATCGCTAGCAGTCGAAATGATAACAGCTTTTTTCGCATCTTTTACTTGGACGTACTGTAAATAGCACAGACACATGGGTAGGCAACTAATTTAATAAAATTGAGTAAGTAAATTAAGTATAAACTACGTTTACCTACTCGAAAGTGATACATGTCAAGCTCGTGAACTGCAATCGCACCAGCATCTTTCAGCACCAAGAAACCTTTACCATTGGTGTGCCAATGCAAGCATTCAGCAGCATAGTGATCTATATAAACCACTGTACCGCCCACTTGGCAGAGTACGTTTGCCCAACATTCTGAGATGAACCTTCTCATTTCAAATACAATATCCGACATTTTTCCTGCCTTTCTTACTGTTTCTTATAGGTAAGTATTACTGGTTATTACGTGCACACAGCTGCACACAGCTGCACACAGCACTGCACAGCACACGACCTGTAGCCACCTGTAGCTAACTTCACATCACATCACAACTCACAACACCAAGTTCAGTTCACACCAGCTGCAGCGGAGATCGCAACAAAGTTTCTCGATTTCTTCGCGAATAATCGAACGTGATCGAACGACAACGACAACGACCACCATTGGTACTTAGTATATCGAGATTTCATTTTCGATTTAAAGTACAAGTACAGCCATTTATCGAAGAAAATTGTAACCTAAAATCAGCTAAAATAGAAAATGATCGTGCGTCGGCGGGGTTGTTGTTTCGAGATAAAAAGGACAACGATAAAAACTCGTGATTCCGTAAGGAATTTGTAACCGCAGATTTTTCAACTATATACGTTTTACCAAGTGGGGGCTGCTGAAGCTGTTCTAGACTTGGAGTAGGTATAGAATTTTAAGAGAAAACCAATTACCTATATAAGTAATAGTTGGAATTGCTCTTCTATATTTTCCAACGTTCAACCAATTGTTTACCGTAATCGTTTTATAGTCACTTTACGTGTACAAGAACATCGAAAGAACTAAACAACTTGTGGGTTGATAAATGTGGAATACACTACACTTTGGGTACTCGAACGAAATACATTCGTAGAGCGCGAACCATTGGCAAGCTATCAGGGATTAAAGGAGTGCGCGATATCGTCACGTTGGTTTCTTGGGTATGCTCAGTAATGTCGTCGGGAAACTGTATAAAACCCATGGGAACGCTACAATGGGATATGATCGAATTGGCCAGTCATCTGCGTCAAGAGCGTCTGTTTGTTAGTTCGGAGCAACAGAATTTGCAGATACTCAATGAAAAGGTAGACGATAATTATTGGATTTAAAAATAGAGATTGAAAGGGGGAAAAGGAGCAAGCCGGAGTGACTGGGTTAAATGTTCGCAGGTGTTGTACGCATCGTCGAATTTGGCTCAACAGGCATGGATCACGGCGCAGGAAAGAGTAAATCTGAATCGGCTGATTATGTCTAGACCAGATTGTACACCAGCGTCTTGCTGTCAGAAAGCAAATACATTGGAAAATTCGCAGTTTCTTGATGTGTACAAGTATTTACGTTACCAGGCTTGTTTGTCTTACGGGGAATTCTTAGGCGCGCTTAGAAAGTCTCCTAAACTTGTTGCGTCGTGTTTGGTCGAAGGTGACAAATTAGTACCCGATTTGGTACAAAGTATCGTTCAGTCGTTGGTGGCAGGTTTGTACGGTAGTTGTCTGCTACCGGAAGATAAAATTCTGGTCC
Organism: Andrena haemorrhoa; assembly: GCA_910592295.1. Taxonomy (NCBI): domain Eukaryota; kingdom Metazoa; phylum Arthropoda; class Insecta; order Hymenoptera; family Andrenidae; genus Andrena; species Andrena haemorrhoa. The sequence continues at coordinate 170,456 of OU342940.1, read as the reverse complement.
TGAAACTACTGAAACATCTGATGCTGCTGCAAATAGTTCCATCGGATAATCCTCGAAGGTTACTCAGACACGGCACGTGCGCTTTCTCTAAGTTTTACTCGGTCTTTCACGAGAGTCTTTTCTCAGCCAAGTTTTTCTTAACAGCCGCTTTACATAATCCTATCGTACAGTTACTAATGGAGGATGAAATGTTTCTGGACATTGATCCGGAAAAGGCGCCCATAAGGTTCCCTCCGTCCGAGAGGCTGAAAAAATTTGGAAAGGAAGGTACCCCCGAGTACGAAACCAAGTTGCAACGTTACAGACTCTGGACGATCAGTTCTTTGTTTCGCATCACGCAAAGATTTATAGTCAGTATACGGGAAAATATGCACTGCTTTCCTAGCAGCGTGTGCTGGTTGGTTAGGCAGATGGCAGGGCTTTTAGGGAAAAATGGAAACATCGATTCGAAGGAAGTGCAAACGATGTGCACTGATCTGGTCTTCACGTATTTCATATGTCCGGCGATAGTGAACCCAGAACCGTACGGTATTACCGACGCGCCCATCAGCTACATCGCCAGATTTAATCTTATGCAAGTTGGACAAATCCTGCAAATGCTTTCATTAATGAAATATCAAACTGTTGATAGCAAAACGTTCGATCTTTACAAGAAGTTCGACAGGGATTCAGTCTCTTCCATAATAGACGTAATGGTAGATGGTGCAACAGAAGAACTCCAGGACGAGCCTAACGTTATTCACAATAATAAACTCCGAGGCCTTTCCCGTTCCGCTGGCTTGTTCACGGAAACCGAATTGAACACGTTCATTACATTTCTACAAACCATAGCTGCGGAGAGTACAATGGAAAGTGCATCGCGGTCCGCTACCTTCGACGCGAAGCAGTTGATTGATATGCTCTCTCAACTACCTCCTGGTTCCTTGGCCGCTAATAAACTAGTCAATAACGCCGCCGTTGAAACTACTAATAGACAACGGGGAGGTCTCCTAGGTAAAGGTAATAATAGCATTACTCCTGCTATTCTTTCGGCTTAGAATGAGAAAAATTAGTAAATCAGGTAGAATACGAGTTCGTTCTCTCTTCTTTCTTTCTATTTGCGCTTTAATGATGAAATATATGCATACGTAAACAATAGGGAAAGGACGAGGGACGCGAGTGTCGTCGTCATCGTCGTCCTACTCGTCCAATGCTACTAACGACGGAGGGGACGAATTGAACGGTACTTCCACCCCCGAGGAAGAATCTGGGGACAGAAACCACCCTCAAGACGTTCTCGTTATTCCGTTTGGGCCAAACACGGGAGAATTCGTGGGACTTCTTAGCGAACAGAAAGTACATGGCCCGTCTTTCTTGTATTTCTTTAATTTCATCGTCCTGCCATCTCCATTTTCTTTTTCCCACTCCTTGTCGGTATAATACCAACGATAGCTTTCCTCTTCGATATTATTGCAGGTGTTGTGTACGGAGCATCAATCTAATATGGAGAATGGACCGGTTACTCTGAATCTTTCCGATGAAATATCCAGCATACACGACAGACGGGGAAGCTGTGGTGGTGGTGGTGGTGGTGGCGGCGGCGGCGGCGGCGGCGTTGATCGTATAGAGACGCAGGAAAAAAAGACCCGATTTTCCTTGTCCCATGACGAAGGTACACATATATACATACATTAGATCTAACGGCATTGAATATAAACACTCGTAGAAATTTTTTAATGCAATTCAGGGTATAGTTTACACTTTCTAGTTTCTAGTTTCCAGTTTCTAGTCTGGGCTAGTCGGTGGCAGTTGAAAAGGCATTTACACATATGTCGGTGATTTTGATTATAGTAATTCTAAGATTTCCAAGTCTCCTAGCAAAGATATGCATTGACGTTGAAAATGATTAGTTTTGTTCGAAGGCTTCATCGGAAATACCCCAGACAATTTGGAGGCTGTGTCGGAAGCTGCTTCAAATCATAGCGTCGCTTCCTCTCTTGAACTAGAAACAGAGGATCAAAACGACAATCTATCCGATATGGTGTCCGCCAGTGTTTCCGGACGAGGAACACCCAATATATCAGGTTAGTACCAGGTTAGCGAGCGACGAGCGTGAAGAATAATACGGATGCTGTCGGGTTTCTGTGTACAGGACGTGATACGCCATCGTCTCAAATCACCGAAGGAGACGAGGGACGAGTGGCAGGCGAAGCACGACCGTTGGATTTACCACCGCCAAACATACCAACGAAACAAAGTCGGTCTGAAATAGACGACAAGTTTTGCAAGTTTGAGATAAAGAAACTGATCGAAGGTACTTTGAAAGTGTAATATACAAAAATATCACTAACTCTATTCTATGTGTTTTGTGACGGTTTCAGGTGACGAGACCGTCTCGATGGTGTCTGATACGTGGTCGACGGACGTTCTGGCTTCAGACAGCGAAATAGTCGAGCAACAAGAGAAGATGCTATATCCTCCTCCGCCCGAGCAAAATCCGCCAGTTTTATCAGCACCGTCAGAATCGACGCCGCAAGCTGCGTTAGATGTGAGCGAAACTGCATCTGAAGCATGGAGCACCGACGTCCTAGCTAGTGATTCCGAGAGACTCACCGAAGTTGATACCGATGATACTGCTAGTGTCGCGAGGTATATGTTAAACGAGAAAAACGAAATGAAGGTTGGAGGAGGAGGAGGAGGAGGGGGAGGAGGGGGAGGAGGAGGAGGACCAAGAGATCCTGACGCATTTGATTTCGCAACCGTGCGGTTGCTTTATTTCCAGATCCGACGACACCGCACGATCGGAAATCGAGGTCGAAGCTCGTAGCGAAGCGGAAGTTACCGAGGAAACACTGTCACAAACGACTCCTCGTAAGAATAGTTTATTAATCTTAACCAGATGCGTTATCTTCTTATCTTCATATCTCGTTCGTCTTTAGAAGCCACTACATCCACTGAATGTTCGTCAACGAGTTTTCAAGCGATACCAACTAACCGAGAAAATACACGGTTTTCTACAACCGTGTCCCTATCGCCGACAACATCTCCTTCGACATGTTCTTCGAATGTAACTGAACAGAACGAAAACAGATCCGATTATCAAGCAATCGCCGTAGAATATGTGGATAAAAATGCCAACAACATCGGTGGCGCCGTGGATTACGGTAAACCGTTGCGCGAAGGTTGCGATCGGTTGGTCAATCTCGTAGACAAGCTTCACATCGATGACGGGAAGGGTCAGATAGAAGGGCAAATCTCGACTCATAATCATATTGGGGCCGTAGCTGTTGCACCGGCGCTGTTATTAGCAAATCATATCTCCCCCCCAATTTTGTCGGACGTAAACAAATTGCGGATCACCGATGTAAATCCAGAGGTCTGATGTTCCTTGTTGATATAGTTTTTAAGTAATAGTAGTGGTACTTTTACGACAAGCTCGATGCGTTTTACAATTACAGGAACTGGAAAACTGTGTTGGTTCGGTCGGTGAGAGTATTAGCGAGACTGGTCCAGAAGCCACGGTTGGATTGAGTACCGGTAGTTTGACGTCCAGCAGTAGCTCTAGCTCAGAGTCACGCACAAAGAACGTGAGCTCAGATTTACGGCTGTCGGGCACGTCGTTGGTTAATGGAAATTGCGATGCGATCGCTACTGCCACTGACTCCCCGAAACCTGTTGCATCTAGTGGTGCCATACCAAAAAGTATTAGTTTCGATATGACCGCAGAACGTGGGGACAAAGAATTGTTGGACGATGATCAAAAGAACAAAAGAAGTTTTTTTGGGAAATTGAAAATGTCTCTGAGAAATCGACGGGGTAAAGCGATTCGTGGTGCAGATGACATCGGCAGGTGTTACGACCGAGAAGCTGCCGGAGACAGTATCGACATAGGACGACACAGATTACGTAGAATAATGTCGGAGGATACCACGGCGACCGGTAACGCGATCGTTGGTGGTAGTGGTACGTATTGCTTTTCTTCGCAGTTGTGCCGTTGTGCGTGTAGTGTAGCTATTTCGCGAAATAAGAAAGAAAATGGTTTAAAAACTGTGCAGATAGTACAGACGATATCTTGGCCAAGTACAGGAGAAAACCGAGCGCGGCTAGCGACACAGCATCGATCGAGAGCAACCAGTCGCGTACGAAGGAGACCACAGAGGACGAGAGGCTTCTCCTAAATCCAAATAACATTGAAGTCTCGTATGCGTTTGCCGACGCCAAAAGGAAATTACGTATGGTACTCAGTACCGCTGATCTCCAGCATATTCCCTGGAACGCTACATCGGAGGTAAACCAGAAGACACCTCTCCTCACCTCCTCCGTTCTCCGTTCTCCATTTTTCGTTTTCCGTTTTCCTCCCCGATTCTTTCGGATCGCTACCACCACCACGTCTCGTCTCTTGTATGTATATAATTATTTAAAATTCTTGTTCCGCACAATGCTTAAAACACGACGACTATCTGCTGTTACAGCGAAACTGTTGGTCTCAAAAAGAGAACGAACTGGTTGCTTTCCTACAATTACAGTTAGCAGAAGCGATCAATTTACAGGACAGAGCGTTAATAGCTCACCTACACGAAACGCTGCGGTGTGTTCGATTGTTCAACGAGGACGGATGTAGGAAACTATTCAAATCGTTGCGCGAAGATTATCAAAAACGATCTCCTTACATCGCATATCTGATTAGATGTCGGCAAGGACTACTTTCCACGTTGGCTCATTTGGACAGGTATAACTATCTAATCGATTTAAACTACATACATACATACATATGTACATAGGCCGGATGTATCGTAACGCTAAGAGTCTAATTAATGACGTTAACGTTCTGCGAACGTGCGAAGATTGTGCGTCAGGATAAAATGTGACCGCGACGCAGTGAACAATCATCTTGTATCCGTGTGCGTAAGAGTATTTTTGGAGAAAAGGGAGTCGCTTCTTTTACGTTTCTGCGATGAATTCAAGAAGCTGACGCTAGCCGACGAGAAACAGGATCTAGTCGATAGCTTCCTGGGGAAAGTTCATACAAAAATGGATAACGATCCGATATGGCAATGTAAGTGGAGAATTAATTGCTGTTCAGAGCTATGTAGCCATGTAGCTAGTAATTAGGACGATCGGTCATAAACCATTGGTACTCGTAGGCGCGAGCGAAAATCAGCTATCATTAGCCAGAGTTGTGGTGGAAAGGACCGTGATGGCACGTGTTTACCATAATGCGCTTTATCCAAATGGTGACGGAGACATTTATAGGGATCAATTGCTTCACGATCATATTAAGAAATTGGCCAAAACCGTCACACCGAACCATAAAGATCTACGAATTCCCAAGATGTACCATTATGAGTGCCCCTGGCCGTGGGCTCAAGCAGAACTGGCTGTGATATCAGCGTACAAAACTCCTAGAGATAAGCTACAATGTGTATTTCGTTGTGCTACCACAATCATGAATCTGCTCTCAATGGCAACCGAAAGAGGAGTACCCGCGGCCGATGATCTCATTCCTGTCCTGGTCTACGTTATTATAAAGGCAAGCTATTTCTCCCAAGTGCATTCTCATTCTCATTCTTATTATAATTATTCTTTCAGACTAATCCGCCGTCCTTGCTTTCAACTATACAATACGTGGATAGCTTCTATGGAAATCGGCTAGAAGGAGAGGAACAATATTGGTGGACGCAATTTTGTTCCGCGATTGAATTTATAAAGACTATGGATTAAGTCGTATTTAGTTAATACTCTTGGAACTGTAGAAATAGTGTACCATAATTTTCATCGTCATTCACGTCCTTGTCATCGTAATAATCATCAATGTTGTAGTTGTCGCATATTATCATACTTTTCCTTCCCGTCATCGTCATCGTTGTTAATCAACAATCATGTAATATCGTTGCTTATTACCGCTGCTGCTTTTTAAAAGTTTTCGCTGCAGTTAATATTCCTCTTTCTGCCGTTACTCCTACTGTCGCTTTCATTATTAACAATGTTATTGTCTTATTGTCATTATCATCTTTAACTCGATCAATTTTGATTGCCAATAAAGGTCAGAGTAGTACGTATTCTTACTACGCTTTACACTAATATTATTATGTTCGCTGATGTTTCTGTTATTATCATATTATTATTATTAATAGTCCTCCTACTGCTTCTGCTAGGATCTCTATCGTCGTCAATATCATTCTTATTCCTATCTACTATTATTTTTGCTGTATTATTATCCCGCTACTGTTATTATTTCTATTAAGATCATCAATAACGATACTTAAATGTCAACTAATCTCTTGCACCATTAAAAACTCGAGTGCTTTTGACATACTATTAAATCATGGAATGCGATCGTATAATATAATGTTTAAATGTAAAAAAGGACGGTGTAGCTCGGCGAGTATTTAAAGGACGCATCCAATTAAATTAACTTGCGCAAAAAAGATAGAAGAAATACTTCTTTTGCATAAAATGTTTATTTTAATATGAAATGTTTATGAAGTGAAGAAACATACATTGTATTTTTTCACTTACTTTATCAGATTAGGTTATTAAACTGGAATTCGGCTTGTTCTGTTAAACTCAACTTATGTGTTAAGACAGGATTTAATTGTGTGTATAAACAGTAGCATAGAAATTAAACTGACAGAACTTTGTCGAATCACTTCAAGTACTAATTCCATACATATTTCATTTACCTACCCCTCGCACGTCGCATCTCTCATCACAGAAATCAACAGAAATATGGCCGATCTATCATCTGCTTGCATCTGCTATCATCCAATATCCAATGTAATTTTGTGTAACACCCAACGTTATCGACTCAGTCTAAAATAAGATTATAATGCCACGAGTTGTAGGAATTAAAATTAAATCTTATAGTGTTATGACTAATTTCAAGAAACATGTTGCACAATTCCATTCATTAATAGACGTTTCATACACGAAATTATTTTTTTCTTCAGTATTTCGGACTTTTTTCGAAAACCGTTTGTCGCACGAAAAAAAGTAATAGAACATAAAAGATGCGTCTTGCCCGGATCTACAACTTTTGTTTGGCATATTTTTTGATTTAATCAATAATTTGCGAGATATTATATAAAATCAACTTCGCGAGCTGTTAAATAATTATTTAAATGTCCAAGGGTCCAAGGACACCTTTTCCCGTTATCCCAAACTATTCTGGGAGGTGCCGCGGCGAAGAAAATTCAAAAGTCGAAAATAAGAGCCACCCTACTTAAATAGTATGTAATTAGTATACATACATACATACAAGCACGCAACACCTATCAGCATTTCGACATCTGTCAGAGTATTTAGTTTCTGAGTTGGACGCTGTTGATGCACAGAGGCCGCTGACGGCTGAATTCAGTCCTCGATTTATGGGTGGGTCAGTGGGTGACACCAGGTGACACCAGGTGACACGATGTCCCATAACTGCCCATAACCATAATGAACCATAAGGTGATAGGTCTATGTTTATCCTATACTTGGTCGATGTCATTACTATTGCTTCTTGAAAAAGATCCTGTGTGCGTCCTGTAAAGTGTAATCAGACCACGTGCGTGCATGTGCGTAAGAGAAAAGAATGTCTAGACGACCGGAACATTTAGCTCCACCTGAAGTGGTAAGGATTAAATTTATCCAATTGCTTACACTGTGACTGCCAACTATTTTTCTGCTGTTTTCCTTTGGTTTAGTTTTATGATGAATCCGAAGCTCGGAAATATACACAAAGGTATGTTTCGTATACAGTAAATTCTTCCATTGCTGTATCGATGCGTTTACTTTAGGCTAATAATTTCACAGCTCGCGTATAATAGATATACAAGAAGAAATGTGCAGACGTGCCGTAGAGCTTCTTTTATTGCCAGAAGATCAACCTCTCTTACTGCTAGATATCGGCTGTGGCTCTGGTCTAAGCGGAAGCGTAATCGAAGAATACGGACACGCATGGATTGGAATTGATATATCCGTTGCAATGCTTGGCAAGTGTATATACAGAATCTGCAGCTATGATCAGGTCTGGGTTAAGTTCCACTTATTCGCCAATTTTTATTATACTTGCAGAGATAGCTTTGGAAAGGGAAGTCGAAGGAGATTTAATTCTGGGAGATATGGGTCAAGGAATGCCATTCAGAGCAGCATGTTTCGATGGTGTAATTAGTATTTCTGCGCTACAATGGTTGTGCAACGCTGATAAAAGTTCACACGACCCATCAAAACGACTGTATAAATTCTTTTCCACTTTGTTTTCGTGTCTATCGCGATCTGCCAGAGCTGTATTTCAGTTCTACCCAGAGAACAGCGAACAAATTCAACTGGTTACGACACAAGCTACAAAGGCAGGTTTTTACGGAGGTGTGGTGGTAGATTTTCCAAATAGTACCAAAGCAAAAAAGTATTTCTTGGTTCTGATGACCGGCGGACCAACTGTTCTTCCGCAAGCATTAGGCACAAACGATGCTGAAACTGTTATTTCTCACGTATCCAGGAGAGCGATGTTGTTCGTACCAGATTTAATGATCTTGTCAAATTTTCATATTCATTCTGTGCGGAGTAAATTTTCTAATGGCTATTTTGTAGAGAGCAAATGAGGAATGCGCGAGGTAAACCGCTAAAAAAGAGCAAGGACTGGATTGCCGAGAAGAAGGAAAGACGACGAAAGCAGGGAAAGAAAGTTCGAGAGGATTCGAAATATACCGGAAGGAGAAGATGTGGTAAATTTTAATAGAACGTTTGTTACAAATTTTTCATCAAGTTCAATTCAAAGACCTTGTTCCTTTAATGTAAAAATATGCTCTGCAAAATGTATGTATGTATGTATGTATGTATGTACTTACCAAAGTCGACTCCAAACGAAAAAACACAAGCAGTAGCTATTAGCGTGTCCAAGATTAAAGCACGTTGGCGTAAAGCTAAAGATAAATCTGCAAACAAGAAACATGACCGATTCGGTGGTGATCAGACGTGTCGAATACGTGCGAGTATTTAACCGATCTTCGTTATACCTCGTACACCAAATAAGTGGTATTGAAAGTACTGTTTCAGTTTTGTATTTATTTAAGTATTCGAGAAAACCAAACCACCTAGACGTCCTTACATGTAAATAACGAAATTTCTGATTCCTTCTAAAGTTTTGTAACCCGCTGTTCCATAATTCAATCAGGTAACAAGAACTGAGACAAACTTGTGTAAATATTGGGGTGTACGGTGTTTTTTAATGCTTCCCTATCTAGCCAACAGTGTTTTACATGGGGAGAAATCTCTCCACTTATATACTTTGCCAGGAAATAAAAAATTTTTGCTCCGTCCCGTCCCTCATCTCTTATGTCTTTTGGATACTTGTACTGATAAAAGCCGATCGGCGCGCTGCCATAAAATTTTACCTTTATATCCTTTCCACACAGTTCTTGCACAGTTCTATATGCAGTCTGAAATAATAATGAAATTGAAATTGAAATAGAAATATAGCATTCAAGCAATCTTACATGTATCATGGTTTCCCTCTGTTTCCTCACACTTTGAGGAGGAATCCAAAGATCGGCATTTCCTACTCTCTGCTCTACTAACAGTACTAGATGTTTATCTAGTTTATCTTTTAATGATAAACTCCTGCTGTTTTCTTCAGCTTCTATAATTCAAACCAGTCCAATATTACCTTTGTCTCGAAAGGAGAAAGGTATCCTATGAAAATAATCTTAAGAGATTAAATTAGAGCAACACGTACCACTGATTCTTGGAGCAAATTTAAATTTCGTTAGCTCCTGTTCGCTATAATCTAAAAAGTCTTGCTTCGTTTGATTAGAAACTATATCTGTATCGTTGTCTGTTAACATCCGTTCCGATTTCTGTTTCTGCTTTTCATCTACTTCCTTCTTCATTTCTATCTCAAAATCTGACAGCAAACTATTTTCAAATTCTATTTGTTTCAAAGTTTCCTGGAACCTTGTCTCTATATCCTGCATCGGTTTAGTAATTACTGGATGTCGTTCTAAACAAACAGCGCTCAACAGGTCCCATTTTTCCACAGTTTCAAAGTCCTGCTGCGATGACGCCCGGAATATAACCTTTGATGCAGACGGATTCCCTGTGCGAAAGGTTTCTTTCCATTCACTAAGTTATATCTGTCTGTTTTCTACTATTAGTTGGTACAATAGTAACGACAATAGTAAACGCGGTATTAATTCCTGCGGATTCGTAGAAAATCTGGACCGGTAAAATGTGTAACTCACCCGCTATTGAGAAAGGCGTACTGTTCGATGTACGAAACGTTAAGATTCTTCTCAACATCGTTATTTCATGCTCTGATAAAGTCGACGGACGAAAGTATTCACTTTTAAACAATAATAAGTAACGATAGTCAGAAATTTCAGCAGGTTGCAGGAGTTACAGGCCCGCACCGCACCGTAAATCCGTAAATGACCCAATGTGCAATGCAATGACCGTAGATTTAGATTGTCGTCAATGCCGTTCCGTTGTAAGTCGTGGTCGTGAATGAATCCGGCTCCGGAGTCCGGTATGGTCGCTGGGAAAACTCGTAAAGCTACCGCCGCATTTCTATGCGAGTATCCGGATATTTCTGCCAAGTCAGTAATAAGAGTGCAAGTAAACTAATGGAGCAATCCTGTACATATGTACACCCGGCTGAAAAATATCCTTCCAACTTCCAACTACCGCCAATGGCGCCAATGCAAGTGAGCCGCAGCCAACAAATGCCAACAAAGCGGTAACAACGTAATTGAACGTAATTGCACGGCGACAGCGGTCCGGGGGAAATAGAAGATCACGGGTGAACCTATCCTTCTTCCTATTATCCCTCTCACTCTGTACTATCTGTGTTATGATGTACATACATACAGGATACAGGTATGATGTACTTTAGCCTGTTGCACGACAGAGATAGGTTCACCCGTTACTTCCCTCTTCCTCGGGCCGGCCGCCATTACTCTGTTCACTCTCCAGGTATTTTTATAGCTCAATGCGTAATTGATCGTAATATCGTCCATATTGTCCGAGGAAGTGTGAGGAAGTTCGTCTGGTGGAAATCAGACACCGATCGGTAATTGTCGGTAATTACTTAATTGATCGCAATGTTTCGATCGAGTTGGAGTTAATGTTAATGATATGATTGGTATCGATAAGGGCAAATCAGCGTGAATTAGCGTGAATCAGCGAGGAATACAGAACAGGACATATCTACTGTCTACTGTCTTACTGTGGTTATGATTTGTCATGATAGACATAGGTCATAGGTGGTGCCGAAAACTTATCTGAATAGTATTGTTGTAATCGATCCTTGATTTTATTCATAACCAACAACAAGATCATTGAAGATTACTCGCGTAGCTGTCATTACTACCAATTACTACTAGGTACTACTTTACTACTTACTTATATCTGTTTGACGGTAAAGGTTGAAACGTTTAATGCTTATGTTTCCTTTCCTTCTCTTTATTTATTATCTTCAGCTTTGATTCCCTACGCATAGCTTAAACCAAGAGCATTCAGCTGAAAATCGACGACTATCGATCAACATGGTTGGGCCTGAATTACCAGAGGTTCCGCCAACTTTAAGAAGTATACAACAGTATTTAAAAATAGCATCCACTCATGATCAACGGGATCCTGTGGTTAGTTATTGGTGTGAGTGTTTCCTATTATCTTCATGTTTTACAATATAGATGGATACTTGTACCTATCGCAGAGCATATAATAATATGTAAACAATCACAATTATGGCAGGTCGACTATATGCCCTTCAGACAGGCTTGAAGCTTTCGAAGAAGACCCCGGAGGAGACAAACTTTCTATTAAAACTAATGGACTGGTTAGAAACAACGAAAAAGGAATTACGTGATAACGAAGCTATTACTAACGATGTAGCTGCACAGGCGCATTTAGAAAATTGGGCGCTGAAACTTTTCCTCTATGCCGATAAAAACGACAGAGCTGCAAACTTTGGCAAGAATGTAGTGCAGAGTTTCTTTACAGCTGGGTTACTTTACGACATTTTGACTGTATTTGGCGAACTGAGCGAGGAAGCTTCACAAAACAGAAAGTATGCAAAGTGGAAGGCGGCGTATATTCACAATTGTTTGAAGAATGGTGAAACACCTGCACCGGGCCCGATCCAAGATGATGTTGAAAACATTAATTCCAGTAAAAGCCTAGGTGACGCTATAGAAATTTAGCCTTGATTTCGATTGTATCGTAAGTTACATTGTTTTGTTGCATTCACGTTGCATGCTTTCGATTTGTAACAGAACCAGACGATGACGCTGCTAGCGCAATGAAATGGAAGGACGAGGGAGAGGAGTCGTTAAATCCCAATGGATTCGCGATCGACGTTGATTCTTCCGATACAACGGGAAATGCGTCTGATATTGGAAAGATAGGACAACGGTCATCAGTGGCCAAAAGCGAAGAAAACTGCGACGTGACTACGAAAACAGAAGGTACGTGCTATGTAGATTGTAAAAGAACAATTTAATCGATTCATACGCTATTTTACGGACGTTAAAAGTACATATGCCACAGGAGGAGTTGAGTTGTCACTGGAGCAGACGAGTAAGGCACAAAAGTATATTAAATGGGCCGGAAGCGCTTTAAATTACGACGATGTGCCCACAGCCGTGTCGAATCTTCGAAAGGCTATACACCTTTTAACCACTGGTCAAGAACTCGCATGAACATTCATATATTTTCCAAGGAAATCCCAGTTAACTTGTTTCGCTTATTAACAGTAATGTAAATATAATTATAATTGCTACTCAACAGATACAGCAGTAAAAACGATAAGTTATTTATTGGGAATCGTTTACGTAATTACAGTCACGCTGAAAATCCAGGGTATTGTTCTTGCTTTTTCCGTAGATGTAAACTTGCCCTTGTACACGTATAAAATCGAAAGTGAATTGGTACTTGTACTCCTCGAACTTGTTATCATCGTACGATGTACGACGATACATGTCACGTTTGTAATTGTTCCGGAGCCGGAATAAATCGTCGAAATATTTAATATCGCAACGCAAGTGCAAATTAATGAATTTACAAGTGTTCTCTCTCTCTCTCTCTCTCTCTCTCTCTGTCGCTCCGCTGGTAGATGTGATGGAAAAATTACAATGTCTGTCTGCAGAAGTAAAAACCACGAGTGGATCACACTTGATCGGTCGTTTTCGCTTTCGCTTTCGCGTTCACCTGTACATACATGCTATTTCAAGGCGAGTACAATTTTGTAAGTAAAGCTGAGTACTATGTTAGTAATTGTTTAAATACTAATTTAGTAAATATGATTTTTGTATTTAAAATATTTCGTGTCGCTCTTATGTACTAAAAGCCTTAACTAGCCGAGTGGATGAACACCATTTTCGATTTGCGGATGGTTTCCAAAAGATTGTACGTTACACGTATCTTCGTTCGTACATGTGTGAATGTAGTGTGTCACGCGCGCGTTTCTTCTACGCCCTTTTGTCTCTTCGATCTCACAGTTAGAAGTTGAAAAAACGTTGGAAGCAAATAGAATTAGATGCATCAGGGTGTTAGGATATCGATTCTAGCGGCTCATGGTTAACACAAATAAATGTAAGTAAATACGCCGAACGATATCTAACGGGTGCACTTTTATCTTGCGTAAGAGATGCGCTAATCTTACCCGAGAAGAAAAATGCAACGAGAAAAGTAAATAGTACTGGACACGAAGAAACTGCGCGTGTATTAATCACAACGCTAATATTGTTAATTATTACCTATGAACATTCACATACGCATACGCCTTACACGATATCGAGGAGAACACATTAATTCAACTGGCAGTAAATACCTTGTGTTTGATGTAAGGTTTACGCTCACAATAGCGGTTTATAGGTAACTAGACTAAAAATTATCCATGGTAATTGTCCGATCGAACTGATGATGCTCGCTTTTCAACGTTCAGGACTTGCAGATGTATGGTTCGGTATAAGTTGATGGTGTCTGGCATTCGATAATTTCCAAGTAGGTACCTACACACGGCACGATAAAACTAATGATTTTGACGGTGAGAATACTTTGAAAAAAGGTGCCGTACGAGATATACAGATAAAAATCTCGATGATTGTTGCACAAACTCATAGCTCATGACAAGCCAGAAATTGAGCTCGATACTCGGCCCCCTACACTCACTCACTCACTCACTCACTTACTTACTCACTTACTTACCCACTCACTCAGCTACTCACTCCCTTACTGACACCAGCTGATGCGCGCGCGCGTGTGTGTGTGTGTGTGTGTGCGCTTGGGTCTGTTATCGGTGATTATTATTTTAGCGTAAGCGTATTCGGTACGCTACACACAACAATACAGCCCAGGTAACAAGAAAAAAAAGTCTGGAGACGAGTACATAAGTAGACGAATCGGGATAAGAGTTCAGTCCTGCTTTTTGGTTTTATCGTCGACTCCGTTCGCCGTTACTGGTTGCGCGTCCTCTCGTCTCAATTGCCAATCTATCACTAGTCGTCCTGTCAGCATGAGAAAGAATACCTAAAAGAACGATCGGATTCCAACAGACTTTCGCTTCTCATATTCGATCGTTACGTATTGATGACAAGCTTCTTTAACGCTCACCAATGCTGGAGCGATCCTCTCAAATTTATCGTTCACCATGTAATGAGAATACACGGCCATTAACATCAGTAAGAGCAGTATCGCGTTTGATATGTTCTTTATTTTGTCTGTAAATAGAAAAGTAGGGTCAGTTAAAGAGAATATGTAAGAGAGAGAAGATTCGCCGATAGAAGGAGATACAATGTACGCGAAGGATGCATGCGAATCAAAGAAGGGGTAAATCTTCTCTTACGGCTCGGTATTATCGCCATTGCGAGTCCGCAGATGATCTCGAGCGAACCGACGACTCTTCTGTACCACTTACTTGGTACTTTAAAGTCCAGGGTACCGGACAAAGGAAATACCTTTGCATACTTGACATACTCCTTCCTCTGGGAACATAGTAACACACGATCGGCTAACGAAAGGGCGACAGGAAAGAGAGGGTATGGGTGAAAACAAAATTTGTCACGATTCCTGGCTAACTGGTAAATATCGCGCGCGCGCTGGCATTGGCAGCGATATTTGGCGCGACACCAAAAACTCGATGCTTTGCTATAACTTGGGACATTGGTATTGAGTAACAACAGCAGACAAAAATAATCTCCTCGCGAAGCACATCGAAGGAAACCAATTACATCCGAATTTCATCGTGTATAGAAAAAATTTTATACATTTAAAACTGGACAAAATGAATCATTTTTCCAACAACACCCCTCCTCCCCCCCCCCCCCCCCGACCCCAGACTCGTCATTTATTCCGATTTTTTTTCTAATGATTATTTCGGTTTTCGGTGTTTCGTCGTTCAACGTGGTAAATTGGAAATAGAAATGTCGAGTGCGCACGACGAGCATTTATTTCTAATCGAACAGATGAGGGGTTTGCTAGAATCGATCGAAGGGTGGGTTGTATTTCTTTTATCCCCTTAAGACGAAGGGGAAAATGGTTGGGTGGTACGCACGAGAAACAAAACCACAGAAAGCGAAAGAGGAAAAATGAATAACTGGAAAAACTGCCAGTCGGCACAAAATCTCGAAACATTTACGTCGTTTACCACTGACCTGGTCGCCTGGGGAAGGAAGATAGGGAAGGAAAGATGTCTGTCGTGAGACTGCAAAAAACTAGAGGGTTACATACGAACGCGAGTCGACCAAGGGTCAATGATCGTATATAAGAGGGTAAAATCAAGGTGAAATGCGACCATGAGACGGGGTGTGTGTACTCCGTTACATAACGACACGCAGCGAACAGTAGGCTCTGACTCACCAAGTCCTTGTGAAGATCCTTGCTGATATGCGAGGTCAGCTTCATCGTACCGACAAAAACAAAAAATATACCGAGAAGAACCGAGAGAGACTTTAAAACGATCGAGCCCATATTTTTACAGTTTGAGACGGTTAGCGACACGGGCGCTAGTCGTACGAAAGAATCGATTCGGAATCTGGGCTGGACGAACGACGACCGATGAAATGTTGCGCGACTCGCGGATGCTGAAACGCTCGGTAAACCGTGCCTCTTGCCTGCCTGCTGCGTGCCTGCCTGCCTGCCTGACTGACTGCCGATCTATCTATCTATCTATCTATCTACCTATCTGCCTGTCTTTTTTAACTATACATATCTACAAATTTTCAAAACTAGTTCTCACGAGCGCTCTTAAGAATTATTCGAATCTTACGGTGACGGCTGTGTACACCATGCATAGGTGTCGTTCATGCTTTTTCTTTTTCTTTCTTTTCTCTTTCTATATCTCTCTCGGTTTTGCTCGACCCACTCCAACTGCGACAGCGCAGAGCGTGTGCGACGCTAGGACGCTGTGCGTCGCGCGGCGCGCGGCGCCTGGCGTCTCGCCGCGTCTTCTTCCCTAGTGTAATGTAATTCGGCGACTAGAGGTTCCTAGAGAGAAGTCTAGTATCGTGGTGTTATCACGATCCAACCGCAAAAACATAGACTTGAACGATACATTTGATCGTTGATTTCAATTATCGATTATAATTGCATTGCAATCGTATTATTTAAAGTTATTCCATCGTTATTGGTGGAATAGAATAATTGAGATGAAAGCAAAGAGCACAGTTATCTTGGACGGTTGTTTAGTTTGACGATTCGTTTAGAAAGGGTAGATTGAAGATTTGCACGGTAAAAGATCTTTTGATGGTGTCGAACGATTTATTTTAAATGCCTGGGGTGACATCGCAGAAAGTACCATTTTATGGAATTCGCGAGAGATATGAAGTATGCGAGATCTGAAAGAGAAATGTTGGGCCAACAGTTCCGATTGGAAATTATTTCGTATATAAAGCAAGCCCGCTTGTATAAATTTACTTTTCAACAAGTAGACTAATCGAACAATGATTAAATATCGATTTATCGAGAAATAAACCATTGTACATTATGTACACGCGTTAGTTACAGACATCCTTTTATACAATTGTTTTTCACTGCCTCTCCAATAATCGCGTAAACGATACAAAGTTCAAGAGTGATCCAAGCATCGGACGTCGCGTCGGGTCAGTTCGGTTGAATCCATACTGTCCTCTCTTTTAAGAACCAACCGCTTTATTTTCCTCTCGTCGCGGCCGCCTGCAGATTCTTAATTTTGGAAGAGAATCGCACATCGTCGTGTTCTTCGTGCCGTGGAGACTGATATTAGCTTCGTGATTCTTACGTATGAGAACAGTCATGTTAGCGTTATTATTTGCCAAGCATACGGGTTTCTTGCGACGCGCAAATACCACTATTTTCCCGTGAACGTTCGTCAACGGCTTGACCGATCTAACTCCATCTTCACCTCCAACTTTACTGATCGTCTCATTCTCTAGAGTTGTTCCTTTAATACTTGAATGCACCATTCCTTCTTTCATATCAGTGTTTTCCTTATAACTATTGTCAGCATCGATTTTGTTGAGATCGTGATCGGTGTCGTTGACCTTGGGGATTTCAACATCTAGATCGTTGCAACGGTCTCTGTAGTTATTATCGACGTTTCCGTCACATTCTCTTTCTCTGTACGATTCGAGAACTGTTCTGCAAGAGTGTTTCACAGTGTTGTTTCCCGATGGTGGTTCTATGTGAAACAGAATCGACATATTTCTCGCCGTCTCATCGAGTGTACAATTCTTTTCGGACAACTCGGCTACGGAGTTTATTTGTGCGCGTTCATTCTCGTGTACGTGATCTACATTTTCCACGAATGTTACCATCGTCTGTTGCGGTTCCACTTGGCTATTCTCGACGAAACATTTGGAAACACATAGAGACGTATTACCGGTCACGACGGTTTCACCTTTTGTGTTGATCGTTCCATTTCCATTAAGAGAAAACCGCTCATCAACTTTAGAATCCGGCAGCTGAGATTCGGTGGACCGCTTTTCACGTTTACTGTCATCATCATTGACGACAACACTGTCTGTCGATACGTTTGCTACTGTTACCGTTACCGTTACCGTCTGTCTGTTACTGTCTGCCGTCACCTCCGTGACACTTTCACCGTTCGAAAGGCAATCCCGAATAAATTTCTCAATGTTTTCAACGTTTTCCACATTCTCGATGCTCTCGTTGCTTCCAAGACGTGTTTCATCCACAGATGCAGCAGTGGTGTTCGTAATCGTTGGAAAGCATCTTGAGACATGGTCGGGAAGTGTTTGTGATTCTTCGGCTGATATTGCTCCTTTCACTTTTTCATCGGGTTCTACAGTCTTTTCTACTACATCGACCAACGAAGAGAGCTTTTGCGCATTTATAGCGTCTGTTCGATCATCTGTCGACCTTTCGCGCTTAGAATTATTCTTGTAGGGACTGTTGACCGGAGATGCCAGAATTTCGCCGTCTTCCAATTCTAATTCTTGCGCTTTACCGACACACTGCCGCGATTCCCCCCCGTGAAATTTCGCCGCGGCACAGTCGGTTTCCGCTTGTTTCAACAAACAGTCGCTCTTTCCGATGCTCTTCTCGCGTTTAACACACTTCCTACGGGAATACTCGTCGTTGTATTCTTCCTGTTTTTTTACTCGTTTAGTCGCTTCCACGCCAGTTTTCAATTTTCGAGACTCGTATCCGTCGTGGCGACCACTACTTTGCACGCTGCAAGCACGCTTTCCTCCGCGATCCATCGAGGAACGTTCCGTTCGCACGATCGTAACTCGAGGATTGCAGTATAATTCTTTATCTTTCACTTTATCCGCACTGCTACTTCGGAAATCGTAACTAGGTTCGCATCGGTCCTCGCAAGTATCGCGTCTGTTGCTGTTATGTTTGCTTCTGTCGTATCTTTCTTCTCGCAATTTCCCATACGAGGATGTTAGCCGTCCGCGTGACCGACAATCCTCCCCTGTGATAGTCATACGACGACCTTCTCTTTGCTTGGTTCGGCGATGTTCGTCGCTCGTGATTCCATGATTCTTTCTCTTATCGAATATCTCGGTGCCGCGATGAATCTTGTTTTCAGTGGTTTGCTTTCGCGTACACCGTTTCGAAAGATGGTCATTTAGAAAATCTATCTTCACGCACGACACGTCACTCTCGGTTTTCTTACCTTGTCCCCTGTCTTTCGGTTTTTTAATTCTATCAGAAACAAGCTGTGTTTTACCTTCCGTACTCGAGTCACGAGCACGTTCTACATGCGATCCTTTAAACGCATCTCTCTGCTTCTCGCTAAAATGTTTGGAAGATTTGGATTTATTATGCTGTAGAAAATCATGCTCTCGATTAGATTCAATGGTGTCATAGTCGTTTCCTTCTTTCTTCGTAGATCCGAAATAATACTCTTTGTCTGTGGACTTTACCCGTTTCACAGATACGGATCCGTCGGTCTCCTCGTTTGCCCTTTTCCCAGTAGATTTTACAACAGACGTAGACTTCCGTTCAACTCTCGTCTCCACCTCGTTGCTACCGTTCTGAAGCAAATCCTTTGCCTTAATCCTCGACGTTACCGTAGGATCTTTTGTACGTTCGCTTTCAGAATACTCAACGACTATGGAGGTTTGCATCTCTGGCGTGTCGCACGAGTTAATATCGCAAAGCGAACCATTCTCTTTGTCACTTTCCGCGACGTATCCCTCTGCGCACGTGCCAGTACTCCCGTCGCTGTTCAATTTACTCGCTTGTCTATCCTTCTTTTCCACCTTCTGTTCGTCCACGATCCTTTTACGTAATCGTTCGCCAAAAACTGTAATAGGAAACAAAGTGGATTTGCTCTGGTGATCTTTGGCGAGGTTTAGCGACGACGAATCTGCCTTCCAAGTTTCCGGGTTGTAACGAACATTTCCAATGGTCTCACGAAAAACAGATTTCGCAACACCGTAATCGTTAGTCTTCGCGTAAACGCCCCTCCGGAATGATGCGTTGTCCAGCCTGCAATGATCGAACCAACATTAGGAAAATATCGTCGTGCGTAATTGAAAAAGGAAACTATTCTACCTTAAAACTTACTCACTTTCTTCTCAATTCCTCTATCATCCTATCCTTTCGTGCTATCTCCGCTTTCGCGGTTTGCAATAGCGAGAATAAATTAATCTCCAAATTTTCGTTCACCTTTTGACAATCGTTCAACTTTGTTGTAAGTTCTGCTACTTGCTTGTTTAATTCAACCTGTTTGCGTGTGATATTTTCCTGACTGTTGGACACAAACTGCAGGTACACATTTATCTACGTATGTATGATGTACGTATATATGATTGCGCGATGTAAAACTTAACCTAGATACTCACATTTTCGTTAGATTTTACTTGAAAATTCGGCAAATCTTCGTAAATATCTATATCATCCTCCATGTTTTTCATTCCCTGACGTGTAAATTTAATTGAAAACCGCTCATCCTGCCGCGTCCGCAACACTTGCGTTTTTACCCATTTTTGCCACGCACCATGGCGCTAAGTATATGGCGGGACGGAACATTGCGAAAGACGGAAGTCACGGGACGAGTCGGCATCTGTACCTATTCTTACTTAAGTATAACACCAATAGCACATTGTTCTCTGAAAAGGTCGCGTTACGTGTCATGTGTAATTTGTTCGTTCGGCGTTCCTAACAGTTCCTAAGAGTGGCTTAATTATACATACGTAATACCTATGCATATGTATTTATAGTAATGACAGAAAACTGCAAACTAACGAAAAGTGCAAACGTGCCTAGAACGCTATGCTATAATTCGATCGAGAGGATGAATATGGAGACATTTCGTTTAACTTTGATCTTTCAAAAGAGTCCTTTGTTCTCAAGTCACTTTGTAGCTATATACGAGTCGAGGTTATATCGATAAAATTTAAGCATTCGCCGCTATTGCGCTGTGTGCACGAAAGATCGCGACAAAGCGACACCTGTTGGAATCGGTGATTGCACGATGGAGATTTTAGAGGTTGAATGGTAATCATTGTTCCGGCATCTATCTTTCGCCTTTTATTGTTTTTTAGAGCTTGTTTTTAGAATACATACATGCGTGAATCGTCGCATATTCCGTAGTTTCATGTAGCCGGAGTCACGCACTTTTGAATATACACACACATACATACATACACGTGTATGCACGTCGATCAATTTCGTTTGTCGCGTGTTTTTTCAACGTAGAGAACAGTACGGCTGTAGGTAGGTGTAGGTACACGGTGATTTTTCTCATGCCTACCAACTCGAACGCGAGTGTGCTTAAAATTCATGCAGTTTAATCGAATTAAAAATTTGATAGATACTCGAGTCGTTTCGTCCAGGATTACGTACACTCGCGAAATATACATAATACAACGTACACTCGGATAATTAAGGTATGCCTAAGATTTTCCTCGCATAAATGTGATGTACGATAGACGCTAGTCGAATGCCTTTCCGTCCGATGCTAAACGCAATATACATACCGTTTGTTGCCGATTGGCGTGATTCATCCACTTGTGAAATAAGAAACATTGCTGGGAACAGTTTCTTCGTATATGTACATACCGACCCCGAAAGTCCGTGAAACACATAAACAATATCGATGTCGTTAAGAATTGAAAAGGAATCACGAGAAATCAAAGTAAGTATATGCATAGGTACGCGTTGTATGATCACACTTGAACGTGTAGAGAGAGGGGAGTGATTGGTAGTGAAGTTGACGCGTGCAAGGGCACGCAGAGATAAAGGGTCTTTACGCGAGAATGATTTATCCACTGTGTACGGATCAACAATTGCGTTCAACGGCAAACAATACTTGATCACCGGACATTGTGCGTGCGTTGTTGTTTGTTCATGACAAATATGTATCGCGCAGACGCGTTTCGTAATTAAGTCAGTGTGGTTCTCAGATACGTTTCGCGTAACGAGATAGCACGTTACTTGCGGTAATATGTATTCGTCATTGGAGGAAACGCTCGTTTACCATGGTTATGGCTTCGCGAAAGTTGTGAAAACTGTCGATAAACTTGATAATGGACGCGCGTGCACGCGAATAGAATGTCAGAGAACAGGTTCTAATCATCTCCGCCGAGACGTTACGATTCACGATTGTTGGCTACTGTGATTCTCGCCTTTGCAATCGGAGACCGGAGTGGCAGCTGGCAACAGTGTGAGTACTTATATGGGACCTGTGTCCTCTCGAAGCCTTCGGTAGGACTGCGCGTGTGTGTTGGTGTGTGTGTGGTGTTCGTATTGGCGCGTGCACACGCGCGTTTGCTCTTGAAAGGTTCGCGCACGCGGATGCGCATAGGTACATACGCTCGATCTACCTCGGAAGGATACTGCGCGCGTAGGCTCTCTGATGTTCGCAAGTTTATGCCTAGACCTAGACTATTGTCACGTGTCACGTCTTTGTTACACTGACGCGAAATCGGCTATGGTGGGATTGGTGGGTAATGGTGGATCTAGATTGCGGAATCTTCCTCCAATGGAATGCTTATTAAAGCGAGCGCCATCTAAGCAAACTTTTACGATGTCGAGGAAATCAAGCCCACGAGAAGCGATGTAAACCAAACGCGGAGGGGCTATTCGATCTTCCAGGATTATAGAAACGATTTGGTTGGTGGAGGGAGGTAGGTTGTAATCGAGCAATAGAATTTCTTCCGTATCAACAGACGCCAACGATGCTCCTTCATATAGTTCATACATGTATAACTACTTTGTGCATATAGGTACGTGTATGTATGTATGTAGTTACGTATATACAAGGATATGTACATACATATGTGACATTTCGTGCCGGTAAAACATTGTTCTGCGTTTATTTTCTCGAGTAGGTATGTAGATATATGCGAATATTAATTGTTTCATCGCGCAATAACGGCCGTCGGTATGATCGTGTATTAAGTGATAGACCACACACACACACACACACACACACACACAGAGAGAGAGAGAGAGAGAGAGAGAGAGAGAGAGAGAGAGAGAGAGAGAGAGAGAGAGAGAGAGAGAGAGAGAGAGAGAGAGAGGGGGGGGGCAGGCGGGCTTTCCGTGTGTTAGGATGGCTATGCGAAAAGCTTTCTATAGCTTTTACGATGAATTTTTCCCAAGCTCGTCTCATCGATGTACATAGCTGTGAAAAGAGTTCTCCTGACACGTTTGTAAAGGTTGCTTCAATAATAAAACGGATCGAGCTCGGCACGCTTGGCGGCTGTTACCAGTTACCCGCTTACAAACTTGCAACCCCGGAACTCATTTCTTCAGCACTATTTACTTTCGGGTTTCGCCATATTCTGCAGCACGTGGTTTCAATAATATCTAGGTACTGTTATAACAAATTTAAGAGAATAAGGACGGGAACGAAAACGAGAGAAAAAGTGTGTTTTTTACAATAAACTGTAGGGGTACTACATAGGTAAATAGGTAGATGTGTGTGTCGGTTCGATACATTCGTGTGAACGAAATAAGCAGGAAGCAGCCAGTTAACGACAATAAACAGACTGTTTGAGCAACGACCTACGACGAAGCTTCGGTAACTCGATGGCGTAATGTTGTTCCGTAGGTACTAGTAGGTACTAGTAGGTACCTAAACACGATGTACGACAACCGTTTTACGGCTAGATATGTACAGTGAGCAACGAAAGTATTCGGACACTTTTTAAAATCGCTAAACTTTTTTCAAATTAATCCAAACGACTTGAGTGAGTTTTCTTTGAGAAGCTGGAAGGATTAGTTTGCTAAGTGACATGATTCCTCGTTTTGAAAAAAATGCAATTGGTCGGGATAGCGAAAGAAATTGTTTCTTCAACTTTTTATCGGAGACTGTAATGAAAATTCAAACATCAGCCTTTTGCGACCTTATTCTGCGATCTTTAAGCGTGTAAAACTCAGAGCAACGTTAAGCGATTTTAATGAAATTTTAGGCATGTATAAAACTTACTTAAATTTATAAACGGGATTTTTAAATTTTCATTACAGGCTCAGATAAAAAAGGTTGAAAATCCGACCTTTGCTATTTTTTGCGCTATTCCGACCAGTTGCAATTTTTTTCAAAACGACAAATTACGGCACTTAGCGAACTAATCCTTTTAGCTTCTAAAAAAAAAAAAACTCAAATCGTTTGGATTAATTTTAAAAAGGGTATGCGATTTTAAAAAGTTTCCGAATATTTTCGTTATTGTCACTGTGTACAGATGCCGTGTGTTGTATCTCACGATCGACGCTATAAACAAACACTCGGTAAAGATTGTATATGTTACAGTAAAAGTATAAAATCGGTAGATGTACACATTTACCAGTTTGATAGGTAAATGTGAATGCAGTTTCTAAGAAGACCTTCTTATCTCTACATTTACCAGAAATCAAGGGTAGATGTAAGTTGTACTCACTTTTACCAACCAAGCTGGTATACGTATACATTTCCCGGTAAATGTGTACATTTACCTCACTATGTACTTTTACCGACCGTACATATACATTTTCGTGTGTCACTGTCTCGTGCTATTTTAAGACACACTTGACCGATCTGTTGCTACTGCTAGTAGATACGTACATACCAGTTCTATCGCGAAAGGATGAAATATTATTTCCTTATATTCTGTTGAATTTCGTAGTGTGGAATACGCAGGGTCTACGGTTGTGTCTAATGGTATAATGCGTAATGGAGTTACGAGCGAAGCCATACAACGAAAATTAGATTCGTTTCAATAGCAATTCTTCTTCTTATTGGTAATGATAATAATAGTCGTATGAATTTTATATCGATTTACTTGGTTTTCTCACGTTTCTCACATAAGTACCATAAGTACTTATAGTTGCCTAAAGGATACTAAATTTGAGACTGCAGTAAACCGTAAACGTAGTGGGTACAAAAGAAGCGAAAGGAAAGGAAAGGAAAGGAAAGGAAAGGAAAGGAAAGGAAAGGAAAGGGAATGGAATGGTAAATAATGGAGTGAAACGGGGAATACAATGGAACGAAGCGGAATGAAAGCAAGTTAAAATGTGGTTAGGATTGTAGCGGATCGGACCAAGCCGTATCGTGCCATGACAGCAAACTAGGGAACGGCTTAGGTGGGGGCGGAAGCACCCGAACACCACCGAGCACCGATCAGCACCGATGTGACCATGTGACAGCAGCACGGAGAAACGAGGGAAAGGGAAAGGGAGAGTGGGGATAGAAGTTGGTTGGACGAGTGGAGGGAATCGAGTGGTTGGGGGGTGCATGGTATAGTAAGAAGTAGGTAGTATGGTTCCCCCACTTTTCAGGCCCAAGCTTTTCCGAGACCGTTCGCATCGGCCAGTTGGTTGGTAATTACGCGGTGAGAGACGCGTTTGGTGAGTGCTATACGTACGAGTGAGTGTCGTGTATGAAGAAACTTTGGGTGTGGCGTTTGTTTTTCAAGTGCCTGGTGTGGAATTACCGATAACTCTTTTCGTCGGTGATTACTAATAATTATTAAAGAAAGGAAAGGGGAAGGGGGAAGAAGGATACATGGAACTTGTGTACCCCAACGTTTCCGTTAACGAGACGCGCAACACTGAACTTGTCGATCAACTGCTCGGTCAAAGCCTCACTCCTTTTCCACCACTAAAACATGTTTTCTTTTCAACGGATTTCCAGAAATATGTTTACGCCCTATGGAATTACATAGTTGATCCAAAATACCGTTCCGAATAGCAGTATATCTGGGACAAGTTGCAAGGAATTCTCGTCGACCAGATCCACGAGTATACCGAAGCTTTTCATTACACGTAACCTCTCTGCAACAACTTGGAGAATTCAAACATCCACTCTCCTGTGATCCGAGCAGCTGTTCTTCTACCGAACCGCGAATATTTCTAATTTTCCTTCCTTTTGCTGGATCAACTTTCATCTAGATTTCACTGGACCGCGTTAGAAGAATGACAGTTTCGGAAGTGTAAGTACGATGACGCATCGAAACCTTTCCTTTTCTGCCATTCTTTTTTCTCTTTTCCATTCTGTCGCTGTTCTGCATTTTCCTCTATCTTCAGTAGCATCTGTAACACAACATTTTTCACTTTTTACTCGTAAATTTACACATCAGATTTGTAAATCACATACCGATCGACCACGGTCTTTGATTGCGCGCGTTTGGCGATCACGAACGATCAACAGCCGTGCAACGTTGTTTAAGCTTGCTTTTCAAACTACCAAATACGTTGTTGTATACGTACAGAGACGCAGTGCACCTCGTCAATAATCACATATCTTTACATGCTATTACTTGCTTCACCTTTGTATCGCGTATCCGATAGGGATTCTTACCCGACCTACATATCGAAAAAGAACAGGAACAAGAACATTGGCTTCTCCTCGCATGATTGTGTGCTTGTGACGCGAATAAATAGTTTCTTTCACAAGTGGCGTAGTATGCTCGTCATCGCGGTATTGTTAACAATTTTAACTAACCAGAATGATTACTAAACTTGCGTGGAAAATCAGAATATTTGTAACGCCGCCCGCCGCGCTGTTTGGAATCGTGAATTGCGAGAATAGGGACATGTTTAGCGACAAGATTTCGCGCCAAAAACGGCCGACAGTCGGGCAAACATCTGGTCTTGTCGGGGGCTAGTGAGAGATCGTTGGAAGATTGCGGTCGATAGTCGGTGGCTGGCCGGCTAGTCGTAGTATTAAGGAAGTAAGGGAAAAAGGTGAAAAGTAGGAAGGAAGGAAAGAAGGAAAGAAGGAAAGAAGGAAAGAAGGAATGAAGGTGGGGAAGAACGCGAGAGAAAAAAAGACAGAAAGAAAGAGAGAAATATAGAAATATTGAAATGAAGAATGAAGGCAGAAAGGGTTTTGTATCGTGTGGTGCGTACTCGAGCGTGTTCGCGAGTTACTCGAGCGCGCTTTTAAGGTTTTAAGACGCGAACTACGTTGAAGGAGACAGGAATGCATGGTATGCAAGTCGCTCGTTAGACGCGTTTTGCTCCGAGTTGGCCCGATTCGATTCGACCGTAGCCGAGTAAGACCGAGCCAGGTCGATCGCGACCGATCCTAACCGATCTCTTTCCTGCTGACTGTGAACTGTGACAAATGTCTGGTGGCCCTATCGTTCGGCCGGACCTCTCCGATCCCTATTGTGTACATAGTATTACACTGACTGATTTACTGATCCTTTGCGAGCCATGTTCGCTCCGTAATGCATTTTAGGAGCGCTAAAGCAACGCGCGATAGAAAATACCTCGCGGTAAACTGCTTTTATTGGCGAAAGTTATCTCAAGGAAATATCTGTACCAAGGACAAACATAGACGCGACGCGATGCAACGTGATTTTTTTCGTTCATTGCTGACCCCTGAGTTGTCTGGGTTAGGAACGATTAAAACAATAACGTCAACGATAATAATTTGTGGGGAGTATCGTTATCGCGACACGTTCGCGACCAAGGTGTCAGACTGATGACGTAATGATGCGGGTGAACGGAGCTTCGACGTGCATCGATCTTCGATGTCGTTTGTTACTTATAATTCTTCGTTTTGCTCTGATTTTCTAGGATGGCTACGGAGCTGGCAAATAAGAAGGCCGAGCGCGAAGCTCTGCGCGGCGTGATTCAACAATGGAACGCGAACCGTTTGGATCTATTCGAACTTTCGGAACCGAACGAAGTGAGTATCGTATCGTATCTCTATCGTATCGTATCGTATCTCTATCGTATCGTATCGTATCGTATCGTCGGTATTTGGTATTCGGTACTGTCTGGATCGTCTGAATGGATCGATTGAGATTTCGATTTCTAATTAAAAGAGACTTGATCGATGTTTCTTTAGGAGTTGGAGTTTCACGGAGTGATGAGATTCTACTTTCAAGACAGCGGTCAGAAAGTCGCGACCAAGTGTATCAGAGTAGCGTCGGATGCGACGAGCCAAGCGGTGATCGAAACTCTGATCGAAAAGTTCCGTCCAGATATGCGAATGCTATCGATACCAGAATACGCTCTTTACGAGATTCACGAGAATGGTGGTAAGTAAGTGTATAGGCGAGGCCATCATTTTCTCCATTGGTTTTCGTCGGCTTTTGCCATTCTACTTTCCGTTGGTATTTCGAACGGAGAAATCGTGAATAATTGCGATTCGTTCACAGAAGAGCGCAAGCTCGGACTGGACGAAAAACCGCTGCTAGTGCAACTAAACTGGCACATCGATGACCGCGAGGGACGTTTTTTACTAAGAAGAATCGACGACAAGACAAACGCCCAGGGTGTCGGTTTCTCATCTGCGGATGGTTCTAGCTTTCATAGAAAGCTGAGTAAACGTGAGAAGAAACAAATGAAAAAGCAAGAGAAGCTTGGTCGTTTGAAGGGCCTGGAACAGGACGAAAATGCTGTACCCGTCGATCAGAACGGAGTGGCAGAAAAACTTTACACAGGTAAAACTTTATGCGATGCGACGCGACGCGACGCGACGCTACGCGACGTAACGGAACACTTTAAACGATACGTGTTGATTGCCGTTTCAGAATTACCCGAAACTAGTTTCACTCGAAGCATTTCGAATCCGGAAGCTGTGATGAGCAGGCGACGTCAGCAAAAGCTAGAGAGAAAATTGCAGCAATTCCGTAGCAAAGATGGTGGCCCTGATACCGGTGGAACGTTGAAGATTTACGGCGAGGCGCTTTGTAAGGACGTGCCGTATAAAACTTTACTTTTAAGCGTGCGAGATTCGGCGGTTCAGGTTGTACGCGAAATGCTTTCGAAATACGGTCTGGAAAAGGTCGACCCGCAGCAGTACTGTCTCATACAGGTCAGTACGAGGTCAGTCCCGTCGTGGATTGGCTTCATCTATTTTTTATACAGTTATTTTCCCATAGCTTCTTTACATCCTTTCCAGCTTTCCCTCTTTTTCTCCGTTTCCTTTCCTTTCTTGGTTTTTCCGCTTTAATGTAACGTTTAACGTTAATAAGGCCAACTATGTATATAAACTGTAAATGTGCATCAGGAAGTAAGTAGTAGTAACGCTTCCGTGTAGACGGAAAACATAGACGAGTACACTCTATTAAAACACAGAACCTGCCATTATTTTAGTCGGCACTCTCAGTTAATCAGATTTAAAATGTGGCCCCATAGAGAGCGGCGGGGGCGTCTAATGCGCCTTGTAGTAAATGCGTCCCTGGTTTTAGTTGTATTCAAGTATTACGTGATGGTGAAACAATGCCCTTTTTTATGAACATTGTGCAGGTGAATAGTGAGAATATGAGCGGTGGAACGCAACAAGAGTACATATTGGACGATGACGAGTGTCCCCTTGCCATCCTTATGAATCATCCCTCCGCACGGGGTAAGTGGCTTCAACATTTCAAATGTTTTAATCGCGTCAACGAACACGTTTAATGAAACTTGAAGAAGCGTGTGTTGGCTTATGTTGGCGGGGCGGTGATCTCGAATCCAGCGAAAGAAACGGCATACGTTCACGGCAACGTCGCAGCCAAATATCTACGGAATAGTGTATGGTGCACGAGTGCGCGTGCGTCAGTCCGTCGTGTCGTCGTGTCATCGTGTCATCGTGCCATCGTGCCGTCCGACGACCCACGACCGGCGACCGACGACTGCCCACCCTCTTCTCTATTCGCAGTGCTGGAGTCGAGTCGTGCGTGGTCGTGCGTCGTGCGTCGCGCGTCGTGTGTCGCGTGTCGCGTGTCGCGTGTCGCACTTCTCATCCCATAGTTTGACGTTACTTCTGGTCGGCCACTAGAAAACACACGCACGAGAAAGGGACAGACATACCAGACCGTCCATTGCTTTAGTTTCGTCCAACAGTTTGACTCCTCGTGCGAACAATAGTAGGAGCCAATAGTGTTGTCAGGACTGATTGTCAGTAGCAGCATGATGTTACAGGAGGCTGTACAGAACCGTGGGTGAAGGAGTAGGTAGCTTGAACCTAGGTGCGACATGTCCTTCGATATAATAGGAAATGTTGCGAAATGGGGTGATTTGGAGGGAATGCGCTCTTCACGGTAACCTGCCCGGAGTTGCGACCGCGCCTCGGTTATTTAGCACTACGTCCGAGTCCAGAGCTTAATCGTTCGAGCTTTCGGAAGAACGCGCCTCGATAACCGAATACGTCCAATTGATACGTACAGCAAGTTAAACGGATAAGAGTTGTGTTATACCAAGGGAAATGATACCGCTTGGTACAATATCGTGATAAATAGAGGACCAAAATCTTGACCAACTATATCGCCTTTTGAAAAAGGGGACCACGCCGCATAAATCACCGCGTTTTCCGCATCATGATGGATTGGGGAATTAGACGTAAGAGAATCTTGCTCCAAACTTCTTTCCATCTTCGCCTTCTAGTATTTGTTCTAGTAGTTGGTTGATGTTCGCCCTCGTATTCGTTACGGATACACACGTGCGTAACCTTCGTACACGTACACGCGCGTTACCTACAAGTATCGACAAACCTTCGTATGCGGTTTACCGTCGATCGCTTTTCTTTTCATCGAATGTTAAAAGACACAGCGTAAACATTCAACAAGAAAGATACATATGTTTATCTAATTTTTCCGCTTGTCTTCGATACGACGCGTTTGATATCTATCTACCTCGTGTTTTTCGTGTCTCTTTTTAAGCACCGCTTCAGTGTTTTTTCTGCGTTCTGGACAACGCGAATCATTGTTTGGCGAGTTGGAGGTGACGTACGTTTCCTATCGATCCAATCGTGAGAAATGAAGGTAAAACGGTCCGCTTACGTCGACGCGCCCGTGTTCGTGTCCGTGTCCGTGTGTATGGACTATGTAGGTCACTTGGACACGCGATGCGATGGTAAAACAATTACGATTTAGCGTCAATACTTGTAACTAAAACAAAACGTTATCAGCGTGGTTCGCCTGTTGCCAGACGGCCCAGAGCCCAGAGCACAGAACGAACAGCAGAAAAAGGGCGGGAAGAGGCGAGGTGGATGGGTTTTTCCGAGCTGGCGATGATATTTTTTATTGCTTTTTGAAGGTTTCTGTTTGTTTTTAGGTTCGATCATGTTTCACGTGCGAAGAAGGCCCGCGGATTACGTACCACGGAAACGCAAGAAAAAACCGAGTGGCAAATGGAACGAACTCGACCACAGGTTCGTAAAGATCAACATAGGGTATTTTCAATCGCAAATCTTTCAACTACAACGTACAATGTACATGCTTGTCATGGATTGGCTTTCACAGGTACGAGGACGAGAGGTTACCGTTTTTATTAGAACTTAATCCCGATGGCAGTGATGTTCCAAATGGGGCGGGTACACGTCATCGGTTGCAACCTAACGTAACGGAGGTGGGCTCGGAAAGGCCTGTAGGTCCGCAGGCCGTGCAAGCTCAAACTCTCACGTTGACCGGATCGACTGTTATGCCGAGACATTGCGTAATCGCGTTTACCGAAAATATCGTCACTCTTACACCCTGCTCTAGAGACGCTCATACCTACGTCAACAACCAGAGGATACATCAGACAACCATACTGCAGGTAATATTACGTTGCGCTGCGCTGCGCGTCTCTACGCATTCCTCGTTTTCTTAATTCCTTCTGCTTCGCTCTGTTGGTAGAATGGAGCGATCGTAAAATTCGGCAGACTACATACCTTCAGATTTATCGACCCAGCACCCGACGAACGTATCAGGCAACGACCCGATTCTGGAAGACAATTCGAATATGGTTACGAACGGTAAGCGCCTTACAGCTATCACTACCGTTGCAAAACGAGCATCGGCTGTTCCTCTCGGAGTGTAACATTATAACATACGCGTTACCCGATACACGACGCACGGACGCACACACGCCCAGACGCACGATACACCATGGAACAACGAGTAGAAGAATAGGATTTAGAGTACGAGTTTAGAGATTAGAGATCATAGACCACAGATAAAAACGATGGGGGAAACTCGTGAAAGTGTCTGCGCTTGAAAGAATCAGGTGAGAGTAGAAGGATGTAGTGATTAAACGAAACTGCCCGAATTTAGTATAGCTGCTGTTGCGATAGAAAAAGAGCCGTACGAACAAGGGCGTTTGGTGCACGCTTTTTATACCCTTCACGAGACGGTTCTTTCAGATAAAATAGCTCTCCTCCCCCAGCATCCGAGTTTCTTTCGTTTCTTACGTATTTCGTTGGTTGGTTTTGCTTCTGTTTCTCGTGCACGCGGCCTGCTTTTGTACCGTAGACGCTCCCCAGACTTGACCTGTCAAGAGACGAACGTGGAAAGGTATGGCTCAACGTCCGGAACCCCGAACTGTGGACAAAGCCAAGGTCACGGCCAAGCTCAAAGTCAAGGTCAAGGTCAAGGTCAAGGTCAGGGTCAGGGTCAGCCATGTCAGGATGAAACGTCTCATTCGTCTAGCCCGACCAAGTCAACGCCTGCCTCCGCCGTTGTTTGGTTCGCTCGAAGCTCCAATCAAGCGACGGAATCCACGCACAATTACGAAACTACCTTTGATCTCGATGGGAACGTGGAAACTGCCAGTCTGACCAGCAGTAGAGACGGTAACAGGTAATAATGGATCGCAGTTTCCATCTCGCGGGGGAACCTCTGTCGGACAATAGAGAGCAGATAAAGTGAACGGGCGATTTGGCAGTAGGGGAGTAGGAGAGTAGGAGAGTAGGAGAGTAGGAACGTAGGGTGTGCGTGTGTGTTACAAATGCACGAGCGTAATGATAGAAGGAGAGAGAAGGATAATCAATTGATTCTGGTCATTTCTACAGAACATTACAAAACGATCGACAACCTCGCGGGACGGATCCCATCTTACCGGCTGTGCTCGAGTTTCTCGAAGAAACGGAAGAGACATTTTTTCATGCGGTGATCACGGATGTGGAACCGTCGGCGCCTCAGTTTAAACTAGCTCCAACGTACACACTTTACTTGGCGGCCAGATATCGGGCGAGCACGCATTACAGGCCGGAATTGCAACCGACGGAGAGAGCCCACAGATTAACCGTTATGTTGGCGAACGTCGCTGCTATGATACAACGTGTGATACAGGTATGCATATGCGATAAAAGGATAGAGTTCTCCGGTTCCGTGACTTGCGTGGCGTCCTGACTAGGTGGGTATGTCGACAGGAGCGATACATGGATGCATCCTCGTTGGCTTTGTGGCTGGCGAACGGCTCGGAACTGCTGCATATGCTGAAAAACGACCGACACGTTGGTGCGTTCTCGACAAGGGCACAGGATATTTTGACGGAGGCGGTTCACACGGCATTCGCGTCGTTGGTGAGATGTATTTCCCTGGAGCTAGCCCCGGCGATGTCTCAGTTCATGGCTGATGCCGATGAGCCGGCTAAAGAAGCTGGAGTGTTGCAAATATTTTCCAATACGATGGCTCTGCTGAGGCGGTGCAGAGTGAACGCTGCCCTGACCATTCAGTTGTTCAGCCATCTCTTCCACATGATAAACGCAACCGCATTTAACGCGTTGGTTTCGAACGCAAACTTGTGCGTTAGGTGGTTCGGTCGCCGGCTGAAAGCCAGATTAAACGCTCTGGAGACTTGGGCCGAGAGACAGGGCCTCGAGTTCGCGAGTCAATGTCACTTGGCCACGATCATGCAAGCAACTCATTTGCTCCAAGCGCCTAAATATAACGCGGAGGAGCTGGCTACTCTGAGTTCTACCTGCTTTAAGCTAAATTCCTTGCAAGTTAGGGCATTGTTGCAAAAGTATCAGCCAGCCGCGGATGAACCGAGACTTCCGGCGGAGCTAATTGAAAACGTTGTCAGGGTAAGCTGAATTACACACACACGCAATAAAATGTAACATGATAAAATCGGGCTCAAACAAATGATAGTACCAATTTATTACGCGGCGCGGGGGGATAATTGAATTTTAGGTAACCGAAAGCGTGGCTGACACTCTTGCGCGCGCCGACGGCAGAGAGATTCGACTCGAGGAAGAACCTACGCTCGCGCTGGCTCTCCTGCTTCCAGAGGACGGATACAGTTGCGAAGTGATACGGGCAGTCCCTCCAGGATTGGCTGAATTCTTAGCACCGCTGCAACGGGACGGTCTTTGTAGAATGGCTGCTCAGCCGACCAGCAGTGGATACTGGACCATATACATGATTGATCATCACAATAACGTAAGTCGCTCTTTAATTTTGTAATTTGGGTTGGGCTATGTAGCAAACGCGCATTTCACCGATCTAAGGTTTTTCCGTAGTTCCGTAGTCCCAGTGCGATGAGCAACCGGTCCGGGGGCTATTCTTGCCATACGGGACCTAATCCCGCTCAGCCAGAAATACACGTAATAAAGCTGCACAAATCGACCAATGGAATGGGCTTGAGCATCGTTGCAGCAAAGGTACGTTTACGACACGATGAAAAATTCTCAACCATGCCGCTAACGAAACGGCGTACTTTTATGATCAACAGGGCGCTGGTCAGGATAGACTTGGAATATACATAAAGAGCGTGGTTGCGGGTGGTGCTGCCGATGCTGTGAGTAGATGTCGTGCGCATCTTTTTTCGCAGAGTCGTTAGTGCGCGTAGAAAGGCTTGTACTAATCTTGTGTCCACAGGATGGCAGATTGACGACTGGCGATCAGTTGCTAAAGGTGGACGGACAAAGTTTAGTCGGAATCACTCAGGAAAAGTGAGTGGGAAACATATTTATCATCGAATTAATATAATTATTAGGTGTTTAATGAGTGCTTTGTCTCAGAGCTGCCGAGTACCTGGTGCGTACCGGGCCGATAGTAACGCTCGAAGTTGCGAAACAAGGCGCGATATATCATGGTTTGGCCACTTTATTGTCACAACCTTCACCCATCATGACCAGAGGTATGTATCTCGTCGGCTTTTTTGTCTCTATATTTCATCTTTGCGAAATTTTCGATTCTCCCTTGCCGACGCTCAATTCCTTTCGAAACACTTGTGTCATCGATCCAATTTCTCGTCTATCATCTCGTAGACGTCCAATGATCTCGCGTTCGCGGCTATGGGGTGGCATCTTGTTGATCTCGGGGGAATGTTGGACGCTTCAACGCTTTCTATGATTGTTCCCGTTCCCGTTCCCGTTCCCGTTCCCGTTCCCGTTCTCGTTCCCGTTCTCGTTCTCGTTCTCAATACTGCGCTCGAGGCAAGTCGCGAGACGATACGGACAATCGCTCAACTAACGCTTTACTAACGCCAACTGATTCTTTCCGAGCAGCGCACAAAATTCGACCCAAGTCGGAGCACTTTGAAGCTTTGAAGGTGGAGGAAGCGAAGAACGAGCAGACGTCCATCTCGCATTCGTTGGGTAATTTGTTGAGCGTACAAAGGCCCGCAATCGATTCTGTGGCGGAACGTTCGATCGACCCAGTACCAGGTGCGACACTCTCCTCGGCTTCGACGGCCCGATATTATGGTTTCGATTCGCTAAATTCCCCGTATCGGTCTAACGGAACGCCGCGCGGCTCGCAGCATGTCGCGCCAGCTGATTTGCGATCGTGTACGCGAACCGAAAGTGCAGGCCAATCGATAGACGGACGCGACGCCGCGTCTTCGTTAAATGGTGATCCCTCGGATGACGGAGGAACTATGGTTAGTGAGGCTCTGCATTCGTCGCATTGTTGGGCCAATCCTACCCTGTACGTTCCGAACGTACGAGTTGAACGGCACTATCCTTCAGTCGAGATCGCGAATAACATTCCGTCACTGTCCACCGCGAAAACTGTATTTGTCCACGATTTGAACGAATCCTCGGCTGCGACTAGCAAACCCGACAGTTTCTCTCTCGATTCTATAGAAAATATACCTTACATCGATCAGACGCGATCAGACGAAATTCCATTGACCGACGAGTTGGAGAACCATGGAGCGGCACTTGCGGAACATGATGCGAACGAGGGTCGCGCTGATCTTGTGACCGACATTTCTCAGTCCTGTTACCTCGCGGCGTCAAACTCGCAGCATCGGCTCGATCTTAGCATCCAAGACTGTTGGCAAATAAAGGATCCG
Source organism: Andrena haemorrhoa (assembly GCA_910592295.1). Classification (NCBI taxonomy): domain Eukaryota; kingdom Metazoa; phylum Arthropoda; class Insecta; order Hymenoptera; family Andrenidae; genus Andrena; species Andrena haemorrhoa. The sequence goes on along the minus strand of OU342940.1, from coordinate 134,618 downwards.
GGGAAGGCCACTTACGAAGCAGAGTCGGAGGAACACGAAACGAACCCAGACCGAAGAAACCAAACTCCCAAAGAAACGATCGTCATCCCTGAACTAAATCTTGATTTGTCTGTTCTGGACAGTGACGCTTCCAGCGATATCTCGAGTTTCGACAAATGTTGGAAATCCCCAGACGAGGTGCGTCTTGGACGGTATCCAGTAGCAACTTTGGCTAGACATTTTTCGAAGCTCGGTAACACTAGATCGGTCGACTCGAACTCGTACAACAGACTCGGCCCAACAGACAGGTATAGAAAAAGATTTGCGTCCGAGCCGAACTTTGTTTCACCGCAAGTAGGCGAGTTTCGGTCGAGCCAGTTTTTACCCGGCGTTGGTAAGGAATGTCAATCCGAACTATATTTGAGAAGGAGTACGGACGAGTACCGAGAACCAAATGATACCATGAATCCGACGCGGATACGCTCGTCGCAGAGCGACTGCGCGCTCCAGAATACGGCAACGGATGCTAACGGTTATGTAAGCGGTCACGGTCACGGTCACGGTCACGGTCACGATCACGATCACGATCACGATCACGATCACGATCACGATCACGCTTTTTCCCACAATGAAAAATTGTCGTTGTCGGAACAACGGCAAATAATAAAACAGCTCCAGGAAATTTCGAATCTCGAACACGAGTCCTTGTCGGCTAAAAGTCTCAAGATGCACTTGAAGCACTTTTCCAGATCTTACCCCAGTTTAGAGAAAACGGGCTTACCACACGATGATGCAAAGAAATATCGGCGACGCTTGAAAAGTACTTGCATCGAAGGCGGATTTTCAAAGGCGAACAAAGGCGACGAATGTGTATCGAAGGATACATGCGAGGCGGAGTTTTTCTCCTTTGCAGATAAATGGAAAGATATTTCGGTTGACGAGTTGAAACGGAGTAACCAGCCAAGAGAACAGACAGCCTCGTTCCTTGCTAACAGAGAACGCATTCGGTCCGCGAGCGTCGACTTGCCGCGTGATAGCAGTGTTGCGGCAACTTGGGAGCAATGTCTCGTGCTTGAAACTAATTCTTCCCGAGATTCAAGATTTGGTATCCAGGAGAAGGATGTTGACACGTCCGACCACTCTGAATACTTTGGAAACCGTTTCGATGCAAGCAATGAGCAGCAGGCTGCGTTATCGCTAGCTCAGAAACAGGCGATCCTGATGCCTGGCAGCGATCGCGGCAACAAGTTCAACGAGTGTCTGCACAAGTCCGTCAGTCGGACGATTCCCGCAACATTCGATCAAACAACTCGTCTAGGAGGCAATTCCTTTTTGCGTAAGGAACCGACATTGCTCGCGAATATTGAATGTATGCCTGTCACGTTTCGAAATTATACACGCCTAAACGTATCTATATCTATATTCTACATAGACAGACATGTCAGTTGGCTGGCGTATTTTTTCTTCGCCCCAATAGATTTTCACCACGCATGCCGAGGTTTTAATTTACCGCCCTCGTTCCAAACCGTTATATTTATTTCTACCGCACTCGTACTCGTACTCGTACCTCCCGTTTAAATCTCCCCCCGCCCCCCCCCCCCCCCCCTGGTTGGCGATTTATTCGTGATCGGATAACAATTGATACTTGAGAAAGCGACGGGAACGCAAAAGATGAAGCCGTACATATCCTTTTCGTCTGCAGATCTTTTAGATCTTTTCGTGTGTATGTATGCTACTATATCCTTTTCTCTACTTGGTTGATTTTCGTTTGTATAAGCCGAGCGCGTGCTACATACCCACAATATAGTGTTGTATGATTTTCCTTTTGTTGGTTGGTTCGCTTATCTTTTCTTCTCTTCGCTTTCGATCGCACAGTACGCAAGCTTCGTATACGCACATGCTTGCACGTTGCATGCTGGCTGCTGGCTGCTGGCTGCTGGCTTGCTCACGCCCGCTGTAGACGTTTTCTTGTCATAAATGTGTTTTTCTGCATCTTGTGCTTATCGCAGGACCTCGTCGCATGAGTGAACGAGATTTACCATCACGGCTTGGACGCGACACGACCGTGCCTCAGCAACAAATGCATACCAGCAAATCCGTGCCAGCGTTGCACAGTAAGTAGCAATCCAAGTAGTCACCTTGCTCCTTTCTTATCACCCCCTCTCCCCTCCCCCTCCCTCTGCCCCGCGTTTATCTAATTGTAAGCAGCCGCCTTTCGCACTGTAGCATTCGGCTCCGATCCAATTCACCGTATAGCTTGCTTTCCGATGCTTCCTTCCATCTCCAAATCACAAGAATCGATACGAGTTGAGACTGTTAGATGTCCGATTCGTTCCAGATGTAGGCACTGAGGGGAAACAGCAACACGAGGTGTTCAATCCTGGTTACAGCAGAGCATCGTCCAGCAACAGCGTTACACCACCGGTTATGCAACCTCCATCGATGACCCCGATTAATGGTTCAACATCGCTACGTTCACGGTAAATAATGTACAGACCATCCTCGCTTTTTCAAACACGATTTACAACAGTGCCTTCTGTGAAATAGCTCCAGTCACAACTTGCACGACCCGATAAGGATCGGAACGTTGCCGCCGAGCGGCCTCGTCAGCAGACAGCAATCATCACCTAATTTAAATCCCGGTCAGACGACCACCAGTAGCAACGGTTTCACTGCTACTGTAACAGGTCCTACAAACACTCTTGCTCAAACTAACGAAGCCGAAAGGTTTTATCAGAACCTGAGCGTCTACAGAAATCAAGATTCGTTGACGAAACAGCGATACAGTCCATCGCAACACTCGGACGAAAGGTACGTTTTCGTTTTCATCTTTCCTCCCACAACGTTCGTCGTTCTTGTCTTGTTGCCGGATCGTTTCTCCTGCAATGATTGCCTTAAGCCCTCAGAAATCATTGCCCCTCTCGTTCCTCAGAACCGCTCTACAGCTGCAGAAGAGCTCGAGAGGCTCTCAAAACTCGTTGAATCGCCCGGGTACATTCGAAATCAGTCAGGTCAGGGATCGGCCAATGTCCGCCTACGTATCCCAGGGGCAACAACAGCCTTATCTTGGTGGTGGTCAGTCGCAGCAACAGCAACAGGGTAACGCGGCTCCCCTCAGATCGCAATCCTCCCGAGATATAATAAGACAAGAGGCAAAACTTCAGGAAATGCAAGAGGAAGTACGACGACGCGAATTGCGAGGTGGCGTACCAGTCTCGGCGACTCAGTATCGACCCAGCACATATAACGTAAAATCAAATCTCAACACTACCACCGCCACCGCCACCGCCACCACCACCACCACCGCCACCACCGCCACCACCACCACCACCGCCACCGCCACCCAATCGACCAATTCGGTAGTTCGACCGGCTAAATCAATCGGTACTCCGTCAACCGTGGGATCGAATGCGACAATGACAATGCCCATGCCAGCGATTTCGGCGCCTGGACATGGTACCAAGCAGCAATCGGCCACATCGAATTATGGTTACTTGGACTCGCAGTGCGGTCCGTACGTACTCCAGTACGGCAAGTCTCCGCCCATGCAAGCGCATCAACACCAGCATCAGCATCACCATCAGCCGCAGTCTCAGTCTCAACCGCAATCACAGCCGCAGCCACAGCATCAGCATCAGCATCAGCATCAATTTCAGCCACAACCTCAGCTTCAATCTCAGCACCAGCATCATCACCAAAATGTCCAACAGCAAAGCCATGGACACGTTCAGTACAGTGCGCCACAGCAGTCGAGAGGAAAAACTGATTCGACTCGTTTGCAATCGAACGGCATGTCGCTGGATTACGGAAGAGATCAAACAGGTGGCCAAGACTATACGGGTAGATCATACGCGACCGATCAGACTCGGCATTTCACTGTTGGATCACAGTATCATTTGAACGGTATTTCGGATGCACGAAACGATCAGTACGCCGGCGAGAATGGCACGGGTAGAACCCATACCGTAATAGAAGGAAACGTTTCCATTCTAGCCAATCAAGTTGCTCCGATACGGCCGGCTCTTCCGGAAGATGGATTCAGAGATAGTCCGCCGCCACCACCGCCAAACACCTCGACTCATCCTCTCTACAACAAACAGTCGGATTCGAGGTAATACTAGTTGCAAAAGCATGTGTAACTCGATCGCAAGGAACGAAATAAAGGTCTTTTCCGATTACTAGATACACCGCGAGTATGCAAGATCCTCCGCGAGGAGGATATTATCCAGCGAATGGTACAGCAGCGACTGCGTTACAGCCACGTCAGTATCAGTATAGCGCCACGAACCCGTGGCAACGAGAAGAAAGGGAAAAGGTAAGATTACATGCACTACTTGGCGAAAGGATTTCATCAAGTAAACAAATCTGTAAAATAACTGAACTTTCCCACAATCTAATTGCTATAAATTATTTATTTAGGAACAAGCCCGCAGAAGAGAAGCTGCGAGACAGTGGCGAGATCAACAAATAGCAGAGTTGAGCGCGTTACCTCATAGAACCTCTCAGCAAGAGGAGCAGTTGCGAGCTCTTCAGTTGGAGAGGGATTTCCAAAAGAGAGCAGAGGAAGCTGCCAATCAGCAAGATGACGACGAAGAAAACAACGATGCGGATGCTGAGCATATGCAACGTGTTCAGGGATTACTTCGTACTACCACGTCTCAAGACCGAGGCCATTTCACGGAGCAACATAATCCCAACTTATCCAGGCTCAACATTGCGAATCAGTCCGTTAGGGTGAACCATGCTATTCATTCTATCGGAGGATCGATGCATTCTACGACCGTCGTTGCTCCACACAGTCCCGCCATTCAACAATCTTCTCAAAACCTGGTAAACATCTGTCCGAGCCAACCCGACAAATCTGGCTCGCAGTTGTCGCAAACTGTTCAACACGACCAAACTACGCAAATGCAGATGCAGATGCAGATGCAGATGCAAATGCAAATGCAAATGCAAAACACTATCGGGCAAGTATCGCTGCCGTCCCTGATCCACTTGGCTGCCTCTCAAAAGTCTGGTTCCCTTGCTACCTCTCAGCCTACCGATGAGACGGATATACAACGTAAACGGGAGGACGAGCTGAAACGGAAACAGCTCGAATTCGATGAAACTCTAAAGAGGAAGGAAGAAGAATCTAAGCAGCAACAAATCCAACAGATATATCAACAGCAACACCACCAACACTTGCAACAGTCGCAATCCCATCTGAAGAATCAACAAATCTTACACCCTAATATGTTGCGATTGGAGGGTTTGGTTATCAATGGTCCAAATACATCTTGTAAGTACGTCCTACGTATAATAAACCAAGAAAACGTCGATCCGTGATACGAACCGTATCTATCTACATGTTATAGCCACTCAAAATGGTAACAATGATGCGCCTTTGCCACCGGAACGCGGCTCTAGTTACGCGGTGATGTCACAACAGGGTGCCCTCCGATCGAATAACGCAAATACTTCTAATATACTGTCAGTAACGCATCCTCAGCAATCAGCATCCATTAAGAGGGTCTCGTTTCACGACACAAACGCAAACCCAGAATCTACACAACGAAACTTTACATCAGGAAATTTAAACACAACTGCATCCGCGACCATGGATATTATTGCGGAAGACCCGAATGTAAGATCCCCTATATATACTTTTCCCCTTTTGTAAATTCCCCAACATGTGTATATACGTACAATCGTTGTGACCATTCACAAATTAACTTATTAACGGAAATAACAACACAAGTAGAAACTACATTGTTAACGGTGTACCTACCTATCTATACGATATTCGTCGAGATCATTTGCTGTCTATTTGTAGAACTTCATCAACGATGCAGAAAATTTATTGGCATCCCCGAAAACACCAGAAGGATCTGGAATTGCAATTACTGGTAGCACGCCTGGTGTTATAGGTGCTCAAGAAGTTTACAAGTAACCCTACTATATTACTACTAATTATACCACGTTTAAACTGATTAACGGTAATGCGAGTAACCGACAAGTTTTTCCGCTCAATTCGTTTCTTTAGGGATCCCAGACAAAGGCGACTAGCTGAGAAGCAAAAACAACAACTGAATTCTCAAGTTGGGCCCGTTCCGGAGAAACTTAGTTTCAAGGAAAAGATGAAAATGTTTGCAATGGAAACTGGTGAAGATGGTACTCCGCGGGATAAGGTAAAAATTTCACGTGCACAACGCGAAATCGATAATATAGGTAATCCTACGGCTCTGAATAGCAATAACAACAACAGCGGCAATAGCACTGTTAGTGTTAACAACAATAATAGAAATTAAGACTGAAAACGTAAATTCATTTCTTTTGTAAGCGCGTTGCATATTGTGTGCAACGCGACGCGACGCGACACAACACGACACGTTCGATTCGATTCGATTCGATTCGATTCGTTTCGTTTCGTTTCGTTTCGTTGTACTCTATCGTACTGTATAGTACCCTACCAAATCGGAATGAATCGATTTGAATAGAGACGAACCGAATTGAATTGTCACACTTGGGTAAGTTACAAGTTTCCTTTCTAGTGCCGTCTTTTTCAATACACGAACACATGGGAATCATTCCAATAAACAGTTGTCCTGTTTCTAACAAAAAACCACGTTCTGACGAAAGACGCATCCGTATAGATGTAGATGTGGATATGGATGTAGATATAGGTATAGGTATACGTATACGTATAGGTATAGTTATAGGTACAGGCACAGATGTAGTAGATGGTCTGCAAGAATTATTCGAGGCAAATGCATTCCCATAGTCAAATCGTTCCTCAACTTCGTGATACTCTACGATTGATGGGACTCGGTTTGACCCGTGTCCTCCTCCCCTTTGGACCAATTTAACATTAATATTTAGAAACTTGGAACGATCGAGCAAGGTTTATGAGAGATATTAGCTCCGAGACTTGGTAACATTTCGTCCACTTTATCGAGGCAAGAAACAATGAAAGTTATATATACATATACATATACATATTTTACGATTGTACATAGGTAATATTAGTATAATTTTTAAAACTACTTGTTATTTACGATGTTGTTTCGTATTTATATTAGATATTATACGTACCGAGTACGGCGTATCTTTGTCTCTTTTTTGGACACATACATGCACGTTTAATTTTGTTATTCAGACGAGAGACACAACGACAGCTTTAATGCGATCGTTCGATAGAACGTGTGCGGATTAATCAAACGGGCAGCTTTAAGGTAAGATAACGCAAGTATAGAAGGAAGATGCGCGTTCGGTCTAAGAAAATTTAAAGATTATGTACTATGTATGAGAATACGATACGGTTAACTGTTACACGTTTTAGGTCTAACGTCGTGTCGATTCTTTTTATCTCGTCTTCATTTCGTTACAGTTACACTGCATCGGTGGCCATACATCGTTTTATTCCGTTCCATTCAGTATCATATCGGCGTTGCATCCTGTTAAACTGTTGAATGATAATCATTTGAGTAACGAATTTTCCTCGAGTAATTATAATTAGGGAAAAGTATCTCGGAGGACAAAGAATATGGTATGATTAGGTATACACAGGAGGAAACTAAGCTACGCATGTGTAATCCGTTGCGCGATTAGTGACTACAATCTAGTTGTCTATCTTTCACTTACAATTAGTACCTTTTGTCGTTCGTTGCTTCAATTTTCCTAATATTACAATCAAGCAACGCTCGATTGTCCTCGGGAAGCGTAAAATGTATGTACGACGAAACAAACAAACAAACAACAAACAGATATACTTGTAGTAAAGATCCAGCACTATATTTTTTCTAATCTTCTTTTACATTCCGCTGTTACACAATTGATTCGTTGATGACATTGAAACAAGTATACTTTGCATCTAAAGCGTAAGCTTTACCATTCAGCATAGCGACAGTGTATTATTTTATACGTTACTATAAATATTAGAGATGTACTTTTAAAGGTAACATATTTTTTAATTACCGTGTAAAAGGAGTATGATGCAAATGAGAAATAAAAAAGTCACTTGTAATCTACGGTGATGGAAGAAATACCATGCACGAAGTTATAATAATAGTTCTGTTTGTGGCGTCACCCCGTGCCGCGTCGATTCGGTTTCGTGCGTACGCAAACAGACTTTAGTGGCATCTAAACTCTCGAAGTAATAACAAAGTTGTCCAATTTAAGCGTACGTCAAAGCAAGAATTTTAGTAGGAGAATAAAAAAAATGTAAGTAATTCTTTTTGAAAAAGGCATACTTAAAGTGAACTTTGTTGAAAATTGTCCAACTATCGAACAAACATTGATATCACTATATCATTTGCCGAAAAGCAACTATATGGCTATAAAATTATTTCCCTTCTTGCACAGCGACTTTTTCACTCTGTTTGTTATTCGATCGACAGTTTGGGGATATTTTGTATGCAATGTATTCGGAGGCAATTTACAATGAAAATAAACGATTTTGGACATAATTCTCTCTGATTCAGCCTTCTGAGTAATTGTAAGTACACACACACACAGGTAGGGGAGATTTACCGATATCATACGTACTGGTCGCCTAAATCGTAGCTTATTAATTTCTTCCAATAATTAATTAAAAAATATATAAACGACATGTAATGATAAAAAATATCAAGTAAACCGCGAGATGAGAAATAGAAACGAAACCTTTCGAGCTGACACCCATTTTTATCGATATTTATAGATAAATTGGTCATGTTTCCTAAATCGTACCACTACTTACGTACACAATCGTAACTCGTGTGTTATATGTATAGGATATTTACATATATCATACACATGCGCGATGTATAATGCGAACTAAATATAGCATATAATACCACTAATTTACAAAATAAAAAAAATTTCTGCATCAGATGCCATTATCTTTTTCTTGTGTAAAAGATCTAAACATTTTTCTATGGATATGTTTTCGAGATTTCGCCGGGGGAACTTTTTACCTGTCTGTCAAAAAGGTGGTGCCACATAATTACAAATATCTCGTGTTGCAGATGACCGATATAGTCGAAAATTATCTCATATTAAAGATAATTGAATCACCAACAAATCTACGTGACAAATTTTCAAATCGGTTCATTAGTTCGGGTGAAGTCGATGAAAATATGTGAAAGGAAAAAAAACATTTTTTGTTACCCTTTTTAAATTCTCTTTTTTTAATACTTGAATAATGTACAGAATGATTTAAAATTGAAATAACACAATAAAATGAAAAACACCGAGAACAAATGAAATTTTAGTGTTTTTATACAATAGTCTCTAGCTTCGATGTTTACCTATCCATAGATTTTCTTCAGTAGCACCTTAGTTTCTTCGTGAAAGTGCAGACTCAACGTAAGAAATGAGAAACTGGGCCCATTTTTGCGATTTCGATTTTTCCCAGATGATTAAATGAATTGTCGATGTCAATTTCAGTCGAAAAACCAGAATTATTTCACATATTTCCATCTAATTCACCCGAACTACTGAACCGATTTGAAAAATGTGTGAGGTAGATTTGTCGGTGATTCAATTATCTTTAATTAGAGATCATTTTCGTCCATATCAGTCATTCGCAACACGAGATATTCGTAATTATGTGGCACCACCTTTTTCACTGACAGGTAAAAAGTTCAGCTGTCGAGATTCCGAAAGCGTATCGATTGAAAAATTGTTAAGACAACCGTCGTGGCATTGTTAATTTAGAAAATCTTACTGTAAAAACTAAAATGAAGAAAAAATAGACGCTAGCCTCTACTAAGCAACTTTGTTACACACAAATAGAAGAAAAATTAATAACGTAATTAAAATGAAATAAGTAACAGATCTGTACTACATTGCATATCCTATTGCACTACACTATATTTATTGCAGTACATCACATTTTATTTTCATTAATGGCACAAATAAACATTCATTAAAGCCGCGGACAGCCACATCGGCTGGATTACGTTTCTACCAAAACGTGGGAGACGCCAGCAACGCCAGGAGACGCTAGGAGCTAGGAGACGCGTAATCAGCCAATCAAACAGTATTTGTACATACCGACGATATACATATATCGTGTTGTCTGGAACTGTACGATAGAGAGCGCAGACGCGTGTTACGGTTTAGCTGACATTGACTGGAAATTTTCCGAGGGAGGCGACATTATCGCTTAGTCAGAACTCAGAACTCCGAATTCCTCGCCTCGGTCAACCTCGGTCTCTTCGATTCGTAAGATTACGACAGATTACGATACGGTCAGACGTGCGTCTTCATCTAAATTTAGTCAAATCGTGGCACTTGGCGTCGGCTGGATCGTGTACGGCTTGCGCTACGCGTTCTATCCGAATTTCTAATATTTACGGGTGGCAGCAGTCTGTTGAAACGAATCTACCAAACTGCACTGTTCTCTCATCTTTTTTTTCATACTGACGCGTCTACGAGATATTTCTGGCAGAACCGAACGAAGAAACGTTTCGTCGGAACAACAGATACTTGAAGCAAAAACATCCGCCAACACGTCGTGTTCTGAGCATAAGGGCCGGTCATAAAGTTAAGACGGCAACGGTTAGACCGAAAACGGGCAGAAACGTAAAAACCTGGGGGCATTGATAAAAGAAGGGGAAATAATTTACAGTTTCACGCAGCAACCGAAAGTGCAGCAGAGAGCACGCGCGCGCGCGCGTGTGTGGCTATCGTCCATCAGCAACACAATTCGACAGGTAAATGTTTCACGTCTTATTCGTGGTATTTCCGTGGCCTAGAATGGAACAACAATCCGCCGTTTAACACGATTCATACAATGATATCGAGCTGGGTCACCCAAATGCACGGAACCCGGCATGGCAAATTTTATTCAATGAAATCGTATTTATATTTATAGCATCGGACAAACAGATAACAAAAATTAGAGAGGAAATCACCAGAAAATACGAAACTCTTTTAGTATTTTCTCATTGATCCTTTCTCGCGTCGATACTTGCCGTGGAACGCTGTACAATATGTACCTACACACGTAGGCACATATGTATATATACGTGCACCATACTATTGTGTGGCTCCCATGCAGGCGTGCGATTCTGCAAAGTCAATTCGGCAAATATTGCGGCTTGTTGCATGTGAATAATTCGAAGCTGGCATAATTTCCCCCCGAATAGTACATTTCCTTCGAGTAGAAAGTAGGACCGAGGTTTCCAGGCGTTCGTTCCAAGTTACGGTGTAAGCACTGTAAGGGATATCGGGTTTGGCATACTTGAGTATTTCATAGCCACCACTCCACGCACCACCCAGTTACTTTTTTTTATAGCGTCTCCGTCAAAGTACTCTACCTAATATGAAATCGATACTAATATGCGAGGAGTGTCGGAGAACTATTACATAGCGCATCTTCGAAAGAGCTGGGTGGTCGAGAGGAAGTTGAATGGTAAATGGTAAATGGTGAATGGTGAATGGTGAATGGTGAATGGTGAATGGTAAAGAACTTGACGAAATAACGATGAGTTTTAGGATAAGACAAAAGCATCGTGATCGGAAACGTTCTTTTAGATTTGCGCAATAGTTAGATCAGTCAGATCTGATTAGAAAGCGAAGGAAAACTGCATTTCGATCGTATCGACATGTCACGAGTATCAACATCATGCTTTCTCTTGCGCTGTTTGTAGTTTCCAGCACTCTAAATTAAATTTTTATCATTAAACTAAAATTTGGTAAATGGCTGAACATAGGTAAAATTATTATTGAGCGGACAGATAAGGCCACGCCGCGCCGCGCCGCGCCGCGCCTCGAGGTCAGTACTACTGCTCTCGTCCCGGTAGTCGATACGCGATCATAATTTATTCTCGATTGCGAGAATCGTGCATCAAAATTTGATTCATGTGTCGCGTCAAGTAGTGTCGAAGGGGGGGGGCTCAGAATCAGTGACAATACATAATCTCGATAGAAAGTTGTTGAATTAATTAAATGTATATTAACATCGCGTCGTTATCAGTTGCTTTTGCGTTGCCAAAATAGAAATGTATTTTAAGGGAAACCGAGATTTCCAGGTTCTATCGACTGGTTGGCATTGAGCCAATTATCACCGCTAGCCAAGACGACCTAACTGGGTTGCCAAGTAAAGGAAAAATATGGCCGATGAATCGATTAGCCGTTGAAATCTAACGTCTCGAACGTATCAACCTGTATTCAAGTGCTAAAGAAAAGGAAAATCTTTCTCTTCAGTTTGAAACAATGAAAACGCTGGACGGGCGATAAATTACATCGTCTATCGATCGATCGATCCCACCTGATTTTCGATATTTCGGTTTTTCTTGTTTCCGGAAATGTCTGCAACTCCTTACCAAACAGTTTGCTGCGTTTGCTTATTACAGGAAAAGTGGTGAATATTTATTTAAAAATTGGAATGTCTGCCTGCTTCTCGGTTTTGTTTACCACTTGGATACACAAACTATCGAGTAGTTGAGTACACGCTGCGTTGCGTCGCGTCGCGTCGCGTTGCGCAATCTTGGAGTAGATTTCGTATTTTGCATCACATCTACCGTTTTTTATCGTCTAGTAGAGTTATAACTTGATAAAAGAGTCGATAAAAGCGACCGCTTTTGACGTGGAACGTATTAACCCTTGGAACGAAAAGAATGCGAATGATATCATGTAATCCATCATTTTGCGAAAACTGCGACCGAGGAAAACAGGCGTTTCTGCAAAGGAAGTAAGTAGTTATATATGAATCGAAAGTGTTGCCCGCTACTCGTTTGAGTTAGAATGATACGCATACTTAATTGGGTTAGACAGAAGTGGGGGCGCGGTCAAGTAAAGTTTTCGACGACGAAACTGAACGAATCGAAGAAATGAAAAGATCGTAAGAAAAGAAAAAAAAGAAGAGAAAACAAACGAAAGCACCAACAGACGCACAAGCGAGAATAAGGCAAGACTGCACAGGACGGGACGGAGCTAGTTCACGAAGGAGAACACCGCCAAAGTTAACAGGGCTGCGAAGTCGGTGGGGAAAAGATGGGCCAGAAAATCTGAAAAGATTGACCGGCCGCGAGGAGAGCGGGGGTGGCAGTAGAGTAGGGAGAGGGGTAAACGGAAAAATAAGCTAGACGAATCGCGCGACCGGGGAGAAGAAACTATAGAATAGGGTAGTCATGCCGCGGAAGCTTCTGTGTGGCAGATGAAGAGTCAGGCAGACATTTAGTATATGCTTGAGATTTCGAGCGATCAGTAGTAGGTACCTGTTTATATTACAGTTGCAATCGGAAAGGAGCTGAATAACGATCTAATCGCGCAGAAAACCTCAGACTTGAGCAATACATAGTATGTATACCGATTGCTGCGAGCTAGTGTTTCACTAATCACGACCACAGGATTTCATAGCATAGGTATTATAATGTACCTAATACATGCGACAAATATTTCCCTTGTCAAGTCTGTTCGTTCGCGGGTGTATGTACTCATTTCTTATTTTCGTTTTTCTGCGACCTCTCTGCTATCCAATTTTACTGTTTTCACAGTGCTGATGTAAATTACTTACCGTTTAACAGTGCGCTTCTTTCGCATATTTCGATATATTAGCCCGAAAGCTAGAAATATAGAGATTGTAAAGAACGTGGGACTTGGACTGTTTTTGGACGTGTTCCGAAGCGGTGATTTAGCTGTGTGTCGAGGCCCTATCGGAGGGACTGTGTCGAGTGTCGGGAGAAGGGAGAAGGGAGAAGGGAGAAGGGAGGGTTGACTGCGTGCTATCTATGGGTATTCGTGAATGTATACAATACTTACGTATAGGTACAACGCATCGTTGCTTTCTTCTTGTTTTTGTATTTATTAAATCTCTAACAAGATAGTGGACGAAAGAGAGATAGAGGGACGCGAAAAATTATTTAGGAATATGTATAAAGCGCGCGCGTTGGTAAGAAATACGAACAGTTGATGTTGATCGCATATTGCAAAAAAATGAGGCAGCCTCCGACTGCGGAACGCCTCGACTCGAAATGCGCAATAATATGTACTCGGGTGTCTAGTTTCCCGTTACCTTGATAATACTGTGATCGTTTCGCGTCTGTGTTGGGACTCGGAGGTGACCGCAGAGGTCACCTCGGATATCATCAATATCGATCGTTTTCCGGATCGGATTCGTAACACGTGATATTTCAACGTGCAAGCTATAAGAGCTAGTGCGAATAGACAGCGCAAGAGAAAACTGGAAATGAAATTAGGACGCCTAGACGATTGCCCTTGCCCTTTTCTATATTATTGTTCGGTCGTAGTTTGTTTGCAGAGTGATGTGCATACATGAGTTGGTTCAAAGGCTCTCAATTCGCGGTTGACCGATATTTTCAGCTGTTTACATAAGCATACTTTACATTAGTATGTAACCGCGTCGAAACCACCCCCTTCCTGTATACAGCTTATCTATCGCATTAGGTGATCAAGTACTTACATACGTTCACGCGTTTACGTAATGAACTGCTCGCATTCGCGCACCGTACCGCACCGCACTCGGGACATTGTATATTGCATATACATATGCCATAGTTGCTTCACGAATACGATTATGTTTAGTTTAGTTTGATAATAAGGAGCTCTGTTGTGCGGTCTGTTTCAGATCGGAAATATGAACGGAGTCGCCGACCGCGACGGAGCTTGGACGTTACCTCCGAAACAGGCTCTTTACGACCCGACCCTCGAAAAAGATGCTTGCGGTGTTGGATTTATCGTTGCCATAGATGGAAAGAAATCGCACAAGGTGAGCTACGGCATTCATATAAAGTGAATTAGAGGGGCGTGCTACCGGCGCGTACGATTTCTTTTGCAACGGGTAAATGTCTCAGGGTCGTGTCAGTCGTGTGTGATGTCGCGTCGCACGTAAATCACCACGCTTGTCTTTTTGCAGATTGTACGGGACGCGGAGACCCTGTCTGCGCGCATGAACCATCGCGGGGCTTGCGCCTGCGATAACGACACCGGAGACGGAGCTGGTCTTCTTTGCGCAATTCCACACGAGTATTACGCCGATGAAATTCGGTAAGCGGTAATCAAGATTCATAGTCCATCCTTTATCATCTTATCATCGTACTCCCACAGCGATGACGCTTTGAATTTCAACCACGCAATTTCTAAGCTATCGGTTAACCCGCGAAAGTTGTTGAACACGTAGCAAGCCCTCCACGTGTTTACTTTCTTATCGATCCTATTAATAGCGAACGGAATATAGATTTTCTATCACTACCCTTACTCTTGATTTCACTTTTTTGTCCCGATACTTCAACTATTTGTGTCTGGATTTCGATCTTGGCCTCGTTACACTCTTGCGATCTTAATACGTACATACATACATACATACATACTAACTCGAGTGCTTCACCGCTATTGACGAACATAATGCCGCGCCGGAGGTGATAAACATTGCATACGTAGGTGTGTGTACGGAAGATGCCGGGCTACGCGAGACGTTCTATACCGAGGATATTAATTTTACAATTAGTGATGAGAAAGGGAACGGACGAATATGAAACTACATGCACACAGTGTCAAGGGTAGCGCGTTCAATCGTTCTTTGATCTCGCGTTGTCTCTATACGTTTTTCCAACAGAATCTAGCTAAAATAAAATAAAATAAAATGCCACAAACAATTCCTCTTAAAGTCCGTTTGTTTTCCAGCGAGCAGAAAAATATCGAGTTGTCGAATGTTGGACGTTACGCTACCGGTATCCTGTTCCTCGACAAAGATACGCACCAAGATACCGAGGCTGCATTCGAAAAGTTGGCCGAAGAATGCTACTTGAGGGTACGCAAGGGGACAAGCTTCTTTTCAACAAGCTAATCTACACACACACACCCACACCCACACCTTTCTTTCCTATCGAATGTTTCCTTTTGCAGGTAATCTGTTGGCGTGACGTTCCAACTGATAACACGCGGATCGGTCAAGTGGCACGAAAATGCGAGCCGTATATGCGTCAAGTGTTCGTCACTGGTGACCAGGATGATGGAAATCTCGAGCGGCAGGTAATAGTCTCTGCAACAACACGCCCTTCGATTCGATGCCGCGTGTAAAAATCTTTACTTTCTCACCGCAGGTATTCATCTTAAGGAAAAGGTCATCTCATTCGATACCACGTCCAGGGATTAGGTATTACATATGCTCCCTGTCTCTCCGAACGATCGTTTACAAAGGCCAACTGACGGCGGATCAGCTGTGGCAGTATTTTCTAGACTTGAAGGTGCATATAAAACCAAGATTTCGCAGCGTGTAATTTCCGCCTTCCTGGTACCGATTTCACTGTTTTTGTGTTGTAGTCCCTAAAATTTGAGACTTATTTGGCACTAGTTCACACGAGATTCTCTACGAACACGTTTCCAAGCTGGGAAAGGGCACACCCTTTACGGTGAGCGATTTATTGTCGGTGGTATTGTGGCCTATTTAGCCAACTACTAGCCGCTCTGCTTTGCAGGTTGTTGGCGCACAATGGTGAAATCAATACTTTAAGAGGGAACGTGAATTTGATGAAAGCCCGGGAAGGAGTGATGAGCAGCAAGCTATACGGCGAGAAATTAAAGCAGCTTTATCCGGTGGTGGAACCGAATCTTTCGGATTCCGGAGCCGTCGATTGTGTTTTGGAATTCTTGGTGATGGTGGGACAGCGGTCTCTACCGGAGGTATGGAATTTTCGAGGTCATCGCCATTTCTTTCGTTATCGAAGGAACTACGGCTTACGGCTCTATGCTTAGGCGGTGATGACCATGGTACCGGAAGCTTGGCAGAACGATCCAACGATGGCGACTGAGAAGCGTGACTTTTATCATTGGGCTGCTTGCGTAATGGAACCTTGGGATGGCCCTGCGCTTTTGACCTTCACAGATGGCCGTTACGTTGGCGCCATATTAGACAGGTAGAAACTAACGTTTTTCTATCGTCCTACTCTCTGTTGATTTTCGTCTAGCTTCGTCTAGCTTCGTCTAGCTTCGTCTAGCTTCGTCTAGCTTCGTCAACACGTAGGGGACCTCGATAAATTCTTTATTTCAGCTATTTCCGAGAGAGTTACGGGCAAAGAGTATGCTTGCGAAATTCCTACTCGGCGCGCGAGGATTCATTAGCGACACTTTATTTCTCTTTCTTCTTGCCTGTCTTCTCTCTTTTTCCATCATTTTCATATTATGTACTTGTGTATGTATTTGAAGCAAGTCCAAGTATCGCACGAATCATGGTGTATGACAAATGAATACATACTTGGCCGCGTTTTTAAATAGTTGTAGGTGCAGACGCGCGCTGACATGCTTCCGTACAGGTTTTCATAAAACAGAAAATTAAATGAGAGATCACTACTTTGTTATACATTGTATATACCTTTTCGAAGGGCTAGAAGAAGCTGAACTCGTTGAAACCGGTAAAACGAGGATTATCGAGGTTCTGGAGGGAAGTACGTAGCATTTCATAGATGTATCATGATATATAGCGTACCGGAAGATTGTAAGAAGAGGGTGAGTATTCGCTTCCCTCCGAGGCTCGTAGGCAGAGGAACGCGCGGAACTCTCACTCGTATCCGGTGCCTGTAGAGTAATCGATGTGTACAGAGAAAGGTAATTGGAGCAACCGCACTAAAGAGATGTGCGTGCGCGTGTGTGCGTGTGTGCGCGTGTATATATTAAGGGATGCCAAGACGGAGGCAATGCGAGAAAACAAACAAGAATATAGTCACAGTTGATAATAACGCACGGCAACTGAGGTGGTAATACAAAAGACTTTTTTGAATTTTTGTTTGGCAGAAACGGCCTGCGCCCATCGCGCTTCTACGTCACTAAGGATAACATGATGGTGATGGCGTCCGAAGTGGGCGTCTATGATACTCCGCCCAGCAATGTAGTCCTGAAGGTAAACGAGGAAATGAACGCACCCCACCGGTCAGGCTAACCCCCTGGAGAAATTTTCCAGCCGAGTTGGCTCTGCCGCGTCTACATATATTTCAGCTCTAGGGAGGAGACTGCTAAGGAGGAAAACTTTTTTTTTCCAACACAAGCAAAGGGAGAAACGATTAATCAAAGGACTTGCGTTGTCATCCTGGATCCCGGTCGGCGTCACTTTTAACTTTTACCTTTTACCTAGCCGTGGCGTAAAGGATACGTGCGTATCCTTACCCGATCGATACTCTTATCCTCTACTCTCTTGTCACGCGGAATCTTCACGAAATGGAGTCTCATGATCGATACCTACATGCTTCGTTCGTGTTCCGTTCGTTTGCTCAGTTGAAAAAACTCGAATAGAGTTTTACTGCGCGCGGTCATCGTGCTTTCCTCTCGAAAGACCACCAGGAGATCGTGAACGATGAATCGAAGCAATTCTGTAAAAATCTGCCTTTGTGTCAGGATACTCGGGATATAATCTTGAGATGAACTCGGGATAACAACAGCTTACGATCAGGACCAATCGAAGGACATACTTGTTTCGCCTTTGTTTCGGAATAATCTTATAAGAAAAGTATCTCCTGGTAAAAATGGATCACCGTCCAACTCGGGCATGTTTTCTCGTCCGTTGTGCAACGTATCAGTTTAGTCTTCATGCAAATAACCAGTCATATTGTGTTTTATTTATTTTGAAACATGTCATTGTGTATGTGTGTGCGCCCGAGTTTATAATTTGCCATTTAGGAAGTAGGTTCGTATAGAGTTGTAGGATGATCATCCACTGCCGCCGCTGTGGTGTGCTGCATTGAACGAATGGTCGTTCGTAGCTGCTATTCAACGTTTATTATTTACGTTTCGTTTTAATTGCAGAGTCGGTTGAAACCCGGAAGAATGCTGCTCGTTGACACTCACGAGAAGAGGATTATTCAAGACGCTGAACTCAAGTTGCAGATCGCTAGACGCAGACCTCATTCCAAGTGGCTTAAAGACCAGGTACTCTCTCTTCTCGTGTTTCATTCCGTGCAATCGGTCGTAACTGGTAACGTTCCGTGCACTCGCGAACAGGATAGTCTCTTCTGCCTATATATATATATATATATCCCGTGTCCAACTATGCCGTAACATACTCGGGGAATCTGAATAGATTAATTATTTATCTTTGTGTCGCTTGGTGTCTAATGCAAAGACATTTGTCTCTTGATTTTTTCAAACTATCGTACGTGCTGTGGTGTCGTGCTGTACGTGCTGTATCGCACGTAGATGGTAAGTCACTTAAACTTGTACATGTATCTTCAGTCGTTTCTATTGTCTTTCCTCGTTTGTGCCTTCGTATTTAAAGGTGTGTATGTAAACCACGTTATAGACCACGGAACTTGGTGTACATACAATCTAGCTTCGTATCGAGTTGACAGAATACGTGTACGTATGTATGTACATGGAGCAAACGGGTAAAAAATCGCGTCGACGGGAAAAGGAGAAGGTGCAAGAGAACGTTATATAGGTACATGTAACACGTTACTCGTTCTTCAATTTACTCCCACGATTTACAGATCACGATGGAAGAATTGCGCGCAGCCGATGCCAGCCGTACGGCGGAAAGCATGCTCGCTACTTCCGTTGGAAATGGCTCGTCGACCGAACAACAAGCAACGGGAAAGAATGGGGCAAACGACGCGAACCCAGTATCCGTTGTGAATCGAGTTTGGGGGGGCGATAAGAGATTGTCCCTTTACGGATACACGCTAGAGACCATCAACTTGCTGCTTCTGCCCATGATGCAGTCCAAGTACGTATTCCATTTCTTCCATTTCCTCCGTCCCTGTAAATTCGCATTGTTGGGGCAACCCTAAGCGCAACTTTCAGGAAAAAGCTCCGCAACGCGGTGGCTTCTTATGATATATCGGAAAATAGCGGATTGATCTTTTAGGAAAGAAGCACTGGGCTCCATGGGCAATGACGCGCCGCTCGCCTGCCTCTCCCAGTTTCAGCCGCTTATCTACGACTACTTTAAACAGCTGTTCGCCCAGGTACGTCGACCATTTTCAACAACGAAACGCTGCGTCGTTGCGAATCGTATTCCATCGCCAAACACATTAAACCGCCCGCTCGTCTCTCCTTTCTTTTCTCATCTCTCATCTTCCATCTTTCACTTTTCACCTTGATCTTCTCTCATTTTCATTCTTCTTCTTCTTCTTCTTCTTCTTCTTCTTCTTCTTCTTCTTCTTCTTCTTCTTCTTTCTGCATTCATTTCTCTTCCTCGTTCCTTCGTGTCGCTTTCTTGCCTCTTGATATTCCTTATAGGTTACCAATCCTCCGATCGATCCATTCAGAGAGAAAATCGTAATGTCGATGCTCTGCCCGATCGGCCCCGAGAGTAACATCCTGGAGCCGAACGAGCGTCAAGTGCATAGATTGTTTTTACAACAACCGATATTGTCATTGGACGATATGGAAGTGATAAAACGAACGAGCTACCGCGGTTGGAAGACGAAGGTGATGGACGCGACGTATCCTGTACAAGACGGCCCATCCGGCTTGGTCGACACGTTGGACCGTGTGAGCCGAGAGGCAGAGCAGGCTGCGAGACAAGGTTACCAGTTTCTCGTTCTTTCCGATCGACAGGCCGGAGCAGAAAGGTAGCTCGACGATAGTGTTTTGTTCTCTCGGCAGGCACATTCGTTCTTTACCCTCCCTCACTCGCCTCCATAACTCGCGTTCACCCGATTTCCGCTTTCTTCCATCAGGGTACCCGTAAGTAGTTTGATGGCGTTAGGCGCCGTTCACCATCATCTGATAGAAGAACGGCAGCGTATGAAGGTCGGTCTGATTCTCGAAACTGGCGAGGCTAGGGAGGTGCACCATATCTGTTTGCTCCTCGGTTACGGGGCGGACGCGATTTGTCCGTATCTTGTATTTGAAATGGCCAGAAATCTTCGAGCAGACGGTGTCCTCGAATCTTCTTTGACTGATAACGCGTTGTCCGCGGTAAGTTGAACGACGAAGGTCTTTCTCTGCACTATTTTGCGCACGGTATGTACCTTAGCGGGCAGAATATGCGTCACGTTTTCTAAATGTCTCGTAGAATTATGCAGAAGCAATGGAGAGGGGTATAGCGAAGGTAATGGCGAAAATGGGAATATCGACGTTACAATCATACAAGGGAGCTCAAATTTTCGAAGCGGTCGGTTTGTCCGACAAGGTGATCGAGAAATGTTTCAAGGTACGTTTCATCTCGGCAACAGATATTCTCACCTGCTGCTGGTCGGGATAACGACGCGCGCGGACCTACGCGTTCGTTGCAAAAGTACGCGTGATTAGAAATTGGATCCAATTCATGAATGCAGCAATCATCTGTGATTATAAATACTTGCAATGATGTACTACCACGCAACGACCATAATCGCGTATCGTTACGCGCGCTTTCCCATTCAAATGGAAGAAATATCTAACTGTTTTTAAATGCTTAAATTGCCAGGGCACGCAATCACGTATCGGTGGCGTTACCTTTGATATTTTGGCACAAGAAGCGGTCGAAAGGCATCAGATGACCTATTGGAATAAACCCATGGACATGCTGGTTATTCGCAATCCAGGAATTTATCATTGGCGATCGGGCGGTGAGAAACACATCAACGATCCTGACAGCATTGCTAATCTACAGGTGATCTCGATATAATCATATTTAGCTCCCGTTGTCGACGATCGAATAAATAAATAAAACATTTTTTCGCTGCATCTTTCTTTATCTGTTAGGACTATGTGAATTCGAAGAACTGGACCGCTTACGAAAAGTATAAAAAAACCACGATGGACATGGTAAAAGCCTGCACATTACGGGGACAGTTGGAGCTAGTGGAAACGCCAGAGACTGCGATATCGGTGGAAGAAGTCGAGCCAGCATCTGAAATTGTTAAGCGATTCGCAACCGGGGCCATGAGCTTTGGAAGTATCTCGATAGAAGCGCATACGACGCTGGCGATAGCGATGAATCGCATTGGCGGCAAATCGAATACCGGCGAAGGTGGCGAAAATGCTGATAGGTCAGTACACGCGTATGTGCAAAGGCAAACAAAAAACAATAAACATGCGCCAGATGTGGGGGTAGATTGTATTTCTGTCTTTCTTTCTTTCTTTCTTTCTTTCTTTCAACGGGTACCGGACTCGTTTACATTAAATACGAACAATTCCGCGTAGATATCTAGACCAAGATCCAGAATTTGATAAGCGATCGGCCATCAAGCAAGTTGCCAGCGGTCGTTTTGGCGTGACTTCCAGCTATTTAGCGGACGCTGACGATCTTCAAATTAAAATGGCGCAAGGAGCGAAACCAGGAGAAGGTGGCGAATTGCCCGGTTATAAGGTAAGGGAGGTTGCGACGCTCACATTTTAAGGCTACTTTCTCTCTCTCTCTCTCTCTCTCTCTCTCTCTCTCTCTACTCTTCCATCTACTCCATCCTTGTATGTGTACACACAGGTGACGGCAGAAATAGCTGCGACCAGACACTCGGTGCCTGGGGTGGGCTTGATTTCACCACCGCCGCATCACGATATCTATTCGATCGAGGATCTCGCCGAACTGATCTACGATTTAAAATGCGCTAATCCCAATGCTCGTATTTCGGTCAAGTTGGTATCCGAAGTAGGGGTGGGTGTAGTCGCGGCTGGTGTAGCGAAGGTAATGCCATCGAGATGGAGAAGCTTCGGGATTACGTTTGTTAATTTCTTAACCTATTAACAGGGAAAGGCCGAGCACATCGTAATATCTGGTCACGATGGCGGAACTGGCGCTAGCAGTTGGACAGGGATCAAATCGGCCGGTTTACCGTGGGAATTAGGTGTCGCAGAAACCCATCAAGTGCTGACCTTGAACAACTTACGGTCGCGGGTAGTCGTGCAAGCGGATGGACAATTGCGCACGGGATTTGATGTGCTGGTGGCAGCCTTGTTGGGCGCCGATGAATTTGGCTTTAGCACTGCGCCTTTAATTTCGATCGGTTGCACTATGATGAGAAAGTGTCATCTAAACACCTGTCCTGTGGGCATTGCGACGCAAGATCCTGCCCTTCGAAAGAAGTTTGAGGGAAAGCCGGAACACGTTGTTAACTTTTTTTTTGCGTTAGCAGAAGAGGTACGGATGGATATGTTGTACTTGAAGAACAAAAATTTTCGCTCCACTTTCATTAACCCTAGAATAGAGTACCCGCTTCGGTCCGTGAGAACGACGTAATAGTGTAATTACCTAGTAATTCGAGAATAACGGCTTCATCGGTCCCAGCGGGAGACCGCCGGGAGTCTCTAGGCTCATGATTGATCAACCGTTCTTCATCCCTTGTCACAGGTACGTTCCTACATGGCCGGCCTTGGAATTGCCAAGTTTCAAGATCTAATCGGCCGTACAGACTTGTTGAGAGTTCGCAAGGATATCTCGATTGAAAAAGCTAAAACGCTAAATCTGGAAAATATATTGCGGAGTGCGCTTCAACTCCGACCAGGAGTCGATATTAGAGGCGGTGCGGTGAAACAAGATTTTCAATTGGAAAATAGGCTAGACAACCGTGTGATCGAGTTAGCCGAACCAGTGTTGAGTGGGAAACAGGATCACGTCGACATCCAGTTGAATATCAACAACGAGTGTAGAGCGTTCGCGTCGACTTTGAGCTACCGTATCTCAAAGTAAGCTGCTGCGTCCGTTTTTTTTTCTCATTCCGTTCCATTCGATTTCCTAAGCAATGTGAAAAATCTATATTTCCATTGCAGATTGTTCGGCGAGAATGGTATATCGGAAGGTAGTATTGACATAAAGATGAAGGGCTCGGCAGGTCAGAGCTTCTGCGCTTTCATGACCAAAGGAATTCGCGTTACTCTCGAGGGGGATGCCAACGATTACGTTGGAAAGGTAATAAGCCTTTTCTTTTCCTTGCGATGCATTCATCAACAGCCCTTACATCTTCAGATACGCCCGTATTGTTTCAGGGGCTGTGCGGTGGCGAAATCATTATATATCCACCGAGGGATTCTACTTTTGATTCCGAAGCGAACGTAATCGTGGGTAACGTTTGCCTTTACGGTGCGACTTCCGGGACAGCCTACTTTCGTGGAATCGCTGCCGAACGTTTCAGCGTTCGTAACAGCGGAGCAGTAGTTGTGGTAGAGGGCGTAGGAGATCATGGATGCGAATACATGACGGGAGGTTGCGCGATCATTCTCGGACTTACTGGACGAAATTTCGCCGCTGGAATGTCTGGTGGCATAGCTTACGTATTTGATGTGGATGGTTCGTTTAAAAGGTATAGGAGTCCATCTCTAAATACTTAAAATATATATACACATGACATGTTAGTCGCGCATAGATTCGTGTCTGGTTACTTGTCCGCTATCCCGCTATTCTTCCGTAGCAAGTGTAATCCTGACATGGTAGAGCTGCTCGCTCTAAACAATCCAAAAGATATAGAGTACGTGAAGCGTCTTCTAGAGGACTTTGTCGAGAAAACTGGCTCTTTAATCGCGCAGGATCTGTTGAAACTTTGGCCCGAACCAACCACGCGATTCGTCAAGGTATACGCGCGCATCTCTCGATCCATGATCACTCTTATTACTACGTACATAAAGCAGCTATCGTTGACATTTTTTTCCCTTTTCTACCTCTTTGTCTATCCTCCCCCCCCCTCCCTCTCTCTCTCTCTCTCTCTCTCTCTCTCTCTCCTTCCTTCTCTGTCAAGGTATTTCCATATGAATATCAACGGGCACTGAAACAATTCGAAGAGGCCGAGCGAGCTAAACAAATGCCAAACGGAAATTTGCAAGCGACGGATGCTCGAGTCAAGGACATCGAGGATGCTGTTACGGATCTCGCTATGGAAGAACGTAAATTGGACAAGATCAGGTAAGTGAAAGTGAAATTTTTCTCTTAGCGTTCCAGGTTTTTAACGAACCTAATGGTCGATTCGTAATATCATTTTAGAGGATTTATGAAGTACAAGAGACAAACGGTGGGAATTTATCGGCCGACTGATAGTCGAATGAAGGATTGGGACGAGATATACAATTTCCAAGGAGTCCGGAAAGGGCTACGTGTGCAAGCAGCCAGATGTATGGAATGCGGTGTGCCATTTTGCCAAAGTAGTCATGGCTGTCCACTGGGAAATATTATTCCAAAGTGGAACGATCTCGTTTTCCATTCGAATTGGAAAGAGGCTTTAAATCAGCTGCTCCAGACCAACAACTTTCCAGGTTTGTATTCCCCGTGTTCTCCGTCTTCTTTCGTTTGTATGTATTTTAACGACGCATAGTTTTAGCAATGCGGGTGCAGCACATCCAGCTGTTTGAGATAGCTAAGAAACTGACCAATCGAAACGTTTTCATTTAGAATTCACGGGAAGAGTTTGTCCCGCTCCGTGCGAGGGTGCTTGCGTTTTGGGGATATCGGAACCAGCAGTTACTATAAAAAACATTGAATGCGCGATAATCGATTACGCATTCGAGCAAGGTTGGATAGTGCCGCACACACCGGAATCGAGAACTGGTCGGCGAGTCGCGGTGGTTGGCTCCGGTCCGGCAGGATTAGCGGCGGCCCATCAGTTGAACAAGGCGGGCCATTTGGTAACTGTTTACGAGAGGAACGATCGAATAGGCGGCCTTCTGCAATACGGTATACCGACTATGAAGTTGTCGAAGCAAGTTGTCCAAAGAAGAGTTTCTCTTCTTGCTGCGGAGGGAATTACTTTTAAGACTGGCGTCAACATTGGAAAGGACATTTCTGCCAAGGTTAGACACGAGTGTCTCGCAGTGCCCGGAGTGGACGCTGCTCGGTGTTTTATGTTCATCTAGTTTAATCTGTCTGCTGTATCTTCTTTATTATTGTTGGCTCGCAGGAGTTACGTGAACAATACGATGCAATATTGCTTTGCACCGGCGCGACTTGGCCAAGGGACTTGGAAATACCGGGTCGACAACTCGAGGGCATTCATTTCGCTGTAAGCTTTCTAGAGCATTGGCAAAAGAAGCAAATGGGGAATGACGATCCGTTGGATATGCGCCTGATGGCCAACGATAAGGACGTCATTATAATTGGTGGTGGCGACACCGGCTGTGATTGTATAGCTACATCTTTGAGACAGGTTTCGTTGTTTTACCTCCCCCGGTATATTACGTATGAAATGTTTATGGTACAGCAGCTCATCCTTGTTTGCTTTGCTTACCCGTGTATCTCGTAGGGTGCCAGAACCATTACTACTTTCGAAATTTTACCGGACCCACCAAACAAGAGAAGACCAGATAATCCGTGGCCTCAGTTTCCACTAGTGTTCAAGGTGGATTACGGTCACGAGGAAGTCGCTCTCAAGTTTGGACGGGACCCGCGTAAATTTTCCACGTTGAGCAAGGTAAGTAGGAAATGAAGAGAGAGTAGTTTCATTTCTTACTTAATACTTTGCACGTTTTCCACAGGAGTTCCTGGACGATGGGAACGGGCACGTGAGCGGTATCAAGACAGTGTTGGTTTCATGGACAATGGAAAATGGTCGCTGGAAAATGACAGAGATTCCTGGAACGGAAAAGGTTTGCGTCATTAGACTGGTGGTGCTCACAGACCTCTCTTCCCTTCTCTCTATACGTACCTCTTTGTTCTCTCTTATAGATCTATAAATGCGACCTGGTTCTATTGGCAATGGGTTTCTTGGGCCCTGAGAAATACATTGCGACGCAACTAGACACGGCAATGGACGAAAGGGGTAATTTTAAAACTAACATCGGTAAATATCAGACGAATCTATCCGGAACGTATGCGGCTGGAGGTGAGTTAGTTTCCTCCTTCCATCCCCCTTTATCTCATTCTCATAGCTATCCTTGATTCTATATAGATTCGCCGTTGTAGTTGACAGCGAAAGTATATACTTGACATATGCTTTATTTTACACACGCACAGATTGTCGACGTGGACAATCCCTGGTTGTGTGGGCCATCACCGAGGGCAGGCAAGCCGCGAGAGAAATCGATCTAGCGTTGATGGGTGAGACTGGTCTTCCCGTGTCCGGTGGTGTTATAACTAGCGTTCCTGCTTGAATCAGTTCACCTCTGTTGCTGGAGATCGGTTAATCGATCTACTCTCCGTCTCTTCCGATCGCGAGGACGGTCCATCTTCTCATCCCCTTTTTTTCAATTTCTTTTTGCCTGTCTAACGGCGATCCTGTGATTGTGATGCGGTGCGGTGCGATGCGATGCGATGCGATGCGATGTCGCACCGCACAATCAAGTGAGGAAAATTAAAATCTTCGCGAGAACAACAAGTCAACCAGTATTAATCGCAGGCTCGCGGATGTCGAGAAACGAATTGGACGATATTCGTTATTCGCGTCGGATCGTTGTGATGTAAATTAAGAAATGCGTACGAGATTTTCCTGGCGTCTTTGTTTCAGGTTATCCATATCGTTATCGCGTTATTCAAGCGTTTCTGCAAAAAAAGAATGGCGACGTTATTGAACGCTCTGTGCGTCGTGTAACCATTATCAACTAACGCTGCAACTTGAATTGGTGGGGAATTATTTGTAGATGTATCGCGGAAACTACCTCGTATCTAACTGTATGCGTACGTTTCTTGTTCCTTTCACGAGGTAACACACGAGTTATCATGTAATTAAGTAGTAGCCTCGCGTCGAGCAACGCGCGATCGCATATAGAAAACGGTTATCATTTATTACACGAGTTCACACAAGTCGATAGAACGAATCGCAAATCTCGAATTGTATTTTTCAGGCTGACATTAGTGTTCGCGTAGCGATAGCGTATAATTTCGTGATTTTTCTAATTCCCCTTTTTTTCTTTATTCTTTTCTTTTGTAATGTTCGTAGATTCTAGCATCTTGTTAATGTATCATAATATACGCGTACCTTGAACGTACCGCGACTTTAAAAAGTTCATTGTCCTAAGATGTATATTTATGAAAATCGTAACGATGCGCGTACAAGTTTCTCACCTGTATACAAACGTTACGTACACGAATGCATTTTGTTTGTTGTGCGAGTATTGTGAATTCTATATACAAAACAGAGAAATACTTTGAGACAATAAATAAATATCAGCATTAAAATGATATCAAAGACACGTAACTTTGTGTATTTTAGTAGATACTAAAGTAGAACCAATATAGAAGAGCAACATGTTGAACGGAGGAGGAGGAGGAGGAGGAGGAGGAGGAAGGACAAGTGTCTCAAATATCGATTTGATGAAATGGAATTCTTCGGTAGAATGTCGATTGTCAAGTGTCTCTCGTTACGCCATTTCCGATACCCCGGATTCCAAGTGGCAAGATCTTGTACGGGAGCAGTCCCTCCAACACCTAATCGCTTCTATCCTCGACGAGATCGTCAATTTAACGGCGGATCTAATTGAAGAACATGAAGCGGAAAGGAAGGCGTTTGAATTCACGAGTGATTGTCTCCGGATAGTTTGGCTTCGGTTGTTCGACGCGAGTATCAATCTTAGCAATACATATAACCAACTAAACGCGTCCCAAAATATGCTAAAATTTCAATGGCTGTTTTTAGTCGCTTATTGTATTCTTCTTGACTTTATAGTGGATGTGCCCCAGGTTAGAGCAACCCCATTCGAAACGCGATACTTGGGGAAAGTCTGTTTACCCGTTCGACGGTGTTGAACCTCTACCCTTACCCCTACCCCTACCACTATCGACCGATTTTTGGGTATTTGGCAACGTTTCGCCAACTATCGTTCAACAACCGTCTGTCCTCGGAGAATGCGAATAATTGCTGGGGGAAAACTAAATCCGCCAAAGAGCAATTCACCACCTTGGGCCTCGCTCGAATTTATGGGCAAAGTATACCTGTGTATAGGTAGACCGATGGTAACACAATTTTGATGCTTGTTTGTAATTGCATCGTCAATGAAATTGCGTGCTCCGCGCGGCATGTATTTCTTTCGTTGGTATCTCCAATCGCGTGTTTTTCTTTATCTTTGCGTTTCAAAGCTCACGGGATTTCGCGGTCTACAACAGCAGCAGCAACATAACCGTCGATGATACAAGAACGCGCTTGGGCTAGAACCTATACGTACGTATAAGCTCTTTGAAGTAAGCAGCTTGAACAGATATAAAAGTAAACATAACATCCAAGCGAGACAAGTTGCTGCGTGGCCTTGGAAAGGAAAGCTCTTTCTTATCGAAGCAGAGCGACAAAATTTCTAAACCTTCGTTTCCGCCATAAAATTTTGATCGTGAAAACGTGAACACGTCATGCACACGAATGACTGATCTTATTGGGAAATTGTAAACTTCCCAATTCCCAATCGAAAAAATAGTCGCACGGCTTATACGGTGAAAGGAATATTATACATATACATATGTACAACACAACAATTTCCGCGCCAATATACTTACACACACGTGTAACTCACAAAAAAGACTAACAACAAAGACTTGATAAAACATTCGTAGTTCTTTATTTTTCGTTTGTCGATAAGATCACAAATTAAAATCAACACCACACTTGAGGCGGTAATGAGTACATGAAAAAAACATATGCCTCGCAAGATGCTTGAAAAGTTTCAATCAACATATAGGCGGAGTACCAACAATAACAACATGTCATGGGTACATTACGAAAAGGGAGAGGGGCGATAGCTGAGCCATCACTCGACGGCGTCAAATTCAAAAGACACGAACGGATTCGTGTCTGCCGTGAAACGAGTGCAAACTTGGCAATGGAGATTAATCCATCTTCTTTCGTTGAAGAGAAAAAAGATCAATTGCTAAATTTGTACTATTCGTAGCGTCCGTCGATTAACTGCGCTCCGCAACGGAACGCCTTTTTTTCTTGTTCGACCTGCCACCATGGTTCTCTAAGCAAGCGATACTTAAAACAATAATATTGTGTAAAAAAAATTAAATATTTTACGCGTTAGACTTCTAGTGTCTTTTCGTTACTTCTAATTTTTTTTAACGGAGTACAAAATATACATAACAGCGTTTTCTATTCTGCTTCCTATGTAATCTATATTAACGAGACAACATCACACATACGCATTTCTTTTTAAAATGGTCAAGGAGATCGATCATTCAACGTTGTGACCCGCGAAACTTTGTTAAGCGATCGTTATTCAAAATACAGATACAAATAACGATAACGATAACGATAACGATAACGATAGCGTTGATGTGCAGCAAGCTTCCAAAGTTCCATCATTGTTTCCAAGGTTTACGCACATCTACGCACGCACCTGTTCTACGTTGAATGCTTATTTTGAAAATTCTAATAATATCTATCTATCGCTGATCAGTCTTATAAATGTATACAATACGTTGTGTTTACGCGCGCGCGCGTGCGACGTGCATACGCGCGTGTACTGTCGTTTGCTGAGATGTTGCCGGCAGACGCGCTTGGTGGTCCGATTGCTACGTTCCCACAGGCCCACGTTCTCGCTATTGACCGACGTGACAACGTTGACGAATACAAAGGAAGCAAACGGTACACAAGCGGTGGAAGCCACTGCAAGCGAAGTAGCCCCCTTGCCCCTTGTATCGTCCGGGTTTCTTCTCCTCAGCAAACGACAGTAAGTATGTATGTATGTATGTATGTATGTATGTATGTATGTATGTATGTATGTATGTATGTATGTATGTATGTATGTATGTATGTATGTATGTATGTATGTATGTATGTATGTATGTTTAATGTGTATGTTTTTCCTTATGGAGGGACTGTTGGAAACTTTTTCAAACGTACTAATTTCAAGTTTCCAACAAAAAGCTCTAACGAAATAATTAACTCGCGCGAATTCGCGAGCGATGCACTGATTTGTTTCATCTCGATAAAAATCACTTGTTAGTTGTGTGCACGGTGTCGTTTAAAATGTTGCGCGGATTCGATTTATGTTGTACGTTAATTACACACTTGCTGTCGACAATATCACAACATCGTTACCGATCGATACCCAAGTTTCATCTTTCATCTCGTGACTTTTCGACGAAAAACTCGTATACCGTCACGTTAATGAAGCGATTGACACAGGTTGATTGATAAAATCCACAAGTACTAGGAAATAAAGACCGTCGCAGAATGTGATTCGCATCGAGAGTATGTATAGATGTACTTGGGTATCCAATGGTGTTTTTTGGAACAAGCAAGTTGTAAGAATTATAGCATATTTAAATGGGGATAGGTATCTAGACTATGTATCCCGGGAAATATATCAAGTGTCGTGTAACGGGCGCGGGTCGTCTCTCTTCGTTGCATAAAGATACAAAAGTTTTCTTCTCTAGCGAAAGAACGCTTCCTTACAAGATCCTATAATTTCTACGCACATCAAGTTTTGTGAACCATTTGCGCGAGAAACACGGGTCAAAGACACCATCATACCGATACATCAAATTATTCATTAATCGTTTAAGAAACTTCCTAGACTTGACGCGTATCGCCGATTAGATTTATTTATTAGATTATTATGACGACGACAACGACGACAGACCGTTTGGTTACGATTAGAAAGGGACTATAACAAGTCCAAGCGCCCCTAAGCCGCACCGAAATTTACATTTCGTTTTACTATCACAATTGTCAAACGCATAGGTCGCGCCTTATCGGTCGAATTGTAATATTATTGGCCTAAAACACAGCCAGTTCGCACGACCTTCCGCGAGCCATCGTAGGTTGAACGTTAAAAACGTTACCACATTCTTCTCTCTTGGTCTAGAGCTTTTGAAAAAAGCGTATACCAAACTATCATTGAAAAACTTTGGCAGACATATCGAGATATTTTGAAAATTTCACGTATCAAAATTTTTCGCATCCCTTGAGTTTTCCTCTTATCTGCTTGCTGTTTTTTAGTCTCATAAAATACGCACACATCGAGAAAATCGGTCTGCCATTCCATATGAGAAAATAAAGGCTCTGCGAACTACCTCGAACCTATGAAATTATAGGAGCTTGGAATAATCGCGTCCACCTAGGAAATAGAACGACGCGGAAACAAATGATTTGCTCACTGTGCCTGCTGGAAAGATCTGTACAATTTCTTTTTTTCCAAAGTAAAGTCCCTACTGATCATAATGGTACCTCCTCGTGTAAGGTTTCTAAACATAAAATCAATCGGCAGTCAGATATTTGTTTCTCAATGAAAATCGAATTGGGTATAGTGACCGTAAATCGGTATAACTTACTTAAAAAATTGAGGTAAAAGAATGTGCCAAGATGTATGATCCTGTTTCAACGTTAAGTAAAGTTCAAAAGTGGATACAGTGTTGGGATCGCATTGTATTTTTGACAGTCTTCGACACACACTGTCAGTTTCGAAACTGATGAACAAGGTGCAACCACTGTAACCAACGAAACAAATCCAAATCAATTCGTGAACGTTAAAAGTATATGTACAAGAAATATGATGTGTGTACGACTTACCGAAGTCCGCAAGGTTCATTTTCGGCCATATTAAGAACGTTTTTGGCTATTCTAGGCAAGAGGTCGGCAGGTAGAAGAACCTCTCCACACGCTAGTTCAGCGTGCTTGGCCCTCCTTAGTTCGACTTCCAAACGTTTCGCTAGAGCCTCGCATGCTCCGTCTAATTCGTCGGCCACAGTTTCAGCTACGACGAACCAATAACCGCAACATTAAATTCCTTAACATTATCGTTATCCTTGTAATTTTCAATCTTTCCTATGCACACGATGCACGCTATCGCCCATGAGACCGAGCGTCATTATGAACTTGCTACAAAGCGCGTGCGCACTTGCACTAATACATACAGCGCGTACATACTAATG
Organism: Andrena haemorrhoa; assembly: GCA_910592295.1. Lineage (NCBI taxonomy): Eukaryota > Metazoa > Arthropoda > Insecta > Hymenoptera > Andrenidae > Andrena > Andrena haemorrhoa. Next base: position 102,019 of record OU342940.1, on the reverse strand, counting down.
GCAGTAATGCATCAATTAACTGCGTGTGCGTGCTCGCGCGCGCGCAATGTACGCACGTATACCGGGGCACCACTATTCAGGCAAGTTACGGTTTTCTCACCGATAGAAAAAAGCTTAACGTTTAGCTATACAGGTACATATATCTGTCTCTATACTATAGCGATTAGCGACACGATCGTACTCTACTTGTTCCTAAACCAGACCATTTCCATTGGTTTGGCCTTTTATTAAAAAAATCTAAAGTCAAAAGAAACAAGATATTGTCGCGATACGACCAATCGCCTTTACTTAATGTCGAGCGAAGATAAAGAATACCTATTTATCGTTTCTGTGCAAAATGCGGGTGAAACGAAAGACTGTGTTTAGCTAGATTCGGATGTTCCGACGATCGATCATCTCCAAAAACGATGTTTACACGAGCAGCGATACGGAAAAGTAAAAATACATACCGGTCGCGTTCTTACAATTAAAAGTGAAGAGGGAACTAAGTAGCAACATACCTCGCGTATTGCTGAAATTCACATTCACGGGACACGGCAAAACTTCCATGTTCGCGAAGACGTTACGCCAGAAGACAGCAAACGTCGTCGGGGCGACCTTCCAAGAGCACTACTACACCGAGGGCAAATACGATTTGTTCCGTCGGTGTTGGAATTTCTTCAGCACTAGGTATAATATTCTGTCCTTGATATCGATTTGTCGACAGCGTATTCGCAACCCTAGCGGAATCACTTCTCTTCAAATCTTTAAATTCAAACGGTCCTTTCTCTTCGGCTTTCACTTCAAGCAACGTTGTAACAAACAACAACACAACCATAACCTTTTTCATCCGAACAACTGATTCGCCGGTTTTTTTTTTTAAATAATGGTGTAAGTGGAGGGGAGGTCTCCCGAACGCCCTCTCTGAGAACCGTGCCTGTGAGCGTCAGTCCATATACCGGTCAAATAGTGATGTGGCATTACCGACAGGAGGTCACTGTGTTATAGGTGACGAGTAGAGAGCGGGAAAATTTTCAAAAAAACCGCAGGGCTGAAAAGAAAAAAAGTTAGCAAAAGGAAGACATGAATTTCATTATAGGGTGGTACGTTAAGCGACTTGCTGGGTGTCAGTAAGTATGTACGTCATGTACGACGATGTATGGCAAATGAAAAGGCAAGTTATGCAAATTCAGTGAGTACAGGCGTTGAAGAGTAAAGGAGTACTTAAGCGGAGAGTAGGCAGCTTGCTGAAGTTAGAACACTCGGAAGGATGTTGCAGCGTAAAGGCAGGAGGAGTCTATGCGGAAATCGTAAGGTGGCAGGGGATGGAGGCGAGGGTAGGAGGGCGATAAGAGGAAAAGGGGGAAAGGAGAAGTAAGGAAGGAGGGGCGAGGGAGCGGAAGGGGTAGGGACAAAAGAAGAGCCAGAAACGAGGATGTTACGGAGTGACCTGGACATCACTGGGCATTGGAAAGGGGATTTTCACCCGATACGGTATTTTGTTTAAATCATAGGTGCCAGTTTGGCGAGCTGAAGGGTTTATGCGGTGTCGTGATGGAGTGCCCTGGTTGAATATCTTTTAGGGGGCTGCGTGATGATTTTAAGAATTTTGTTCTGGGTTGTTACTTAGGTATTCCACCAGGCCTGCGCACCATATGCGAGGACCGGCCCGATACAAACTTTGTAAATATTGAGTCGTAATTGCAGGTTGAGTGAAGATTTATAGTCGATGCGCAGGTAAAAAGGGGCAGGCACTTTTAGGGTTTTGGCTATTCTGTCATCGAAGGCAGAATTCCACAACATTTTATGATGCAACAGGATGCCAAGATATTTGACGATGTTATTCCCCGTGCCGAGGGGCGGAAGAGTTTTTGCGGAGGCTGAACTAGTGATTTTGCGATACGTAGCCCAGAAAGTGGGGTCAGTTTTGTTGAAGGATCTTTGGGTACGATCCCATTCCATTATGCGAAGATAGGAGATTCTCTTCCCGATCGTTGCTGTGATGTCCCTGATTTGGTCAGCCACCAGGGAGGCTCCAAGGTGTTGTCCCCTTTTGCGGAGTACACGTTTGTGTCGGATAAGCGACTGTAGCATAGGGTCTTTAGAGTGCTGCCGAGGTATTGTAGCTCGTTTAAGACAGGCATGGAGGTATGATGTAATTTCAGATACACAGCTGTCAATCCCGTGCTTCGTGGAAATGGGACGAGTGACTTTGAGGTTACGTGTCAGGTTGTGAAATCTGTCTCAATCTGTAAATAATGGTGTGCAGGTTGAGGTTCGGTGCAGAGTTCATTGAAGGTAAAATGACAGGTCGGTGGTTCTTGTCAAAATCGCCTGTGCTGGTACAGGAGAAGTTGAGGTAATAGTCAGTAATGAAAAAGTCAATTGTAGACAGCCTACATTTACCAGACTTGAAGGTAAATTTGTCTGGGTAGACAATGCGGTGCCGATGGTTTTGACTATGCTTGAATAAAAGGTTTCCTGCTTTGTTGGATGAGAAGTTTCCAGTGTTGAGAGTGTCCCCAGGAGCAGCATAGATCACCCTCGCTATGATATTAGGGGGGAGTTTAGTTTGACGAAGCACGTATCATAAGGAAAAACGCGTGGGGTAGCGAAGGTAAGAAAACTAATGGAGTCCTGAACGAGTATAGCTACTCCACCCCGTTTGACGTTTCGGTCCACGCGAACAACCACACGTATAATCAGGTAGGGAAAATTTATCCTGTGTCGTCAGCCGGGTTTCCGTAACGAGTAAGTACGATGCCGACCCGCAAGCTGGCGACCGCGAAGATGAGTTTATTTCATTTCGCGGGCAGAGAGCCCGCGTTCCACAACAATATCCCGAGCAAAGGCATTATTAATCGAGACCTTGAAGGAGGGCCCAGAAAACATGGAACTTTTCAGCTAGGAAAAGGCGGGGTCGTAACTGTTCGATAAGAGAACGATAAGAGAGCGAGCATCTGCTCGATGCTGGCGATCGAGTTCAATTCGTGCAAGGCAGCAATCAGGTCCGTCGTTACGTTGATGTTGTTATAGTTTTGTGGGAGGTTTGGTCCTATCGTGACGGGACCTAAGGCGATGGGTTGAAAAGCGATAGGGGATTGAGATTTGAGCATACCAACGACTACATTTGCGTAGATCGGGGAAAGAGAGGAATGGTGCAGATCGTGGCCAGAACTGTAGAGGGGGGTGCCGAGTTGAGAGCAACTCCAGTGAGAGGATTTGCTGCGTTGTTACGCCGGCTGAGATATTTGGTTAGCGCCGGGCACTGTCCATAGTTTGCATTTTGGCGGAGTTTCTCTGTCCTTTGGACAGTCGGAGGTGTGATGCTTTCCGGTGCATTACACAACAGTTAGATGCAGAGTGGCCAAAGGCCTGATACCGGTAGCATTGACAGTGGTTTTTCTTGGACAAGAATATTTCCCAGTAAACATGAGTACTGAAGAGTGCTTTAATTTTAGTGACTTCATTGGATGAGGTACCTGGGGGAACATTTGTACGATACATTACGAACAAACTCGCTTCGGTTTTGTTTTTTCCGCGAATCCGGGAGCAGGAAGTGGGTTTCAAAATTTTTGAATTTATCTCTGCAAGGATTACCTCAGGGGGAGTATCCGGGAGGTCCTTTAGGACCATAGGTAGGATACGTTCAGCGTTTAGGGAGAACATCAAATAAGGGATATTGCCATCGTTTAGAGCAAGCTTGAATTTTTTAAAGTTGCAGACATTGTCCAATTGAAATCTTATCCTGTTACCAAAGTATTTTATGCTGTAGGTCTTGCCGATATCCTAGGCAAGTTCGTTTTCCAATTTAGCAATGTTGTACGAGAAATTGCTTATATCTACAAAGGAGGGGGTTTGAAGTTATTAGTAGTTTTAGTTTCTGTTGGAAACAAAAATATTTGGGGTCACCTGGACCTCGATGGTGGGAGAGGTGATAGACATGTTGTCTTGAATTGGGCTACGTACTGGTGGCAGGCTGATATCTGAGTCTGGGTTTGATTTAAAAAACTTTTTCTGTTTATTATTAATGTTTTCTTTACCCTGGCGGGCCACAACACTGTGGTTAATGGGAGGGTAAGGTTGATTAGGTGAGAGCTCCGAATTTTCGGAAGACATGGAGTCAAGCTGGGAATCCAGTGTATTACCGGTTCTGCGTTTGCCGCATGGCATAGCGGAATTTTTATTAGCATTACTAACAATGGAATTACTTACCAATTTGGCTGAGGTAAGGGGAGTTAGGAGAGGGCCTTCAACATGGTTCGAATACCCGGGGACTCTGGGTGGGTCCACGTTACTGACCCCGGATATGATGGACCCCTTGTGCAGCTTAAAGATGATAAGTCGCTAGCACTGGGGAAAATCACGCTTGGATATCTCCACTATGACGCGAGGGTATCACAAAACTAGGCAACACCAAGAAAAGTGTGAATACACCAGCTACAAGTTCGAGAGAAACTGGTCGCTACAGAAGATCCGGCTAGCACGACTGCCAAAGCGAGAACCGAAGGAGCTGAGGGAACAACTGGGGACAACTGATTTGCCGGCACTGATGACGCGAGTTTTATACCGGCAACCCTTCTATCTCGATTTTACCCTTCCCCGGTTCCCACAAGCCGCCTAGCAACACCGACTACGTGACGTTTCGTACTGCCTTCGCTTCGGATGTTTCCGTTCCTCGTCGTTCGGTAATCTTCGGTTCTTAATGTACCTACACACATTCTTACTTGAATGCATACATACATCCATCGCCATCGTACATGTACATCGTCCAACCAAGTACTTAAGTATAGGTACTAAGTAGTACAAGTACAAGTGCATACGATCGCCAAACAACCGAGACAGCCCATCTCGTCGAATGTGATCGTAATCTGCCGGCATTTTCAATGCTTCTTTGCATTTTTTGTAGCATTTTTCATCGCCCATTCGTTACGACTTGTCCAAAATCGTTTAAATTTTCAAAATCCTACACGTAATCCTATAGTTGTAATTATGTATGTAGTTTGTTGGGTTTAAGCCAAAGTAATTGGAACGTTTGAAATCTTGGCAAGACTATTGCGATATGATGGAATCCTCCCTTTTCAAACGTGCGTAAAATGAATTGACAATCAGTATGATATGACTCCTTCTTTTTCGTCTTTTATCGTACAAAATAATCCCAAGTATAGTTTCTTTGTAAAGTAACCGTATGTATATACCTAAGCGCCAACTTGGCCGATTCTTACTCGACGACTTGCAGTTTCTTTGCCCTTCTTTGTCCTTCCTTGTATTTACTGGCGTATATATAGTCGGACGAAAAGGGGAAACGAGCATAATAACGAAGCGAAAAACAGAACCATAAGAAAAATCAAATGTATAGTGCTTCTCGTGGAAACGATAACTCCTTATATATTTGATTTTCGTAGCATTCATATACATAAGAACGCGTTAGATGTTTATGTTTATGTATCCTTAATCCGATGTCTCGGCTAAATATTAGGTACTATCCCCTAAGTATTACGCGCAATTCTATATCTATTCTATATATAATAATAGTACGCTTAATGTGGATGTTCGTTTGTTAGCAAAATCTCATCAGAGGCTATTTTTCGTACTTCCCGATGACCTACAAGGTTCAGATTCGGCATGAAGTTTCCTCGGCACCCAAAGATACCGCAGAAAATCAAAAACCTGAAAAATTCGATAATGGGTAGTAACTGTGGCCTAAAACAGGTATTTATGTACAATGTAGTAGCCGTTACTGCATTGTATGTAGGCCTGCACGCGGATCGAGCTCGAGCTCGAGTTGAAAGACGAAGCGAGACAAAGTATCACGCTTTCACTCCTTCATAGCCGATGGTAATTTCGTGTCGACTCTTTCGTCCTCTCTCGCTCGCTCACGAGTTCTCTCACTCTCGACCGAAGGATTCCAAGAAGTGGTGGAGATACAAACGCGCCCTCAAAGCAGAGTCGAAATGCGCCCTTTATTTGGGCTCTCATGGAGGCAAACGAAAAAGCGTCGTTGTAAGAGTGAATATGCTCCACAAATTTCTTCGATTCGGGGTCTTTGTCAATACACATTAGTTGTTGTAATAATATCGAGAATTATTTCGTTTCTAGTGGGGGGTCTCAAATGTCGCCGGGCAGCGAGTCTGGGCACGTATATGATTTAGGCCCGTCGAAATACCCTTCAGGAGACCAATTAGACAGGTATCCTTCTGGTACGCAAAAGTTGTAAAATTTCGTATTTCGCAGCGAAAATTGTTTCTAGGGGAGTTTCCAACAAAAATTGTGGTGATCTTACGCGTCTTATTATATAGGATAGTAATGCCTGGCGAAGATAGGCTAAAAAACTACTTACTTAGTACTTAATCCCCGATGATGATACGTAACCATAATGAAACTGCTCAACGAAATGTTTGTCCAAGATGAATGTGCAACGCAACGGTAACACAATGATCATAAGCGTTACGTAAACGTGGTACACTTTTCCTACATATTTCATTAAAAATGTCACATTTAATTTATATACTTATGTACATGTGTATCTATTGCGAATATGTACTTATTCACGTACAAGTTATTTGTATTTCGAACAAATATACATATCCCGCTTTCTCGTTTCTTGGTCTTTATCCGGTCCGTAAAAATAGAACTGACAACGTGTGATACGACTGTTACAATCGCTTGTATTGTTTTATTACTACGAACCCTAAGCACTCAACAACATTCATAGAAAAGTACATATGTATACATATGTATGATGCAACCATGCATACATGCATGTAAACATACATACATGCATGTAAACATACATACATGCATGTAAACATACATACATACATACATACATACATGCATGTAAACATACATACATGCATGTAAACATACATACATACATACATACATACATACATACATACGCATACAAACATATTTGCTTTCTGCAGACAGTTTTATAACACGAGTCTCGTCGAAAGTCTCAAATGTAATAATTACAAATAGTCAACTACATGGAGCAAGGAAACATTTGTTCTCGTGCCCAACATGTATACATACATAATTATTGCTCGTTATTACTTGGTGGTTACCGTATTGAATTCTACGAATATAAATAGTAAAATTTCAAGTTCCTATTTATTATTGCTACGATATAGACATATGCACGATATGCTGGCGCAGATTGATTTAGGTAGCAGGTCTTGCATCAGAATCGCCGGCATCACCGAAACGATATTGTTTTCACATATTGCATCATTTTTGCAATTGTATCGCTCTAGTTATTCGTCATAATGTATAGTTCGACCGGAACAATATCGTATCATATTTTTCTCTCTTTTTCGTTATGTTGTCAGATATCAACCTTCGGCTTTTCATACATATATACATACATATATCTACATATTTTCCCTATGATTTTCTACATATGTATCAAAGATGCAGCTGATCCATCTGAATCAGTTTCATTTAATCACAAGTCTTTGTACATCAAATACTGCGATTAAGCCGTACCCTCTTGTTTCTCTTTTCACTTGTTACTTGATTTTTTTAAATCTAAAGGAAAACGGGAAAATAGAAACCTTCGTATATACTTATTAGGTACGTACATACCATCGACAAAGTATAGGATAGACCCAGCACCTTATGGGACTTTTGGTCACCACCCGAAACTTCTGTTACCGACCCATAATCTAGGGATAGTGATCCTAAAGGGAGTGATCAGAAAATGCGCAGCCATATAGATATTGACCTAAAGCGGAAGACTGACTTTTTGCGCAAAATACGACTGAAAGCTCTACTACTACAATCACATAAATGCATGCGTACATGGATTTCTTATCACGACGTCTCTCACGACGGCCAGAGGAACCACACAAAATCTATTACACCGTGGTACACACTGTCCAACTCTGTCGATTTTTGTTCCAAACTTGAACCTACCTCTCTCTGCGTTAAATAGTTCTCCGCCTTCGATTCTCTCTCCGGTGACAATACTTTGCGCCACCTCTTTCGACGTCAGGTTATCCTGTTACGAAACCCCTAATTTTAGAGCGTTCTGAAAATTTTCGTCAGATTTTCGGCGAATGTAGAACCAATCAGGAGAACATGAAGCGGAAAGGGGTATCCTAAATTTCCGTTCGCCGAGAAATAGGTTGTCGGCGCTGGTTGGCCGCGGCCACACTTGGATTGAAATCAAAGCCCGGCGAATTTGGAACTGCCCAACTCGCGACTCGTGATTTCTTCAAAATAGGTAGTCGTCGCAATTGTGTTTAATTTACAAAAGTCGCCTGAATTGCGACGAAATCGCTCAATCTGGTAACTCTAGTAGGAACCTGTAAATGTTGGAAGAGATTCAATTATGTACGATATGTACTTATGTGTACATACTATAGGTAAAAAGAGACACATACTAAACTTGGAGAACGGGAAGAATCGAGCGAGAAATACAGAGGAAGGAAACGGGGTGCAAACTGGATCATCCAAAGTTTTAGAAAGGATAATTTTCTGATCGGACGCTCGGTAGGTATTTTACTAGTTGGGTAGTGGTACCTAGGTAGCAGCAACCAGCAGCAACAGTCCGCGACAGTCGGCCAGTCGGCACAACAGTCAACCACAGTCAACCACAGTCAACAGTAACAGTGTGATCGTTTCTCGATCACATGTGCGCGTTAGTGGTTCGATTGTTTAAAGAAAATGAAAATATCCCTTTAGCGAGGAGTTTCGGAATGTACATTGCGAGTTTAGGATGCAGTCCGATACATGTATTCATTTCAAACGAATTAGTCTAAACGCAAATTTGTGGTTTTAACGGAGGAAGCACGTATACTTGTTCCAACTCTGTTAGAGGTTTGAATGGCAAGTGCACCGAGGCAAGGAACACATTCGTGAAGCCTCCGACATCGATTTCGATTAAAGTTTCCAAGACTTGAATTACCGCAGCTAAACAAAAGTACGTTCGTGTCCTTAGTTTTTGGCCGCTCTATAAACCCGCAAAGTTTCATCGAAATTGGGATCGGACACTTTGCGGGATGCAGATGTTGCTCGTAAGAACAACGATTAGTGTGTACCTCCTCGTGTAACCAAGGAATAATTCCCCTCATTCATGTGCACGCACGTCAGTTTTGTATTCGATAAATCGTTGATATATTAATCGCGAATCTCGTCCGAAAATGGTACCACTCGGGCCATCGCCAGGGCATCAAACATCTGTCAACAATACCGCAACTGCTCCTGCCGCTGGAACCAAGAGCAGCTCTACATTGGTAAGCAGCTCTACGCGATCAAACATGATACACGTTCTTCCGTTTCATCTTCATCGTTGGCTACCTTTTGTATTTCAGAAACCGAATTACACGCTAAAGTACACTCTGGCGGGTCATACTAAAGCCGTTTCTTCCGTGAAATTTAGTCCCAACGGAGAATGGCTCGCAAGCTCCTGTAAATAGAATCATCTTCAATTTAATCATACCTCGATCCTGGTAATAGCTTTCGTCGAGTCGTCCGTGATGAATTTTCTTATTTCTAGCCGCAGATAAATTAATCAAAATATGGGGTTCCTACGATGGGAAATTTGAAAAAACCATATCAGGTCATAAGCTTGGGATTTCGGATGTAGCGTGGTCCAGTGACAGCAGACTATTGGTATCCGCTTCCGACGATAAAACTTTGAAAATTTGGGAGTTAAGTTCCGTACGTATACATTTTGGAATACGTCAAGTATTCCCTCTTATAAAAGTAGTCGACAGTCGAACAATACTAAAAATATTTATCTCTCTCTCTCTCTCTCTCTCTCTCTGTTTATTTTTAGGGAAAGTGCTTAAAAACGTTAAAGGGTCACAGTAATTATGTGTTTTGTTGTAATTTCAATCCACAATCGAATCTTATAGTTTCTGGTTCCGTAAGTATCTTTGCTCGTACTTTTGCGTGCGTACAGCCTCTTACCTCGTAAACATACCTTGTGCCAGAAATTGAAAATTATGCTTTAAATTTTACGAACTAATTAACCGTGATATTTTCTACACGCACCGTTTGGAGAGTGTATGTAGAATACTATTAATCAAAAGTTTGATCGGAAGTTTGCAAAAGGTTGCTTACATGCTTGAGGAAAGAGAAAAGTATGCGCGCTGATGCGCTTGAAACCTACATATACTTGTCCGTCAAATCTAACGAATATTCCTAGTTCGACGAAAGCGTCCGAATATGGGACGTGAGGACTGGAAAATGTTTGAAAACGTTACCCGCTCACTCGGATCCCGTAAGCGCCGTACATTTCAACAGGGACGGATCGTTGATTGTGTCCAGTAGTTACGACGGATTATGGTACGCACGTGTCTCTTCTTTTCCATACATACGTATAGGAGGCAGTCGGAACAACAAGGGACTAACCCACACTTTTCTTCCAAATTGAATTAGTAGCAATAACGTATTCCAATAGGCTCTACTAACCATATAACGTAGGAAACAATTTTTCCTTTTAATGTGGGTTGGTCCGTTGTTGCACTGAGTGCCTCGTATATCATTCCGAGTATACAAGTTAAGAAATTATACTAAAGGATATACGATTATATATAGTCGAATTTGGGACACAGCATCGGGCCAGTGCTTAAAAACTCTAATAGACGACGACAATCCGCCGGTGTCGTTCGTAAAGTTCTCGCCAAATGGAAAATACATCTTGGCGGCAACTTTGGATAATACGTTAAAACTTTGGGATTATAGTAAAGGAAAATGCCTGAAAACGTATACCGGTCACAAAAACGAAAAGTATTGTATATTTGCGAATTTCTCTGTAACAGGGGGAAAGGTATGTGCGTGCATTGCGTATTTTGCTTTATTCCTTAATACCACTACCACTACTACACCTTGTTGGCGCGCACCATTGATGTTTCATTTTACCTTTCGCAGTGGATTGTTTCGGGTTCGGAAGATAATATGGTGTATATCTGGAATTTACAAACCAAGGAAATTGTTCAAAAACTACAAGGTCACACAGGTATGTACATATGCTCCACGGGTAATGATCATAAAATATTCGTCGGGGCATACGCAAGTTGATTACAAATTTCTTTCATCATTTCGTAGATGTCGTACTGTGTACAACGTGTCATCCGACGGATAACATTATAGCATCGGCCGCTCTTGAAAACGATAAAACTATTAAATTGTGGAAAAGTGATACGTAGAAGAGGCACGGTATTTACGATTTCATCGAAACGACGTCTGTAAAGCAGCACGAAACGCGCTCGTTACGAAATCTACTTTCCCCATCTTCCGTCTTGTAGGATTTCTTGCATCTTGTTTCTCCATCGTATCACACCACTCTTCGCGCTATCGAGATTATAGTATGTATCGGAGATTCATCTCGTTTCAATACGCGATGCGGTACCGAAGTGACACCCGTGTATGTATATGAAAGACGTATATACCTACACTGCGCAACTACTCGTAGTGCGAATCTACTACGCTGGAATCAAAGGATAAAAAAACCAACAACCACATATATGTATGTACTTGCGTGCTTGTTTAGACGAACCAAAATTGTGTCGTTTCGATATTTATTGTACAGTTGACGTACTTGTGTCATATGTTGCCACTTGTAAAACGGACATACTAAACGGAACAAGTAAAAAACTGCTACCGTTACTGTCATCGTGCGTCGGTCACTCGTATGTACAATGTGCCCTGAAATATGTACACGAACGAAAGAAAAAGCAAAGGAAAGTGAATAAAGACCGAAATCTTGTAACCTGTCAACACTTGTGTAAACAAACCGAAAAAAAAATATATATATATATACATATATATTTTCGTACCTGAGATTGGCTGTTGCGCATATTTTGTACATACCTTCTTCCAACCTCCAACTATGTAGACGTAGTTGAGAGAAATCGAGTTGCCACACACAACTTTTAATCGTTCCAAGTTAACACAACCACAAATCAATATTTCGTATTTTATTAAAGCAGACTTTTTTAAACGTACAATAGTTGCAGAATTCTGTAACAACACGCGCGGGATACAATGAATGGATCTTTTCGATCTACCGCTGAAAGCAAAAGTTGACTCGTAATTTACAGAGCGAGTGTGTCATTAATTAATTGGAGTCACTTTCACGTATTAATCGCCGAGATAACCGATTATACATATATCGAGCGAGCCTTGATAAATCTCCTCACCGATACGAAAACGAAAACAAAAACCCCCCTAAAAAAGAAGACGAAATTCGGAAACTCTAGAGGTAAGTATGTATGTAGTATGTAGTATTTACGTAAAAGAGTAAGTTTTTCATCCAATGTGAGCCGCGTACTGTTGCGGTATTCTCGCTTCTAACCGAGACTTCGTACAATGTCACCAATATACGCGGACGGATTTAAAATATCCTCCAACAAACCTGTAAGAAAACATTAAATAGAAATTTACAATTTGAAAACTACTTAGACCCGCCGTACCAGAGAGCGACGACACCCCCCCCCCCCCCCCCCGATCCTTACCGATAACATCGCAGAACTCTTCAAACGACGTACAAGGTAATAGTTCATCGCGATAAGTAGCCAGCACGCGTTCCGAAGCTTTTAGCATGGCTTCGTCATTGTGCCTGATGTATTCGGCCAAAACTGACGGCCATTGATCCTCGGATAATACGTTAACTTTCTAAAATACAGAAAGCGAAAAGATAAAAAAAGATGAGATAACAGAGACGCACAAGTTTTCGAGATGGGGAGATGGGGGAGGGGGAGGGGGAGGGGGAGGTGGGGAGAGAGAGAGAGAGAGAGAGAGAGAGAGAGAGAGAGAGAGAGAGAGAGAGAGAGATATTGGCCACAAACTAGGGTAAACGATACAGTTATTGACCAGAGTACAGAAGTTGACCACTTCCTGCCGCTATAGTCTAATGAACCTGCGCGATTCCGCATCAATGATGCATTTTGATCAGAAAAGACCGTCGTACTTTTCGTTTCAACCGACAATCGATGATTTGAGTACAAGCCTTCCGCCGCGAGATCGCCGGAAAGGAAAACGCGTAATTTCAACTTTCGAAGAAGGTGAGGGCTTAGCAGGCAGCTTTAGAGCGACGGCTTCTTTAATGACTGTATAACCATTGTTCAATTTTGTGTGCCGTGCATGCCATGGATCGTAACAGGTGACAAGGACCCAATGTTAACATTCGTCATACGTCCAGTCGTGTCGAACGCGATTATGGCGTGTTGTAGGGGGTGTTCAATAACTGGTTCGACGAATGCACAGTAATACAGTTATTGACCACTCGTAATTTTCGTGCCGAAAGACCGCGATGAAAATTGATTTAGATCTTTGGAGGCACGGGGCAATGTGCCCTGCTTTTATATGGTTTCGGATATGCACTTCCGATGATTTCTGATTTCTCATTGGTCCGGAGGTCGATACGATAATTTGGAGATCAAAGGCGCTTGACGAAAAAGAAAGAAGAAAATGCCAATGAGACCGCGGCGAAGTGCACGGCATACGTCGCGAAGGGTGCACATGCAACTCACCCTGCCCCAAGACAATATATCTTTGATTTTGATATGTTGACAAATGGTTCTAATAGAAGTGATTTTGAATTAAAAAATATACGATTTTCTTTTATATTCAGCAAGTGGTCAACAACTGTACCTGGACCGGTCAACAGTTATGCCACGACCACAACTACAATTTTGAATTACGTTTCTTTATAATAGCATAACATCGAAACTATTGATTTCTCAAAGTTTCTATGGTGTTATAAACATCTTCGATGCTTCTCCCTTTCCGCCCGGTATAACAAAAGTTCATTTACAAAATTCAAGTTACTCATTCCACAGGGTTTACCCAAACTGAAGCTTTTAGGTGGTCAACTACTGTATCGTTTGCCCTATTCAGCAAAGCATAACGGAGGAGCGCATACCTTGAAGAAATTGGCATAAATACAGTCGACTAGTCCGAAAAAGATCAGGGCGCTTTTGTATACCGCGTAATCCTTGACGGTAACGTCGACGATGGTTTTCGTAGCGGCCGAGGGCGAAATGTACCGCTGGTGGACAAGAACGATTAATCTGTTCAAATGAACGATCCTGTATGCTTTCCAGCGAGTCGGTGTGAGCAGCAGAAGGGAGATGGTGCACTGGAAAAACGGTCCCTCAGCTTCGTAGCAATTCTCGAGCCAACTAGATCCGGAAGGAGCTTCCAAATATCCGATCAAGGTTTTATCTTCCCTCCCGGCCGATCGCGTACTACAACACACAACATTCGAACACAATATTATGTTCTGTGTCAATGTGTTCTGTTAAGTAAGGCGTATGTACAATTGTACATATGTACTTGCTCTACTGAAATTCTTCAGTAGCAGCTCGCATTTATCGGGAATGATGAATTATTTTACTTGAAACAGTTTGGAAGATTACACACACGGTATAGAAAGAGGTCTTACCGATGGGTTAGGCATATAGGTTTTATTCGACGTACATACCTGTTAATCACGTAAAGAGCCATATGGATGAGATAAGGGACCATGTGCATGTTGGACTGAGGTCCTCCTCCTCCCGTATCTTCGTGAAAACTCTTTTCCTGGGCAAATCGTAGTAACAATAATTTCAAATCATGAACAGTCGAGGAGTAAGATATGTCGCGGTGACTGGTACACTCTTGCAAATAGGCATTGTGCCTTGCCAAACAACTAGCGAAAGCAGATTCCGGAACTTGAGGACCCCATAAAGGCAAAAGTCCGTTGCACTTGGTGTTTGCATTTTGCAGGGCCGCGCTTTCCCACTCGTCCCTGGCTCGTGCCAACCTTACGGCCGACATATGGCAGTCAACGTGTACAACATTGAAGTGCGTAACGGTGGTGTAGCCTACGGTTTTCCTTTGTTTCGTTTCGAATTCTTCCACGTTGCAGCGTTTCGTGAAAGTGTAGATGCCCAGAACCTGAGAACAGAGAAGATGATGCCGATGATGATGATGCTGATGATAATAATAATAAAGGTGGTGTATGGCTGTTCCATCATCCTTACTAATTAATGAACCACGAATCGAATTGTTGGCGGAGCGTTCAACTTTACCATGTTCGGCTTGAATTTGTATCCCTCGCGGCATATGACACAAACCAGTCCTGTTTCGTCACCCAGATCCTCCATTTGTTGAAGAATCGTTCCACTGGCCATCACTTGACCCTTGTCGTTCGTCTGCATGCCTAAAGCGCCCAACTGTCGTTCCCGCATCGCCATCGCCAAGCGTTTCTTCTCGCTGCGCGTATGCTGTCGAGCCTCCTCGATCAAATCCGCTACGCGTTTGTTCGTGCACAGAGCCTCCAAAAGATTTTCCGCCAAGGAACCGACGTGCTCGTCCGAGGACACTTGTTCCAGCCTGTGTATTATACTGATGGTAACTTGCGATACCGTTAGCTGCGTAGGCTCGTGGTCGGTTGCCAAGCCGGTAAGGAATCGTAAGATATACTTGAGCGCCGGTTTCGAGATAAAATCCTTCAACTCGTCGCTATCCGTTCGCAAGAGGGTGGGCTTGACGCAGGGCGCGTGTACGGTTATGTAATCGAAGGCGTCTTTTACAATACCCATGCTTATGATGTAGTCTTTCAGGGTATTTCCAATGGCGTTTCGTTCGATGGCCTGTGTGAGAATGCAAAAGAGTTCGAGCTTCTGTTCGTCCTCCGGCGCGTGCTCAAAGTCGAACTTGTAAAAGTTTAGCACACGTTTAAAGTAGTCACAGAGAAGAGCCATTTTCTCCCGATTGCCATAGGTAAGCGCGGCCAGGACTCGCGCGAGATGCGCCAACACGTTGCTGCTTTGCCTGACCGCCGCCGCGGATTGGGTGCAAGAAAGAAGCGCCTTTATGTGCTCCGGCCCACCAAGCGTACGCGAGAAAGCCTCGAAACTGGACAACGGTTGGGAGGCTGCATGCGTCAGGATCGTTTCCATGATGTCCAGCAGCTGCTCCGTAACTTTGGCTTGGGAATTCTCGGATTCGGTGGCGAGGCAACGTTGCAGGACGTCCAGGAACACCGTTATCGCCCCCAGCTCGGGCTTGCTCAGCACCTCCTGATTCCTTTTTACTTTCACAGAGAGTCGAAAGAGCTTGAGTAGAACCTGAAGCAGCGGCCGAGCTCGATTCAGGTCTTGTATCGCGGCCAATCGGTTTAGCATTACCCGAAGGCCGCCGCAGTCGGCCAAAACGTTGGCCATCTTGTAGACTTCCTCGTTGTTCACCTCTTGCTCGCTATTCGCGTTCAAACTTTCAACAAACTCCTCCGTGGCGTCGCCGAGCAATCCTCGCATTCGGTAGACAACACGCATCGCGTCGCACTCTCCGCCTTCCATTACCCAGATCTTCTTGTACACTTCTTTCACAGGCAAATCCAGACTGATAATCTTGTTGTTTACCAAAAGCTCCATCCCATTGTCATCCTCTAGCAACGCTACCAACTCGCAATCTTGGCAAATCTTATTTTTAACGTCTCTCATAAGCGGCCCTAGTCCAGGCTCTAGGCTGCTGTAAGGATTTCCCAGCATTCGACCTTGAAGGAAATCTTCTTGCTGCGAATCCTTCTCGAGCGTCAAAAAGAATTCTCCGACGTCGTTCTCCTCCGGATAGATGATGGAGCAGAGCCGTTCGAAGATGAATACCGGCGTACGGACATCTTCCGCGCTATACTTTTGCACCGTCTCCACGCAGATGGCCATAAACGCCTTGGTCTCCTCCTCCGTGCCCGTGGTCATCTCTTCGAGAAGCTCCAACAGTTTCTCCTGCGTGTCGTCGATCAGCCTCGTTCGTTGGACCACCAACCTCCTTAGGGAAAGATAACCGTTAAGGACGGCGGCCACCAGCCGGCCCTTGTATTGCTGCTTTATGTTTTTCTGCTCGAGAAACGTGGCCATCAGTTCCGTGAGCATTTTCAGAGAGTAACCTTGCGCCAAGTCGCTGGTCAATGTTGTCTCCTCCAGTCGATGAAGCTCGTCGATCTCCCTTGTCAAGAGATTCGCGATCAAGGTCATAACGCCGCGCACGGCCAGAAATTGCTTCCAAGGCGACTGCTTGATTAAACTTTGGTACAACGTAAGGAATTCGGTGCTGCTCTCACCGGCCGTGCGCAACTCTTCTAAATAGCAGGTGAGCAGGACCAGTACCTCCTTCTTGCGCTCTGTTCCCTGACAGCAGAGGCTCTCTATCATGTTGCAGGCAACTTGACGCGCGAGTCGCGAACTCGGGTTGAACAGAACCTCTTTCAACCAGGCACCGTCAGCCAATTTCAGCGGTTGAACGCCTTGTTGTTTCGCGCAACGGTTACGCCATCTATGCCCATACTTTTCCATCAGATAGAGAACACGGGTTTCCTCCTTTTTCACCGGCTTGCCCCCCGACGACGACGGGGGCTCCATCTTTTTCATCGGCATACGACGGATCCACTCCGGATACGAGTACTTGGTATCCCCGTTTAACCACTTGCTCACGTCGATGGTGATACCCTCCGGTGGCTGTACGGTTGCCAGCGACTCGATCGTCTTGTCTTTGTTCTTCTTCGAGATCGGCTGTTCCGGCTTCACCAGTCCTTGCAGTATCTTTAGGCACGGCAGAATTATACTTTCCATGACAACGGGACTTGGCGATTCCTTGCAAGCCATCAAGAACAGCTGCATCACGCATCGCAGCTTCTGCTCCCAGCACGCGTCCTCTTTCTGAACCAGAGCGGCCAACAGCGCCATTTCGTGCCGCACCGCCAGGAACAGATCCGAGGTAGCCACGCGACCTCTAAGCGTCAAAGTGATCCTCCCGGTCAATAGAGACGAAAGTTCTTTCGTAGACTGTGGATTATCTCTGGTGACGAGGCACAGTAATTGCCGAACCTCTTCCTGCATTTGCACGGTACCTTTTCGCAAATTGTGCTCGACTAGCTCCGGAATTAAGCCTTGCTTGCACAGCACATCTTTGGCAACTTGATTGGTAGCCAAAGCGCGCAACAGAGTTAAACAGTGTTCCGTAGCTGCGGTCGCGCAACCGTAACAACGGCCTACCGGTTGCGGACTTACGGCGGCCATCCGGCTGATGGGTTCTTGCGGCTGTTGCTGGGTCGCTGCTCCCGTTTCAGGCGCGGGGCTTTGGATTGTCATCAAGAGTTCTTCTTTGGCAACGCCGTGAATATGAGAAGATGGCGACGTTGTCGTAGTCGTAGTCGTAGTCGTAGTCGTAGTCGTCGTCGTATCGGTCGACGGACAAGCGGCGGCGGCGGCGACGACGACATTTTGACCTCGTTGCTGACGATCGTACGCGACAAGTTCTCGTCGGCAAGCCAAAACTTTTTGTATAATTTTGCTCAGTTCCTCGAACGAGGCTTTACATTCACCGCAGTATCTTTGAGCGAGCAACTGTATGGCCCTGTTCACCTGTGTACCACCACTTGCGCTGGACACTTGAATAGCCGTGCCGCCGCCACCGTCCTCCAGACCGCGATCCAATCGGTGCTCCGATATTTTCACCAGCAACATTTCCAAAGTCGGTTTGTTCGAGATCAAAGTCTTGTACACTCTGTCAGCCTTCTCTAGCAGAGCATTGATAGTCGCCACTGTTTTCTTTCGATCGTCGTCGTTCTCGATCGGATCGACGGCGCAACAAGGCCTTCCGGTCAGCGTGTAATCGAACTTTGCGTATTTGCAAAAGCCGCAGGCGTGACATAGAAAAGGATCTTTCTCGTCGTAATTGATAGCTCGGCACTTGTGACACTGAAACACGTTTTCCCCGCAATTGGCGCAAACGCCCGGATTCGCTGGCACGTTCGCGGAACACCGTGGGCATTGCAGAGTCTCGGAAGAAGCCTGAATGTTCTCGTAGAAATCCGCATACTCGATCATAAGGTTGCACGCGATGATCGGCAACGGGAACTCCATCTTGATCTCAGTCTGTACTTGAGCCAGCGTAATCTTCTTCGCCTTATGCCACAAGGCCGGTTTATTTTTCAGTTCCACCACCGCCTGAACCGACCGATTGTTATAATATATATTGATCGTACGGACCATTTTCGTTCGTTTCAAGTCACCTATGCGCAGAGTGATTCGACCGATCGTATGGCTTCCCACCAATTTCACGATCTGCGTGGTGGTCGTGAACTTTGAATCGACTTTGATCGAGGAAAGCTTGATCGTCGACATCGGTACCTCGGGATTGTTGCAGACCAAGCAAGGTTCGCTCTCTAAATAATAGCCATCCAATTCGACGAATTGAGCGAGATTCGCGTAGAGATTGGCGTTCGGATGACGCGCCAGCAACTGATTTTGCGCCCGCAGCACCGCCACCGCTTGTTCCATATAACAGTGCATCTTCTTGCTTGCGTGAGGAGTCTTGAGAGAAAAGTAACCGAGCAAATCTACGAATTGTGCCGCTTTTCGGCCGTACGCGGGCAATAAGGGCCACAATCGCCACAGCAAGTCCAACAAAGTCTCCTGATCGGCCGGACTGCAGTTCCTAATACGAAACGAGAAACACCGTCATTCACTCTACCACTCGAGAGTTCAATCGATCTGATCCGATCCGATCCGCTTATCGCAAAGGGACACTACATTATTCGCTTACTTGTAAATAGCCAGTATCAATGAGTGCGCTTGCCATCGGACATTGGTGTTGTTGGTTTCGAGCAAGAAAGTTTGAATGAATTTCGTCAACAAGCTCGGGGAAACTTGCTTCTGAATCTGTTCGACTAAAGCCAAGCATTGAACTTGCTCGAATTTCGCTTCTGTATCCGAGTCTTCCGATTTCTCGCGTTCGCGTTCTCTCTCTTTCGCTCCCACGGCTCCGGATTTCGTGGTTGTTTCCTGGCACGGCGGAAAACAACAAGGCAAATCACACAATAAGGAATCAACTTATTCAATCACTCTCGAGAAAAATCATCTAGCGTTTACTACCTTGCATTTGCTATCCTTTGAGTCTTTCTGCTTGTTGCTCGAGCATATAGCACACTGCAACAGCTGCAGCACCGTAGGACTAACGCCCTCGTCCAAAAGCGTCGATATAGTAAAGAGGTAGGATAACACAGTGTTCTGCTTCAAGCAAAATCGTTGCCAATTTCCAGTACGGCTAGTTGCTATTTCGACGCAGCATTTCAGGTGTTCGATCAATTCCACCAACGAATCGTAAGGCAAATTGATGGAATGCGGACGCGTTTGAAGAGGGTCGAATCCGCCGGCGGCGCAGCATTGTTCTACCGACTGTTTCACACACACACACACATAGAGAGAGAGAAATTGAAAATCGACCAAACCGATCCAGATCCCGAAAGGGAGGTGGAATGTGTGTACCGAGCGACGACATTACGGCTCGAGCGTACGAAATCAAAGCACTTACCTGAGCGTGCGAAATCAGAGCATGCAAATCGCGCAATTGCCTGTACTTTTCCTTGTTGCCACAGATAAAGAGAAGCAATTTTCGCACATGCCGTCTAATAACTGGCGTTTGATAGAACATCATGTATTCACAGAGATAAAAGTACCACAGTTGTTCGAAAACTGGCGGCTGCGCAGCTGTTGCATATTCGGCGTACTTGTGCACCTGATAGGGCAACCGTAGCACTATTTCGGTCAATAATTGTGAATAGGTTTCGAACACATCGCCGGCGTGTCCTTTAACGTATTGCCGCAAAAAGAAGGGCGACATGTCCGGCGGAGAAGCCGTAAGGTGTTGCTTGAGTAGCTGACCACCGAGGGTGGTTGTTCCAGTTTCTTCGGTTGACGTTCTATACCCGGGGCAACAATAATACAACTGTGAAGGTAAATTCTACTTGCTAGGATGTTTCCATTGCCGCTCGCTGCGCGTTGTACATAAGTGTACAGCAGCAGCAGGAACACTTACGTTTTCCAATATTGCAACAATGCTTTCAACAACGTTAGACAATAATCGATTACCCCCGCCTTGCCAAGTATCGCGGCTGCCGTTTGGGATACAAAATTCGAATTTTCCGACTGCGTCTTGGCGGCGTATTTCGACCGGGACATTAGCACACCTGAGAATCATCGGGAGAAAATTAAATGTTTTATTTTGAAAAATCCAGGAAAAGTGTGTCGCGTTAACAGCAACTTTTGTGTCCCGTCACACTTACTCAGTAACCGCATAATAACCAAATGAACTTCTCTCTTGTTACTGCGTTGGCATATGTCGCTCGTATCAGGTTTATCCATTTCCAATTCGTTTACCAACATTCGAAGCAGGTGTTGTACACAAGTTTTGTCCTTCTCCTGTTGCCCATCCAAATCGGACGTTAGCATCAACAGAACCTACGGGGGAACAATATGTTGTTACATCAACATTGTTGATAGTGCCGAGTAATCATAATAAAAAAAGAGTGTAGAGCACGAAAAACACCTGCATAAATGGAATGGCCAAGACGCCGGCCACATTCGTCAAGTTTGGCACGAACTGCATCAATCTCTCGAGCAGTAACAATCGAACGGTATGCAGAGTCGCGGTGACTTTGCAACTCGTATCATCTTCTTGTTCGGTGGTGTCTTGCTGTTCCGCGCCTATCCTCTCTTGCTCGGCGACGACCTTAAAATGGTATTGATCCATTTTTCTTTATCACGGTGCGTGTTTAATTTTCCGTCAAAGTAAACGACGACGATGACGACATTAGTAGTAGGATGAGAGCAAAGAAGAACAAAGAGGAGTAGAATGCGCTGGGCAAATTGCACATGATAGCTGCTGTCACTTTAAACGTCGTTCTTTAGGTTCTCAGCACTGGTTAAAAGGTTAATCTCTCTCTCTACTAACAACAAGAGGTGTTGATCGAGTCGCAAAGGTAGTACGCGAGAACACTGCAAGTGTGGACGTGCATACAAGAGGCGCATTGTATTTATTAAAGTCTACTCTGTCAGAAACGGGGACACACACCGGGAAAAGAAAGAAAAGAAGGGGCAGCGGGAGGGAGGGAGGGAGGGAAAGAGAGAGAGAGAGAGAGAGAGAGAGGGGAGGGGGAGAGAGAGAGAGAGAAAGAGAGAACGAATAAACGAGATAAAAAATAAAACGGCGCTCGGAAAATGTGTGACATTTACGGCAACGGCGGTAATGACGGCGCAGCACTTACAGTGAAAGTCGCGTGAAGACCACCCACGGAATTAGTTTCGGAACGTGTCGTTGCTTGATTGACGCCAATTCCTCCTCCCATCGGAGCTACAGAATCGGGAACATTGTCTCCGTACGCGGAGCTCCTCCCCGATACATTATGCTCCCCCGTCATGCTGTCTACGGCACTTGCTCCGCTCTCGCTTCCACCGCTCTCGCTACCCTTGCTACCACCACTACCACCCTAACATAAAATGTGCCCCAAACGTTACTACGACCTGATACATACGGTTCTGGTAGTCTCTCTCCCTCCCGCCCCGCCTCTTTCACGGACTACACACTAATAATGTTTCTCCGCAAGTTATCCGATACGAGTGTTGTTGTGTGTAAACGGCAACAAGCGCAGAGAATAGTACACAAGTAAACGATAAGAGGAGTGCGTTTTTGGGCGCGACTCAACTCACTTGCTCCGCCGGAGACGTTCGTAGCGTGCTACCATCCGTGGCGGCAGTCGACCCCTCGTCGTCCGAACCTCCAGCAGAAGCGGTCGTGTCCGAATAGTGTCCTCCACCTTCTTGACCCTGGACAAGCGCCAGCGTAAATAATCGCCCAATCCCGTTACAACAGATATCGTACCCCGCTAAGAAAACGAGCGCGTCGAATTAATCGAAATGCCGACACATACCTGGCTCGTACTTTGAACTTGAACCAATCCTTGCGCCGCTAATGCTTGTAGACTCTGTAACGCCGGCCCGGTCAAGCCTCGAAGGCTCTCCAGTCCTTGTATGTTGGGCAGACTTTGTTGGAATTGGAATGGTCGTAGTGCTTGTAAATCGGCGCTTCCTCCCCCCTCGTGGTCCTGTAAACTGAGCGCGATCGCTAGTTCCACCATGGTTGCCTCGTCATCGGTGTCCGGCGGTGGTACGTCTAATATTTGTGGGAAACTTCCAGAACCGAGCAACGTTTCCAACGAATTTACCGTCCCTCTAGCAGTTGGTCCGCTACTACCGGTAGATGAGCTAGCTGTAGCGGATGCCATTGTCACAGCTGCTACGGCAGAAGCGGCGGAACATTGACCACTGTTGGCTGTGAGCATAATCCCCAGGGGATCATCGACCACAACCGCCGATCCCCCGCCGATCGGTTCGCTGCTATCCAGCTGTCGCGATCGCGCAGAGGCTGCTGCTCCTGTTGCTGGCCTTTCCTCAGCGTCCACAGCCACTCCTGCGCATTCGGAAACGGAAAGCAAGCAAAGGAGAAAAAAAACCGTGCTTCCAGAGTGTCACGCTCGATAACGTGAAGATAATAATAATCATCATCATTTTACCTGGTGTGCCGCAGCTGGGTGGACTTGGTGGTACGTAAACTACTCGTCTGGTTACGTATCTCGGTTTCAGAACACGAATTATCGCCTGCTTCGCGCTAAAACTAATAGTCGTGTCCGACGAGAGTAACAGTTGCAAGTATAATTTCGCGGCCAAAGGCACGTTTTTCTCCACATCGCATGTCGTGAAGGCATGAATAATTTCAACGATCGCGTGAACTGTTCCTTCGGCATGTGTCAATCCCGGAACTACCACCGGTGCGAGGGCCATGTTTTTTGGATAAGCCATGTGTAGGGACCACAGTATCTCCATAAGTTGTACCACCAGATGCTGCTGGTACGTGCTTTTGTTGACGCTTGTACAAAGTTGGTCAGCACTCGCTCGATCCTTTTCGAAAATTGGTACTAGGTGAAACAAAATACAGCGAGATTAGTGAATGCCTTTAGTGTGTGTGTGTGTGTGTGTGTGTGTGTGTGTGTGTGTGCGCGCGCGCGCGCGCGCGCGTACTTAGTCTTAGCAAAGCAAATACCAAACAAATAAACAAACAAAAGTCTACACTCGTGTCTCACCGTAAATTTCATCGACTGGCTCGCTCGTGTACTGCTCGGTAAATTTGGCAAGGTTTAGTGGTCGCGAAACGGAGATACCCCGAACAATGAGTACGAGCCTATAAAAGTTTTCTGCGTCGATGTCACGCGGGTCACTAAGCTCTCTCATCGACTTTAACGAATCCAGTACATGCGACAGTAGTACATGATCCTGAAAACAGATTTTTATTTTTATTTTTCTTTTCCACTCCACCCCACTCTACTCTCAAGTGTATATTGATTCAGTATACCTTGTGCAGATGGTATGCCCTCCTGGATACATGAAGGGCGGCTAGAAGCGCAGTCGTATGCATCTGTACCGATGGCGGAGTCGGCAGTGTGAGCAATCTCGATGCTACATCGATCGCAGTTGCTTTCAACGAGAGTCTATGCTTATAGTTGGGACATGCGTTGAACGACAACTCTAAAACTTCCAGGATACCAGCTATCATTCTACAATAAAACGACGTGCATCCAATAGCGTGATTCATTCGTTTCACAGAATATGTAACTTATTCGACGTTTCCTACTGCTGCGAATCATAAACACACTAATCGTGTTTCCAGTTCTCCTTACCTTTCGATATTAATATGGGAATTGTCCTTTGTGGAGCTAAAGCATTACGTATAACGATAAAACATTTCGTCTTACAAGAAAAACGACGAGTTTACTACGCACATCCAGGCTAGTTTCCAACACGTACGTATGTATCAACATACCGAGCTAAACTTTTCTTCAACATACCTGTTGACCGAGGATAAAGGAGCGGGTACAGCGAGGGCATTCTCCGTATCATTGTTTATCGTGGTTACCGGGGCAGACGTTGATTGTTGACCGGTCGGGGTGTCTTCTATCTCTTCGGGCCAACCAAAGGCGTCTTTCGTTTTACCGTATCTGAATAGTGTACACGGACAGAAAAAAGTTAACGCGCGTTTAGTCTTGTAACCAACGATCAACGATCAACGATAAACGTTAAAAGTCGATAAAAGATACGCACATTTTAATGGAATCCACCATAATAACACCTTCAGTATCTTGAGACGGTCCAAAAGTGATGGTTAATTTTTTGTCCGCTTGAAGACTTTCCTCTCGAGTCAAGGGAATATCGAACCAGCGACTTTTACTCAAGGTCGTACGAATACTTCTACCGAATACCTAGAAACGCGACAAAGAAGAAGAAAATGTAGAGAACGAACGACCACGGTTCGCGATTGCACACGCGATTAGTTATCTACCTCGAGATAAATCGGTGCCCTTTGAATATCCTGATTCCCAAGTAATACCCGAATTCCCGTCATAACCAGAACAGCGTCGTTATTGGTAATCTCGACGCTGAATCCCATCGCCTTCGTGGAAACAACGTACATTCCAGTTGTGTTGAGTCTATGCTTGATTTGTGCCACGTTATAAATTTGCAGCAAGTCATTGCCACCAAATTCGACATCGTTCATGGCTTGGCAATGCTCGAAAAAGTCAATAGGGAAGGAAACCGAACTCGACGGTTTCCCCGTTTTCGTAGTTTTCTTCTTTCGCGTCGGCTTCACCGTGGCCATCGTGCCCGCCGCGGGTTGAACCGTAGGCGACATCCAATAGCCGGTTTGTTCCATACCTGCCATATAAATCCTCAGGCTGCCATCCTCGCATAACAGTATCAAGGTTGTACGGTGCTCAGCGTTGGAGCTTGGATGCCTTATCGCGACCGTATCCATTATTTTAGCCTTGGCAGGGATCACTTTAATCTCCTGAATCATTATCGTATCGGGCTTAATCATCAATATCACAGGGTTATTGCTGGTCTGTAAAACCGAGCAGATCAGTCCGGGATGATTCGGTACTTCGCTCCACTGACACAGCGGTTGCGGTTGATTGTTGTTGGATTTATTTCCGTTCGAACCTTTATTGCCGGCGAGATTGATTTGAAATAATATCGTCACGTCGGTATTCATCTGTTTGAAGGGCGCGATAAAACTTTTGCCACAAGCGTAACTAAAGAAGAGCAACTGCAAAGCGTGAGAATAATAAATCGATACGCCACCACCGCCAACCTGCCCGTTGTCCTTAATTTCCGGATGATACACGTCAAGTGTGTTGGTCACGTAGAAGGGCCCATGTTTTGCCGAACTTTCCTCGTCCATCGCCTGACCGTAAATATAACCGGCCGAGGACATTATCAGTAGGTAAAAGACGCCATCTTCCGCGTACATGAACGTACAGTCGCGTATCTTCCCGGTTGGCACGAGAAAGTAATATTGCGGGCACAGCGCATCTTTCCCAAGATCGTAGATCTTGACAAAATCCGCGGTGACTAACGCCAACCGAGTTTGGGATCCAGGCAGCCAAATCGCTTTTATGATGAAATTGCTGGTTTCTAGCTGAGGATGCAACACTAAATGATCGGACACCGTTCCAGAGGTATTGAAGGTCAACACGTGACAGTCCTTGAAACCGCACACTGCCAAAAAGTCCTCGTTCCATTGATTACCCGTTATCGATAGCACGGTGAACGGTACTGGCGCCGAGGCGAGCCTCATTAACGTTAATTTTCTTTTCGACGAATCGGCTTGCTTCAACAGAGCGCTCAATTGCAATACCGTGATCTTTCCCTTTTCGTGCGAGACTGCTGCACCGGGAACAGAAACGTGCGCGCGTGTGACGCGTGACTGACAGACGAGCGAGCATAATATAACACGTATACGAGATGATCGGTGTAGTACTTAAAACTTACCGAGATGCTGTCGTTTGCCGTGGGGAGACGAGAGACAACACATGGCAACGCGACGTATCATGTGCGCGGACAACAACTGTCTAATAGTTTGCCCTTGATCGCCCGTGTAATTCATTCGAACATTTTCAAACGCACCCTCTTGCGATCCCAACGTGGAAAGCTGCAAGGCCAAACGACATTGTCGAAATACAAGTGCAAACATAAAAGGGCCAAACAAACGCGGGAACGTACCATCAATTGATCCGTATATTCGAATTTCTTATCAGCTGTGTGTAATTGCGCAAGTGCCATTTGAGCACGCGCGTGACAACCAACCGCCGAATTTCTTCGACAGGACGCATCCACAGCCGGTACCAGCGCGCCTGTTAAATCCACCAACGACGACACCAGACCGCTCTTCCAGAGGTGATCGTGTATCCAGTCTTTCGATGCTTCTGTGTGTCGGACAAACGCGAGAAAGGAGAACGGGGGATATAAGTCAAGGGTTCGCATCGTACGTATACGCGTACATATGTATATACATAAGGCGGGGGGGACAGTTTACCCAGCTGTTTGGCTAAATACGAATTTCCTCGCTTCTCGCGGCACTGCCTCTCTTGCTTGTCGTAAAAATTCAACGGGCTGGAGGTTCGCCGGCGTAGATTACTACTACTGGTCGGAAGAAAATCTCGATTTTCAAGAGACGACGATCCCAGCGCGTTGCTGTAGCTCGTACCAACCGCGCTACTACCGCCGATCGTACCGCTACCGGCGACGGCGGCGGCGGCGGAGGTGGTGGTAGCGGACGCGGCGACTGTGACGGCGGCAGTGGCAACACTAGCGTTACCAGTTTGGTGTTCCGACGTTTGAAGACTGCGCTTGGTCAATGCTTGACAAGAGCCATCATCCTTGGCACCGCAGTCGCAGAAAAAGTTTCCGTATTTCGCGTACGTGACATCGTGCCCACGATGACAAACACGAGCGCACACCGTGCAGACACCGACCCCGTCTACCATGTTGCACGTGTGACAATGATACCAATGTTGATTCATAAACTCCTTTTGAGTAATGGTAAATGTGCAAAGCTTATTGCACAGGCTATCCTCGTCGGAATCCTCGGCGGCGCTATCCTCGTCTTCGTGCGGAATCTCGTCCACCCAGTCACTATCGTTAACGTCGTTGATCGGCGTAGCACCTTCCCAAGGAGGACTCGTCGCTCGGTCTTGCGTATTCATCGACCGAGGACACACCGCGCTCACTACATCCGCTATATAATTGAGTATACAGCAACCGGCTTCCACGAACGACAGCGGCTTGTCCAAAGTCCGGAGATCTCTATTCATCAATTGTTCCTTGCTGCGTAGGAAAATGTAGGTAAGAGTAATAAATGGGCCGTTATCCGGAGTAGCGGGTTAAAGTTTGGTGGGGGGGGGGGAATACGTTACCATAGCTCGACCCATTCGATCGCCGCTTTAAACAGCAACGAGTGTCCTTTCTCGGAGCTGGCGTCGGCTAGCGTAGACATGACGCTCATCAACTCGGAGAAACCATTACCCTCGATCGCGGGAGAGAGAATGTGGTAAGCCAACGGTATGAGCGCTTGCAGAATGGTAACTGGCACACCTTCATCTACGCCGCTATACGAATAACATTGATGTAAACAAACCGAGAGTCCGGGCACCGGTGTCGGGAATCGGATGTAAATCTGACAAGCAAAACTATTCGATACAACAAACAACTACTTTTCCTACCTCTTTTCCTTGACAATGTAATTGGTAAGCGCTCGCAAAAGCCGACTATTCTCATACACGGAACGCTGCTGTTGAAGCTGTTGCTGCTGCTGATGATTAATGATACTTGCGAATTGGTTATAGCTCACAGAACCATCCGACAACGATATCGGCCACGGATCTTGCTCATTGCTCGGCGCGTTATTGCCTTGGTCCGGTTTGTGCGTGTCTTCGGAGGCGGACAAGCCGGTACCGGCACCGGCGACGGCGACCAACCTACCGTGGGTTTCATACCCTTCCGTTAATTCGCTCTTGTTGGCTGGGCGCAAATTGAGAGAAAATCAACAATCGCACACTTACGCGTTCGCGGCCACTATCGTTGCCGTGGGTGTTTGAACGTTGGTCGACGACGCGCTCGGAGAAATACATGTCCCACCTGGGATAACTTGTTTCAACCACGTCTGTAACTTGGCAGTTTCCACGTACGCCAGATTAGTTACGGATCCGCAAAGGCGCTCCAACGAACTGTCGTTCCCTTTCTCGGCTGCGCGGAAAAAAAGGCGTGTGCGTTACACAATAATGATTTCGTAACAGGAGAGCATCGATCGCGCGTAAATGTGTGTATCTTACCAATCTCAAACAGCACGTTGAAGAAACGTAATACCAGAGTGGCAAATTGTTGGGACGATTGCGGCGACGTTATACATAGTAGAACGGACACGAGGGATCTGTCCGTGTTTGGGGCGAAAAACAAGTCCAAGGCTTTGCATCCGACCGACTTCTCTAACAGCTGCTCCCAATACTTGATGCACCGTTTCAAAATCTTCTCATCGACGGTAATACTGCGCGGAGACATGGAATCGTGCATCGAGCGCGTTACGGTAAGCAACGCGAGTGAATGTATAGGGTACTACTCACTTGACAGGATCTTGGTTATCACTCGTATACTCGATTATCAAATTGTACGTGTGATGCAAAACGTAGAGATGTTCCCGCAACTGTCGCGTTTCGCTGTCGTTGTCACTGCCGACAAGTTTCGTCAAGGTTTTGCTTGCCATGTCCTGCAGATAATCGGTACGAGCATCCATCGACAAAGCGACAAGAATATCCAACGCTTGAGAACGCACGTCCGAGTTCTCCGACGCTGTAGCAGGACTACCAGGAGCAAAATCTATTTTACACCTGCCGTTCCGACATATATGTATATGTGTAGGGTATGTAGGTACCCTAAACGTTGGAGAAAAAAAACTTACGTGACGTATTCCACCATAAAGGCGACTAAGCTGTGCAGTAGACTCTTCAAAGAAGGATTAATCGAGAACGTTGGATATTCGGAGAGCGAACTCACGTGATGGTGCACAGTTGCCAGAATGTAAGTTTCCGCCGGTATGATGTCGTTCGCGTAAGTATTCTGTAAATCGACGCGAGAGAAACGCGTATAACGGAGCAACGCGTGTACTTTGATTCGCCACGTCCATCCATCATGCGTACACTACTCACCCAAGGTATGTGAGCAACGTCGATGGATTTCCATTTGTCGAGGACCAATTTTATGGAATTTGGTAGAAAAGTAATCAAAGATGCTTCAGTCGCCCAATTCGCACCTGTCATAGCAACAATATCGTCCAGTATCGCGTAATCCCGTGGACCGTATTTACCTTCTTGTTCCAAAGATTCGAGCATTTGGTGAAGTATGCTCGAACGGCACGAGGATAAGATAGATTCGATTAACGAGAGTACATGGGGAAGAATATTGATTATCATTTTGGTCGCGTTCGTACTCCCCGATTCCGTGCTTTGCGGACTCCTACGGAAAGAAGAAGAAGAAGAAGAAGAAGAAAAATTGCAGTTTCACACATCAAGAGAACGAGTCGTCGTCATCGATCTCGTTCGACTTACTTGGAATTTTTCACACTCTCGTTCTGATTTTTCGATATACTTTCGTCGAACAGAACTTGTAACTTGCCGATAACCGAGGCCAAGATACACAAGGAACTAAGCCTCGGTAACGCATTTTTCGGCATTATCTTGTTGTTGAAACTTGTTTCTGGTTTCAACGCGGTGATACAGTTTTTGGCAACGGTAACGTCATACTTGACGGAATTCACGGTGGACGACACGGTCTTCAAAAGATTCTCCGCATACTGAATGTACATCCCTTGCCTGACCAAGCAGTCCTACGAGAAGAGAAGCAGCAAACCTCTCGCGTTTACCAACGTCTAACACACGCTCGGAAAGACGTACCGCCAGAATTTCTATGATCGGAGGTAACCACCACGACTCACCTTTATCCAGCTGGTGAAAGTTTTATACGCGGCTCGAGGTCCCCAAATCAAGGAATGAAGCAACATCGGCCCGGCAGGAATTTCCTCGCCAAGAGCCAGTTTGTCCATGTACGGCGTAGAAGGTGGTAGCATTAACAACAATCTGTCGGCGATACAGAGAAATGTTACAGATTTCTAGATCGGTTCGGAGACATCAGCTATAATAAATTCGAGCATCCCTTCTTCGAGCCAAGTTCGCGATACGTACCGCCAACATATCGAAAAGCAATACCGAATCGAGCACAATCCCGTGAACGTTGGCGCCTTATCTTTGCCCTCCGACCCAACTTTCTTCGGCATGTCCGCTTGATTCAGAACATTCAATATGTCAATTAGCGCATCAACCAGCAGCGGATACTTCATCTTATCGGGCGCGCCCAGAATGAAATTGCAAGCCTGTAAGAAAAGAAGGAAGGAAGGAAGTATCGACGTTGTAAAAAGTTGAATGATTTTATTCGCGGACACCACCGAACGTACGAAATGGCAGCAGCGATACTAACCAATCCATCCAGCTTCGGAATGTCCTGATTACTAAAGTCCTTGGCAGAGAGATTGTAGAAACGGGGCTTCATCGAGAATTCATCTTGCGTGCCGAATTTACGGTAATTATCTTCAATTTCCGCCCACGGTGTAAAAATTCT
Source organism: Andrena haemorrhoa (assembly GCA_910592295.1). Classification (NCBI taxonomy): domain Eukaryota; kingdom Metazoa; phylum Arthropoda; class Insecta; order Hymenoptera; family Andrenidae; genus Andrena; species Andrena haemorrhoa. The sequence goes on along the minus strand of OU342940.1, from coordinate 70,706 downwards.
GGCAGTCTGTTTATTACCGTCCTTGGCGTCACAAACCAAACTCGTGGCCGAAAATAAGTTCCATTGAACCTGCGCGCACCCACGCGTATGTAGGTAGTAAATATCATCGAAAACAATAGACGATAGAAGGAAATGCTAAAGGTGACTCGGGGTGAAAGAAATAAAATTGTACAAGATTCTTACTACCACTCAAACGTGTCTATCGATTTGGCGGCCCTGGTATCTTGCTACGTCTAGTTCTGGCGCGAACTCTGCGTTGCTTTTGCATTTGATAGTGGTTGGACGACGTTATTCAACGCGGTACCAATAACCCGAATTGTATAATTCACCTCATCATACTCACCCGTCCAACGAAACGCGAGATGACGCGCGACGATGAATGAGATTGTAAAAGTCGAGGATACGACGACAAGCGGGGAATAATTTCAAATGCTTCGCTACGTTTCAGATGCTTCGTTACAGGCGAATGACCGTTGCGATTCAACTTACTTGTTCGAGTAACGCGGGAGGCGCGTCATAGAGATGCTTCATCATGTACTCGAGCAACAATAGCAATCGTGACAAGTGCAATAACTGAGAATCCTTCATTGGAGTCTTCACCGCTTCGCTACAACGTACAGCACCGCTACCAGTTACGAGCAGCACCGACTTCTTTTGCATCAAGTTCAAAGAGTGGAACAAAATGAGTACCAACTGAGCATGTTCCACGTTTAAATCTGCAAATACAAACGACGATGTCGTCGCTGCAACGAATTCGAACAACAACAACAACAATTCGATCAATCACGTACCTTCGTTTTCTCCTTCGAACGTGGAAGGTGGATTACATACGTTCTCCACAATAGTCGTTACCAAACGGTGCCATATACTTATACAAGCCGCTTCCTTCTCCGACGGAGGTTTTAGTAGAAGAACCTATCGGTAACGTTGCTTTTTGCAATTACCATGGTCAGTCGAATAAAAATAGAGGGGTGATTCACCACTCGAAACCAATACACCACCTACCTGCGCCAACACGCTCAAGGTCCTCGGATACACTTGGAGGGGCCAAGTACACGGAATCGTACTGTCCGTACCGGACCAAGGATTCACGCCCAAGTGTTGAAGAAGAGTGTTTTGCAAACTTTCGCTCAGCGTATTACGAGCAAGTAAATTGTGAGTGTATCGACTCAAAGCTTGGGAAAACTCTGAATACATGGTGCCCAAGGTGGCACCGTAGAATACCGAGATGGTACCTGGCGACAATAAACACGACGATAGTACGTATCGACGGGTGGTACGGTGCAAAAACAAGTAAAAGTAATCAAGTAATTTCAAAGACTATTCACCGGTTTCCGTTCTAGCCGTCTCGTGATCCAAATCCCTGATTATCGCCGCTAGTATCACCATCTGTTGCTCGACCAGGCCATTTACCACGTATTCCCGCACGTACGAGCTTCTGCTGCCGATCAAATGTTGGTTCATAAATTGGAAAATTTTAGTGGCCAGCGAAATGTACTACAACAGCAAAGGAGAGAAACAGAGGAAATCACGATATTATTCCCTTTTCCATGGAGTTGCAACAACGCGCAAAGGGACAAAAATTCCTTACGCCGTGAGGTTCGCGGTTATCAGGGACAATGGTGGTTACGGTACGCTCGCCACTGGTTTCGTTGCTGGCTTCTTTAGCGCCGTTGGCGGGCGATCCGTCCGAGGGAGCGATGGTTTCCTCGAACCATAAGCCCAAGATGGGTTCGCTGTCCTCCTCTATCGCACACATGTCGCAAATGAGCTCAATCCAGAGTCAACCGTCTCGGTCTCGCTCTCGATTTGGCAATTTTACTTTACTCTTACCTTCGTCGGTAGAATTATCCGAACAACTCAACAGATCCTCGTAATACGTCGTGGAGTCTGATTGGCTCAAAGCATCACCTTCGAAGGGATGCTTTTGCACTCGTTTCAACGTACAGGCCTGCGATGTATATACATTTAGATCGGAAAACAAGAATAGCAACAGACACGCGGCAATCAACCACCACACTAACCTTCCTGTAACTGATCGTAGCCAAATAAAATAACAGATGATTGAGCGGTACAGCTTGGAGGAAAGTTATGGCTCTCTGAAGCGCGCTACAGGTAGACAATATATCCAACGGTGCTGGTTCAGGGGGAACCGAAGAATCGTTGATCGCTTCGACCGATACATCTTCCAAGAGGGCGCTCATTAATGTGAGCGCGTGCGAAGCTAAGGCTACCGAGAGCACACCGAAACCTTGTTGACTGAAATCCAAGAATTCATCATTTACTTCTCGTCCCGCGATCGTACACGAGAGAAACTGTCCTCGAGTTTCGACGGATATCTTACACTTTCATGAGATTCACTCGAACAGTGCCGTCGCGCGCTTTACTCGGTGATTTTCCCTTTTCCTCTTTCCCCTTGTCGGCCGCGCTAAAACTGCTTACCGATAGTTGGGTCTGTAAACCGGTTACCAGCAGCCATACTCCGATCAGCAGATGATTCTGTAGAATCTGTTTCACAAACGATACAGAAATTATTCGTAATCTCTCTGTCGGGAATGAGCAGAGAGACGACGCGCAATTATAAATCTCTTACATGGCCACCTGCTCGCGTACTGTTCTTTATTACATTCGAGACCAGCCCAAATATCTCCAGACTTTTCTCGACAACCGTAATCGCCAAAGCATCGTACTCTTCTTCGGTACTTTTGACGCATTGACCACCGGTGATTTGCGTTCCGGCCGAGGTATTCGTACTACATTTCGGCGACACGGCATTCGTTATTCCAACGATACTGGATGCCGTGGCATACGCGATAGAGCAATACAGGCAAGACATGGTCAAGGTCGACAGCTTTTCCAATTTTGTCGGTGTCAAAGGTTCGAGCAAAGGTAGAGACATTACGCTGTGAACAACGTTAATGTCACTCGCCACGGAGTGGAGACTGTGGCGTACAGCGTGTGCTTCGGAAGCATTCGCGGGTAGGCTGAAACCTTTTTTGTTCAAATAAGCTTGGTATTTGCGAGTATAACGCGACAAGTGAGGCAGGTTCAAGCACATGTCCAAGAGGACGTCACCCGCGGCCATGTTACGAAGGATATTTATGTTATTGGCGACGAACGAAGCCTGAAAAATAGCAACAACATAGCCGTTAGCCGTTACACCTAACGATTACATATCGTCGCATTGGCCGCGCGTATAAGTGTACCAACCTTCACGTCCGAATGAACATCGTTACCAGTTCCTTCGTTCATCGTCGTCTTGACCGCGTTATCATTAGAATTTTCAACGACAAGGGGCACGGACAACGTAAAGTCTTGCAGAGGCATAGTCAACTGTTCCAGAATGCTGCCCGACAAATCACCCCGAATTCGTACAGCATCTTTCGAAGGTTGAGACGATTCCTTCTCGTTTCCAGGCGGTGGCGGCGACTCTATGTACGGCGGAATCTCTGAATTTTTCATCGTAGCTATCAAGGCTACCTCCTCGGTGGAAGAGAGCAACGATTGTCCGATACAAAGCGCGCGAATCGGAAGCAGCAATTGCTTCGTACTCAGAGCGGTAGGCGTGCCATCCGCCAGTTGACTTTGGTGATGCGACAATTTGTTGACGAGACGGAGGAGAAGAAGTCTGCACGCTTGGCAAACTATCGATATTTGACCTTTGGAAACTGAATAGAGAAAAACAGGAATGGTCAAAGAAACACCATTATCGCACATAGCCTGGTGAAATACGCTCTAATTGCGTTTCACAACGTGTATGTGTATATATGCATATGCACATATACTTTTAGAGAGAGAGAGAGAGAGAGAGAGAGAGAGAGAGAGAGAGAGAGAGAGAGAGAGAGAGAGAGAGACTTACAGGTACTGGCACAACCGCTAATATAATCCGCGGCGAGGGCAGCCACAGACGTGTAAAAGGTCTCATATTGCTCTCCGTGCGAGACGAGTTTGTTCTCGCTGTAAAAGAAAGATGACAAGACAGTGAAAAAATCAAGGGAGAAGCGGTATACGAATCAACAGTCATCCGTTTAAAATCCGTTACAAATTATTCACCGTGCCATAACTTGTTTCGTTTCGCGAAATAACTCTTACCTTTTAACGATACTCTTCGCCAATTCAATTATTTCACTTTTGTCGAACAAGCCTTGCCATACCGCTAATATTGGTTTCATTATCGGCACCCACTCATCGCTGCCACCACTCTTGGCCGCCATTTTCGAAACTGCTCGACTTTGTTAATTGTTCGTGAAAATCTGTTATCCTCGATGGTAGGTAGCTGTCTAGCAGTATGCCCTACACCTTCCTTCGCACAGAGAAATACGCCTGCAAACGTTTCTTTTACGTAGCTATCGCGCACTGTATATCTTTGACACTCTCGAGCTTCTCCGCCTCGATATATACTTTCCGCATATACTATACTTGTGTGCCTGAGCAATTTTTAAACCGTACGTACATACACAGCTCCTGTGGCGCACACATACTTATATTGTTACGAGTTGCAATCCTCGCTCTAGCGGCGTTCAGCGCAAGCTTCTAAAGCGCGAAGTTTAAACAGGATAGAGATAAGAATGAACTCAATCACATTAGAAATCTATCTTCGCCTCCTTCCTTATCGCTCGAGAAACAACGTATTTTACAAAAAGAGGAACGAACGTAAGAAGAAGCCTGTTTCTTCTCCTCGCATTTGATCTTCGACGTTACAACAGTCATGACGTGTCATAATAAATTCTGCCTTGTTCAATCCTCAAATATCCTCGTTCTGTTCTTAATCGGTCCGAATAATTTAATCGATTCAATTTAATTAAATTCAATAAGTTTTATGCAGTTCTAAACTATTAGTTACAAACACTTCAATATTTCGTTCATTTAAATTCACGCGTTCGCGAGCAGAGCTCTTGAGAGCTTTTTAGGGCTCCACGAACGCCGAACCTGACGGAATTTCCTTGGAACCTCAAGAAGCTCCAGCCGGCCACGCAACAATATGTATATGTACTGTAAGGAAAAACTAAATCGTTGAAAGATAAACTCGTTCACTGAATTAAGAGTAAATATAAGTTTATACGGATGGCGAGCAAAACAATGAAGGAGGTCTTTCTCGATTCGAGGACTGAAGAAGAAGAGTGCCGGTTCTGGACCGGGAGGTCTTTGCGTTGCCGCTAACAAAAACTCCTTAAGGCCCTATCTAATTTATGACGGGCCTGACATCATGCGATTCGGATCCTGTATCGCCGTGCTCGCCTTTCATAAACATTTTCACGCGGGCGGCGTCTTGTCCGTTGAGCGGTATCTCAATTTTCCTAACAGTACGCGATGCACGCGCTTCCTTAAACCTCGTTCACATTAGGCAAGTTTCCTGGCTTCAAGTCGCTTGAAATCAGTAACGCCCGATTTCTTCACCTGCAGTAATCTTCCGGTCAGTGAACGACCAATTGGCTTCGAGCATTTAAATGCTCTAAGCCAGTAGGGATCCCATCATTTGGTAGTTATGTGGAACATAACTCTAACTGGAAGAGATTACTGAAGGTGAAGAAATCAGGCGTAAACTAACCTGTTATTCACTTCACTTGACATATCCTTTCAAGTTTCAAGCGGAGTAGAGAGTGTTCCAACTTTTCGTGCTTTGATATTGTTACGCTATCGCTTGAATGAGGCCGCGGAAATGTATATAATCGATATGTAGAGTACGTAGGAGCGAGATTTGAAACGGAGGATGAGAAAGACTTTATTGTAGAGCGCGTTGTACTTCTCAGGGGTTTTCCTTGCTAGTTTTGAATGTTTCAAGTTACCGTTAGACCAGGCGAGATAGTAAAGAGCTTAACTTTTTCCTTTGCACATCTGCGTGCCAAATTTCGTCGAGCGGACAGCAGCTCGCCTCGTAAAAGCACTTAAAATTCTGTCCTCCCTTTCAATAACTGCCGATGTCCTGTTAGGGTAAAAACTCCGGTCGGGGGAGGTTGAAAGTCATAAAGCCATAAACTTTCTCCGAGTGACGTCGTCTTGACCCCGAGGGTTGCGCTTACTTACCTGCGAGATATGTATGTACTGTATGTAGCTTATGTACCACTATATGTAAAACGGGGAGCGTGCCTCGATCACTAGACAAGAGTGGGAGGAAGCATGAAGGAAGGGCGAAGGACAACCCACTGATGCAGCTTGAGGGATGCAATCGTGCTGATTGGACAACAAGGATCTAGGGGAGGATCAACAGGATCTTTGCAGCGACTTCGTCGATGAGCTCGGAGCGTTTTCTTGTACACTGCTGGCATTCGATCGCTAACCAGCTTACTGTCTAGATCAAAATACATTTAAGAGTCTAACTGAGGAATTACTGTGCAGTTTGTTTTATTTCGAATTACCCGCACTCCAACGAGCAGAGCGGTTCAAGCGCTCCACGGGCACCAAACCCGCGTTCGCGTTTCAATTTCACCGCAGAAATACGCAACAATATAATACGTCAGTAAGGCTTTCTGGCGGGACCCTGCCTTAGACACGCTGGGTATCAGGACTGGGACGGAACTTGTATATATGCGGACGAGGGCTAAGGCGAACACTTGCGAGAAGATCTCGCGCCGCGTGGCCCTCTGGTGGAGCGTCGGTAACCAACTACGGATCCCTACATAGGAATCTCTAGAATTCACCCACTTTTAACGTATCAATCGTGAAGTTACTCGCGCATGCGTATTTGTCTCTTTACGTACGCTTTGAAATTCGTACCCGCGCGGTACATTGGAATCATTCGAGTAATGGGAGAAAAAAGGGTCGTGGATCCGTCGGAGCAAAGTTTGTCTTCTAGGCAAAGCGAGTCGTCGTTTCGAGTTATCTTGAGAAGTTGGCTAGCCAAACACGAAGCAAAGAGAGAAGCAAGGCGAATGTATGTACATACTACCTACATGTACCCGAGTAAAGTTAATCGACGTTAGGTTTTAATAAAAAGTATATTTCCTTTGGCTTAATCGATGACCGTACACAAGAACGCACGTACAATCGAAAATCACCCAATTTTATTTCATCACTCGTGTAACTCTCAAGGCGCATTCCGCCGCAAGGAGGGTATAGCGAACCAGCGAGGGTTCGCGATTTACGTTTAGTCATTCCACTTGCGGTTCGTGTGGCTCGTACAGCGTACAGTAAGTAGTTTTGATTGTTCGCTCGGCTAATCGGCAACAGTGATACATATCGTACAAGACCCGCGGTGGTACGCTACTACGTCAATGTCACGCGTGCTACACGAAGGATTTCGAAAATAGAGCGGTACATTAGACGAGTTTGCCGTTGTTATACTATCGCGATCACCAGCTTCGCATCCATGAAATGGAAAGCATTCTCTATTATTATCATAGCACTTGATCTTCTCGTAGGATCACCTCTAAGAAAGCGGTCAGTTTAAATTCGAATAGGTATATATATACATAGTACTTTTTTGTATCGAACGAACTCTCGATCGTTTCCCTTTTCTTATAGTGGTACATACGTGTGTATGTACATATCTACGTGCATACATGCATACATGCATACATGCATACATACATACATACATACATACATACATATATACATACCGCCGCACCTATAGATAATTTAGAACAAATTATATTCGCGCGTATTTCGGAGACGGCACGTTTACTAGGTATACATTATACCTAACGTTGTCCCATTTTAAACGAGTACGTAGAGTAACCTTAAAGCAAAACTGTGCGTTGTTTACTCGCAATTCCGATGACGACTAATCTACGCGTCAAAAACACAACAACAACAAGAACAACAATAGCAGCAGCAATAACAACAACAACAACAACAACAATAAACAACAACAACAACAACAACATCGTTTGCCACGCACGATTATCGACAAATGCTCTAAACGTGTCGTCGTTAAACAAACGATAAATATTGGCGCTTCCCAACTGCACTTGCGACATTTTTCGAACTTTTGCATCATCCCCGAGGTCGCATACCTACACACATGTATGTAGAAGATACGTGTACACAAGTACTTATCCAAGACCCATGTATATGTACGTATAAATCTCAACAACGAGGAGAGTCCGTAGAATTTCCGACCGACAGCTGATGTCAGTTTTGCTTATCAAAGCCCGGTTTATTGGCAGTATTCTTAGAGGTAAATACATACGGCGCCAGGAAGCGACTACTTAGATCCGTTCTAGCGATATCTTACTTGGATTCTCGTTTAATCATACATGTGTATTCATCATCGGTATACATACTCGTAGGTTTCAATCGCTCATTCGAAGTTTCTTCAACTCGCTACCTTTTTGTCAAAATGGCACGACCGCCAAGCATTGCTGGTCATCTCATTGAAACGCGTTTACGATCCGAAACGAGTGCGAGATGGACGTTAGTCGCTAGTTGTAGAATCGATAATCAACAGCCATTTCATTGTAATTTTAAACTACGAAAACATCCGCGGTATCAAATTTGCAGCAATTTGGCGCGTTTTTCGACAGGCGATCGCACTCGACCGTAAAACGTAACGTTGCCCGCAATTCTTATGACGTTTCACCTAGCATTAAGCTCGTAATTCCTCCACTTTGCGGTTAGTGGAAAGAGTAGAAACACTCGAGAAATCCCAAGTAGTAGTCTTTTGAAAACACAAAGAAATCCGCCGTGCATGTATAATAGTTGGACCGATTAAGAACTTGTGTGTGTATGCGTTTACGTACGAAAATATGCAACAACTCTTTCCAACTCCAAGTTTGTTGAAAATTTCCAAAACAACCACCTCGTTTTCGTAACCCAGAACGCGTTGGTCGATACGGTTTCCTCCAATAGTAGAGTAATTCGTACCTAATCAGCTGTGCTCACACGGGAAGCCAGGTAACGCGCAGGTTTTGGAAGCTAACGATATTCGCGACAAGGGGTTGGGCTTAGATGGCGCAAAAGCGTATAAAAGTCTCTAAAATTATTACATCACTATTAGTGCCATGTATATATATGTATGTACGTATATATGTAGCGTGTACGTACATACAGCCTATAGCGTTCCAGACATAAGAGAGGTTACACGCTCGGGTGTGTGTGTGTGTGCTGCTGTCTGCCGGTGCATGCGAATGCATGTGCGTGTCCATGTCCCTGAAAACGATACGACGACAATCAAAGTACCAAAAATGCAGTCCACACTTGTTACATAACAACAACCACTACCGGCGGTGGTAATAGTCTGTTTTACTTTTCGCTACTCGCGCGAATCGTAGAAAACGTCGTTCATGCGCACGTATGTATGACATACGAAACCTTCGGAATGTGCAATATTAATCATTCGCAATGTTGCATCACACTTTATTCGTTACGAATCAAATCCCCCTCCCCGGAATTCACACACAGCGCTTGTGTGAAAATTGCGAATAAAAAAGTATCAAGTCCCTCGTATGCCCGTTTTATGAAATTTGCACGCGATCTCGTACGATTCGACGGTTCGCAAGTTCTTTTCCAGCCTCCACTTCTCTCCACTCACCGATACATACTCGATCGTCTCGCACGAATATGTGAACTCGTACCGAAGCGAGTATATGTTTGATTTTTTCGATTTCCGCCCAGAACCAGATTTATCGCTCGCTTGTTCAGCATTGTTAACTTTTAGAGGGGCGGGCTTTTTTCATTGACATTGTAAATTTTATTCATTTAAAATTTATGCATATATGTATACCACCAAAGTGGCCGGCAAAGTATCCAAATTCTTAGGTGGCCACTGTGGTGGCCAGCCCGGCCCTCTAAAGGTTAATAATCGCGCGATATACCGAAATGCGCAAAGTTTTGGTGCGTAGAGGAGAGGGGAGGGGAGGAGGTGCGATGGAAATCAGCGAAACTCGAGAAAGACGATAATAAAATCGGGTCGAGTGATTAACGACCATGTCATCCGCGCGTGCAAACGCAAAAGAGGCAATTCGGTCGTCTGTATTATTGCGTGGAACTGACGGAAGAACGATCGCTACCGGTCGACGCGGTATCAGAAAGCGGTAAGGCAGAGGACGAAGCCGGCGGCGGTGGCGGCGATTCGGACGCAACGTAATGATCGCGAAAGATTTTCGACGATGACTGTGGCGGTGGCGATACAGCGACGTTAAGATTTTCCGGTAAAGGAGGTAACACGTTATTCTGAAAATGTCCCGATGTATTTCCGACCGGTTGATAGTTGGCTACCACAATAACCTTTCCGCTTCTGCTGCGAGCTTTTCCAACTCCAAAGTAACGGCTACTCGCCCAAATCACTTGCGTAAAATGACCTGCGAAAAAGGGAAATACATTTTACAAGAATGAGAAAAGTGGGTATCAGATGATTACATATAACGCGAGCATCGCGTGTAACACGGGAATAGGCTCACCTGCGTTCACATTGGCATGAAGTATATCCGGTTCTTTCAAGAAATCGTACTGTTTCACGGCAGAGTACCAATAGGACGCAACGTCTTGCCCCGTCACATCGGTAGGTACGGCACCACCGGGTCGGCAGTAAAGATTTTGCCCCACTTCTCGATCGTTTCTATAGTAGAAGGTATTCGTATGCGCCAAGTGATTGGCCCACGTTTGCGCATACTCGCACAACTGCAAAGCAAACGATGATTTGTTAAACAAACGAATACGATTTTTGTTCCTCTAACTTGTGTATGTGTAGGGATAGGTGCGCGTACGAATGCCTAAACTGTATTCCACATTAGAGCATACCGGTTTCGCGCAGGCACGACCCTCGCGATCGTTGCTACGCCCGACTCCCCACTTAACCGCCTATGTTTTTCTCCGTCGCTTGGCCCTCTACTCTCTCTGTTAACTTTTCGCGCGGGACTTTGTTTACGTTGACAACGGTCAGGTCTCGCGTTTGGGATGTACCAGTTATTCCTTGCAAACCAATCGCGTGCGAAGAGAGCTGCGCAGATCGGTCGCAAATCGGTAGGGGCGTCGGTATGCTCTTACATGGAATACAGTATAGTGCCCCACACAAGCGCGCGAGCCCAGACACACACACACACGCGCGCGCGCAAGAGTCAACATCGGCCCTGGATTTTAGCTCAATGGTATAATTAATTCCGAGTGTCGTCGAATCCGTCTATAGCAACTGTCACACGAACGTTAGGTACCTGCGGTGACATCGTTAACGGCGGTGCGTTGTGCCTTTGTCGATAAACGTTGTGCCAGCACAAACATTCCGTAATGAATTCGCTGTCTCGCCAGTCGGTCTCCAGATCGTTACTATCGTGCGCAATACTCATCGGTCTGTTACTCAGAATCTACCACAGAAAAATAACAACGAGTTTTACACATATCGTATAATACGAGACGTTCGTTGCCTCTTACCTTTTTCAAGAGCTTTGGTCGATTATCGAGCAGCTCGGCTCGATCGTTATTCAAGCCCAAAGAACCGGAGGCTGATCCAGCAGAGGGGTCTGAAATTCGAGTGGCTTTATACAACTTGGATTGCTCCACCCTTTTTCGAAGATTTTCCAATGCTTTCGCTTCCTCTCTTTTTCTAGAAGGAGGCCAATTTGCGTTCGAAGTGTGTATCATGCTAATGCCAACGCACGGCGAGTCCTAAAACATGGAAACAAAAACCAAATATCGTTGGTCCGACAAGTATTAAACAGGTTTTCATCGAATCCTCGTGGATCTTGTTGTACCTATGTGCTACGCAAGTACGCACGTGTGTATGCACATTGTCATACATCCACATCCACCGCATTGATAAACGAGAGAATACAGTAAAACGCAACGAACGTTAAACGGTAACGAAAACGGTGGCAGCGTTAAAATAAAACGGTCGAATCGCAACAAGATGCAACACAACATCGTAGGTAGGTACCTACATACATAACAAGATGGAACGAAACGCTCGCGATGGGCTACAAAACATCAAAGCATCACGAGCGCATAGATGCGTGGAAAGATGTCATAAATTTTATCTTTCGTCATCAAACGTAGTATACATATACATACACGCATATGTGAAAAGCGTTCGGATACTTTTGGGCGATAACGTAGGTCGGTAGGCAAAACGAAATTTTAAATACAGCATCGCGAGAGTACGGAGCTTAGGAGCCGAACAAGGAGTTGACGAGGAAATAGGTAGGGGTACTCGAGTAGTAAAGTACCTTACGCGAAAACGTAAAGGACCGCAAAACGAGGAAAAGAAGACGCGTTAAGCGTTCACGATTCAAGGCGTAAGTAAAATTATACGTTGTATTCGCGTGCTGACAATACAAAGAAAGAGGAGCGTGGTGGATAGAGGAGGAGGACAGACACGATACTTGACCTTTTGATGATTAGCATTGACGAGATTAAAATCCGTCGAGTGTGTCGTTTGCCCGAGTAAACGACGGCTCGCGGTACACCGATTACGATTTATCATCTCTTTCTGAATAGCGTATTCGATAAAATAACTTTCCACTTGCATGTTGTCGCGATGGGACGGCGGTAAAAGTTCCGTAGTTTCTTCCGCAGTGTCGAAAGCACAATTCACTTCGTTCAACTCCATCGCGTTCTTTTTTCCTTTTCCTTTTGCAACCGATCGCGCAACTGCCCGTAATTTATCGTACTTTTTCCTACTACGGTCAACCGAGATTACCGGATGCCGACCGACGACTACCACTGACGAACCACCCTAGACTACTCGTTACTCTCCTATCACCACTACACTTGCGCGTTCTCCGCGTAGGGGCTATATGTAGTCGCGTCGCCGCGTGAGCGCCCAAAGCACATACTCGTGCGCCTTCCGAATGCGCCGATCACCCCCCACACACACGTTCCCGAAATTTGGGCACACACGTGTGCACGCTGCGGCATCTTAACTGCAAAGGTTACCGCATTTCATCAGCTCACGTGCCCAATTCTTCGTTCGTGATACTTGGCCATGATTTATCTCCCTTTATCGTAGCATCTTCTCATCTACATTTAACAGAGATTTCTTCGCAAAGACTTCCAAGTAGCAGGTATATCGTCATCGCGAAGAAATACGACGACTGTTGAACAAACCGTTGCTACGAATAGATATCATCTTTGTAAAATTCTTTTCGATTTTCCGATTAAGCTGTATCTTTGCACAATGGAGAAATATTTTGCGATGCAAGTTTCGCAACCATTTGGAAAAAGGTGCGTTACGATAGGTATAGGTACCTCGGATGTAGGTACATAACGATCGACCGTAGTCGAAATAGGTAGTACAAATGATGCCATTTCTGATAAATTAAAGTTGAAAATGTCGCGCTAAACTGTAATTTTAGCAACTTTTACATTAGTGAAAATTATACCTACGACGATGAAATTTACAACACAAATCTGTGCAATTTTGCTGACGTTACTCGTCGCGACATAATCCAGTTATCGTATTAACACCGCCGCGGTCAATACACCTATACTACCAATTCTATACGAAATAATATCGATCGTCCGAGGCTCGCTGTGCGAATATGCCCAGGGCGGGCACTCGCCCTAACCGCGTGCCGATCTCAGTCCTCCTTCTATGCAAAATTTATACAAATTTTTCTGCTTTTTATCACGTACGGCCTGCCTTCATCGGTACCTACTTTTATTACTTTCGACACGCATCGTGTTTTACATTTCCTGTACAAACAACTGATCAAAAAGTGGTATCCAATGTTTAGGGAATAGAGCCAGAGACACGCGTGCGCGCGCGCACACACACAGGGGGAGAGAGGGGGGAGGGGAGGAGGATATCTGCAAGGAGGAGGTACTGCAGATATTACCGTCGACATACGCACTCTAGTTCTCATCAGGTGCTACCAACTCGTTGACTGTAGAGTGCATGAATGAGAATGTAGTTAGAGTGTGTACCTCGCAGTAGGTACGAGTGACAAGGATAAAAGCATTCAACTAGACTAATCGTATAAAGTACCGTAGGTTTGATTTGCGCGGGGACACTGCGCGAGACACGCTACGGAGAACGTGTCTACGGTATGCTCATCTATTCACACAAGATTCTGTGGCGACTCGTTCGAATTCCAAAAATGTTGTCTGCCAAAATTTCGTCGTCTTTCACATAAGGTATCGTTATTTATTGGTAGTCTATGAATATTATTATCAGTGTAAAAGTCGAAGAAATTTTCTTGGATCTGTAAGAACAGAATTAATCGTAAAGCGTGCCAAGCGACAAGGCGTTCACCATGCAGCGTCTGGCCGAAAACAGAGGACGCTACACGTACTCGATCTCTACAATTTAAAACAGTCGCTACTTGTTTACAGTCTCTACAATGTCAACAGTAGCGAATCGTTTACAACCTTTATAATTTCAGCAGTCGCGAATCATTTACAATCTCTACAATACCCTCAGTCGCTACACGTTTTTAATCTCTGCAATTTCAACAGCCGCGAATCGTTTAAAGTCTCTGCAATTTCGACATTCGAAAGGTAGAGAGAGATTGTTCTTACAATATCGTGAGACGTTTTCCAGTCTCGTATCGATTACGGTTATTAGGTACACGTTTCTGCGAATGTCGCGTTAAAGTCTAGAGGGGCGCGTCGCGACGCAGGATAATAGAAAGAGAATAAGAAATAGAATCAAAACCTCGCGTATTCTCAGGAATTTACTTTCGTTACTCGAACGTACAGTACAGAGTTTCATATGGGATCGATCGCGGTGAACGGCGCACCGTTTGCATTATTTGGAGGCTACGGATAGATATACATACGTCGATAGCTCAGCTACTGGTATTTCGCGCGCGCTTACCGGAACCTGTAAACAATTTGACAAAAGAAAATTCAAGGAAATTAGGTAATAGATATAGATAGTTGGATGGATAGAGATTTAAAACTCGGAACGGAAGAACGTTCTCCAGTAGTCGCAAGCCTGCGTCCAATCGGATCCCTCGAGCAACCTGATTCCTTAGAAACGACTTTGTCCACGCGCTCGGAACGTCAGATCTATTTAGAAGACGTCGCGTTGGTCGTTGGTAAAACTGCAAACGGAGGTTCGAAAACCAAATTTGCCGCCACAGATCCCCCATTTCCAGCTAGAATGGTAATACAAGTAGCACCTGTACAGAAAAATAAATTTTAAACATTTTATACGAACCGCTACATAGTATAAATGAAAATTTAGCATCGACGAACATACGTGACAGTATCGAACCACCATTTCCAGCTAGGAATCTACCGCAGCATACAGTCACGGTCATAATCGCCTACCAGCGACGTATATCTGCACAGAAAATGGAAATTTAAAGAATTTATATGAATCGTTATGGAAAATGGAAATAAGAGGTTCGACGAACACACTTTTTTAAGCACCTAGCCTCCATTTTAATACCAGAAATCCAACGCAGGGCAGAGCATCGATCGGAATCGTCAACCGCAGGTTCTCATCTGTACAGAAAAGCAAAAGTTAAAGAATTTACACGAGGCGCTAATACAAATGAAATTGTAGCATCGACAGACACATTTTTAAGCATCGAATCACCAATGTGAGGCAGAAATCCACTACAGGGCACAGAATCACGTTCAGAGTCGTCTCTCACAGCTCCTAATCTGCACAGAATATTGAATTTTAATGAATTTAACCGAGGCGTTAATAAAAATGGAAATTTAGTATCGACAAACATACCTCGACTCCACCGAATTCCCATTTCCAGACAGAAATGCACTCCGAAGGGGCACAGAATCACGTTCAGAGCAGGGTGGCCAGAAAATTCGACACCGGCGGTTTGTTTGTTTGTGCTACCCACGTCCACGAATGCGCGCAATGACGTTACGAGCGTTGAGCCAATCACGAAGCCCTGTTCAGTCGTGGTGATTCAGGCTCCCAAACAGCAGCAGGCAGTCCCAGATCCCCGCAGTCGATCTCGATTCTGTGGATTCAGCCGTTTTTTTTTTTTAAAAGCAATAACCAGACCTAACTCATTTGAAAGCAGGAATAACCAGACCTAACCTCGGAAAATGCATGAATAACCAGACCTAACCCAGTCTAACCCCCCCCCGCCCTGGGCAGGGCGAAAATTTTTTGACCTAACCTCGGCATTTTGACCTAGCCTTGGAAAATTTTGACCTAACCTTTGAAAATTTTGACCTAACCTCGGAAAATTTTGACCTAACCCAGACCTAACCCAGTCTACCCCCCCCCCGCCCTGGGCAGGGCGAAAAATTTTTGACCTAACCCCGGCATTTTGACCTAACCTCGGAAAATTTTGACCTAACCTCGGAAAATTTTGACCTAACCCAGACCTAACCCAGGAAAATTTTGACCTAACCCAGACCTAACCTCACGAAAAGCAGACCTGACTCAGACCCAGACCCAACTTTGTGAAAAGCAGACCTAACCTCGCGAAAAGCAGACCTAACCCAGACCTAACCTCGCGAAAAGCAGACCTAACTCAGACCTAACCTCGCGAAAAGCAGACCTAACTCAGACCCAGACCCAACTTTGCGAAAAGCAGACCTACCCCAGACCTATCCTCGCGAAAAAAACAGACCTAACTCAGACCTAACCTGGCGAAAAGCAGACCTAATTCAGACCCAGACCCAACTTTGCGAAAAGCAGACCTACCCCAGACCTAACCTCGCGAAAAGCAGACCTAACTCAGACCCAGACCCAACTTTGCGAAAAGCAGACCTACCCCAGACCTATCCTCGCGAAAAAAAAAAAAAACCTAACTCAGACCTAACCTGGCGAAAAGCAGACCTAATTCAGACCCAGACCCAACTTTGCGAAAAGCAGACCTACCCCAGACCTATCCTCGCGAAAAACAGACCTAACTCAGACCTAACCTGGCGAAAAGCAGACCTAATTCAGACCCAGACCCGTTGTAGGGTTCAAGGGCGAGTGGTGACTGGTGATTCGGTCTCTGCTGGCCGATGTTTCCCGTGGACGCGTGGCGATTTCCTCTGTGGGGTTCGTCGCGGTCGCTGGCCGTTAGAGCTGTTCGGGTACTCGAAAAATTCGAGTAGTTCGATTCTTTCGAGCAGTTTGAACGTATTCCGCGCAACCCGACCGCGTCGGGCAGTCTGCTTGCTTAGAGTAGATGGGATGTTTTAAAAGTACCGAATGTAAAATAAACTACATGTATATTGAGTAATTGTTAGTATTGTTACGAGTTGTAACAGGGATTTCGATAAATGGATGCTGGTTGGTTCGCTGCCCGTGGAGCGCTGATGCGCTCTGCTCACGTTCGCCCTTGTTGTCGTCGTCGGGCTCCAGCTTCTTCCAGTAGCAATTGGATTGAATAAAAGACTCTGATTTATTTAAATAGTAACTTAATTCTCGTTTTATTTTAGAGACAAATTAGAGAACACGTCTAATAGGTTTGGACGTTGATCAACGAATGAATTACAAAGATGCCGTCGTTCTGGATTAAAAGTGTAACATGTTCTTGTTAATAAAGTTAACCAATTGTAAAGATAGTTTCTTAATTAATTGTCTAACGAATCGTTTGATTGGTTCTTCGTTCATTAAGAACGAGCGGTTTTACATGATATCTATGATTTAGTAACGAAGCAACCGAAACCAATATTTAATCAATACCATTAACGAGCGCCTCTAAGTAGCATTCCTTGGAATGCTTTGTTCATAGTTCTAGTTGCTTCATTTTACAGTTTAAATTTGGCGCGTCTAAAACTTGACCATGCAGAGCCATCTAACATTGGACTATTTCACGTGTCACCACATGAGATCGTAACAGTATATTGATCATTTTCATGACCCATGCCGTATGGAGTAATTGAAAGGTTTTTTGTTAGCACATTTCGCGTCGCATCTCTCACCTACGAAACTAATGCTTAACCGGGAGCGAAAATTGTTGTATTTCGGTTTGAAATAACATTTATTAGAAAAAAAAACTGAAGATTATCGAGACTAAAAATAAGCTATAATAGCAATTGATTCAATTTCTTTGTGATATTAAACTGTATTATATTACGGGGATTAGGAAGTCAAATTTGGTAAAAATATAAGTTTTTGCGGGAATTAATTACAAACAAACAAAATACTGTTTGGGAATGCATTACTTCCCAAAGCCGCCACACTCGCTCTAGGGGCAGCACCTCCCGAACACTCAATTGAAAACGTTGATCAGCGGTCGATCCGCCAATCAGCGGCGCTGATCAGGATCGACCCTCGTCGATATTCCAACGGAATCGATGCGACGCGCGGACGGATGTCCAGCCATGACTCTCTCTTGTACAAACTGTTGTACGTAACGGATGCGTTGCGTGTTTTATTCAGTTTTTGTGCATACAAGTCATCATCGTGATTAACTCATGAAATCAATCTAACGACTTTTCTCATCTCACACTCATCAGTGACCACTCAATCGCGTGCGAGTGCAAGAATCGCCGCGAATGCCTTGCATGGTGTTGCGCACGTGCAAGAACAATCATCATCGCGCAGTACATCGGCGCGATTGAATCAAAATCAATTCGATCATACACTCACACTCACTGTAATTAGTCATTCATAATAAATCGACTCGCTTCACATTTTAATTGCCGTGTCGTCTTGCTCCCTCTCACCGCCGATTCCTAACCTCACTTTCACCAGCGTGACCACCGGTCTCAAACTCGAACAAATACAAATTATGATTAGTACTGTTGGGTAAGGTTTATTGATATCATAAAGTGTAAATTTTGTATCCTTATTTTTATGATATAGACATATGATATAGACAAACTACTAAACTATATATACATGGGTTATGCTATTTACACTACCATATACTAAAGATTATATTCATCGCTTATTTCTATTGGTTTTTTTTATTTCTTAAATTAGCCGAGAGGAAGCAAATCTGTTCAATTTTTCGGACAACAAACAGGTACGCTTTTCAGTGACTATGTTCCCAGCTGTTGAAAATAGTCTCTCGCTGTACGCTTCCGTTGCCGGAATTCCCAAAAATTGCTGGGCCAAATTTGCCAAATTTGGGAAACGTGTGGAATTATCATTCCACCACTTCAGGATGCACGACTCCGCTGGTATAAGTTTTTCCTCGTAGTACCACTTCAATTCTTTATCTATTGTGTCAACCTCGTCGTTAATGTTTGGTTTCTCCTCTTTCGCAATATTTGAAAACAATTCAAATAAACTGGTTGGCGCTGTGGATACTATATGGAAAATAAGTCAATTTGTTATTGTTCTAATTAATAGAGGCAGAAGTAATATTAATATTCGTAGAAACATACCTGAAGTGGTTTTTGATGGTACATCAACAGTTGACGCTGCCGCATCTACTTCATTTGCACCCAGGTATTGCATAACAGCAGAGTGCAGCAACTTGTGCGCCGATACCTTTCTTTGCTCCGTTAGCACCCTGTCCTTTATGCGAGGATCCAAGAGCATTGCGATCACTAAAGGTTCGCTATCGTCGATAAAATGGAATCTGGTGTTGAGACTGTGTAATAAATTATTACGCAGTAGTAATGTGTCAGGTGTAGCGCGTTTTTGTTGTATTGACGTTGAGAGTATTTGTTTAATTCCGTATACAGTCGGTATATATCGGCATAATGTCGGTTTATTTTCCATTGTGATTACCTCCGTTGCTTCTTTGAATATTTTTAGTGAATCGCAATACTCTTGGATCATGCACCACTCGCGGCTAGATAGAGTATCCGGCATTCCTGGCTCCCACAGTGCTGCACTTAGCGCACGTCGCACTTGAAGTAGACGGTCCATCATGTCAAACTGTGTATTCCACCTCGTTTCCACATCGCCAATAAGGCGAACTGGTTCCAAATTTGTTGAATCTCTTTTCTGCTCTCTTTGTAATTCCTGTTCCGCCGGCACAGATCGGTGGAAGAATCGGACAATATCTTGGCATTTTTTTAGCAAAGCTTTGAGGTCTTCGCAATCTTCTAACCCATCTTCTACTACAAGCTGAAAAGAGCATTAGATTTAAGATCCACTGCTGATAATTTACAAACTACTTTTATTGTTGAATAATTTCGGTTCGTTTACCTGCAATGTGTGAGCGAAACAGGGTATCCGTTCCCACTCACTACTCAATTCCACGGCTTGTATAATGTTAGCCACATCATCGGTAACGAAATATACTCTGTGTTGTGGCTTCTTTAATCCCCATTCCTGGATGTTGTAGCGGAGTATTTCATTTAACCTGTCACCAGTTTGCGTTCCTGTGTACGGTTGTATTCCTAACGTGAAATTTTTTATTTGGAACTCATATATAACGTAATGGACGCTTAAACAAATATAAGTTTCATACGACCCTGATGCCCAGCCATCCATTGTAAAGGCAAGACTTCGTACATTTCCCTGAATAATTAGAACAGATTTGAATCATTTTATATGCGGTTCGAAAGACATCGTAATACAGATTTAAGTACTATTACTCTTGCGCTTCAGGAGATGCTGATAACCATTAAAAATATTATACAAATTTTACTTACAGTTCTGACATCGCTGTGAATACCCCTACAGCAAATTACGTTGCTGAAAAGTTGCAGAAACGTTGCAGTTTCGTTGCAGTTACCTTGCAGGTAATATTTCTGAGATGTTGCAGAAATGTTCCTATGTCCGCTCGTGTGCAACATTGCATGAAATATTTCTGCAACTTTTCTGAGATTTTACAGCAACTTTTCTGCAACGTTTCGGAGATTTTACAGCAACTTTTCTGCAACGTTTCGGAGATTTTACAGCAACTTTTCTGCAACATTTCTGAAATTTTACAGAAACTTTTCTGCAACGTTTCTGAGATTTTTCAGAAACTTTTCTGCAACGTTTCTGAGATTTTACAGCAACTTTTCTGCAACTTTTCTGAGATTTTACAACAAAGGTCCCGCAATAAGCAGGGTGATTACTTCTTAATTGCTTTTAAGTAATAAAAATGGTTAGAACGTGTGTGTTTTGTGGCGCAGGAGACCTGAGTGAATTGGATGAAGGTTTGACATATCACGGGTAAGTAGAACCCATGCATATACTATTTGTAGGTTAAGTCGAATTTCTTCCGTTGGTTACAGAGCATGGGTCTGAGCCAGAATTTCATACACTCAAAGAACGCCTTATTGTGTTATAATCATTTTGAAAAACACTGTATTCAAGAAGCATCCCTACTATATTTGGACAATATAAATGTTCTTGTGTTTTCTGTCACGCTAGATAAGGACAGGATAAAAACAGATTGTCTCGCAAGTAATAGATATGAATTATTCAAATTAAGGAGCTTATTTTTAAGTTAAAGTAACTAATATAAAATATTTTTATGCTTATTAACTAACCGCAATTGTTTGATTATTTATAATACATATATTTCTTTGCTTTCTGTGATACAAGCTTTTACTTTTCACACAGTTTCCTTGTAAACGCATGCATATACTGTATAACTTTCTATGCCAGAGAAATGTAGTTGGTACGCAGAAATGGCAGAAACAATCATTCAGTACATTCAAATTTATAGTAAAATTAACAATGAGTATGTAAATTGATTATTTATCACATTTCAGCACTTAAAATTGTAAAATGAATGCATGTATTATTCCAGGTTCATTACACGCTGCATGTAGCACATTTTAAGTATAGAGGGCACAAGAGCATGGAACTCCACATACGCGGGCTTGGGAAGTTCCACAAGGGCCAATACTATTATTATTTTTATTGTTATTATTATTATTCTTGTTGTCGTCTTGTATAGAAAAAATATATGAATATTTAATTGTCAGTATTTATTGTAATTTAATCAGTTTCCCTTACATTTTCTATCCTTTCTGTAATGTCACACAAATTTTGCCGAAACAACATTGCTGTAAAATCTGCAAACAGTTACGGGACAATTGCTGTAAAATCTCCGAAACGTTGCAGAAAAGTTGCTGTAAAATCTCCGAAACGTTGCAGAAAAGTTGCTGTAAAATCTCAGAAAAGTTGCAGAAATATTTCATGCAATGTTGCACACGAGCGGACATAGGAACATTTCTGCAACATCTCAGAAATATTACCTGCAAGGTAACTGCAACGAAACTGCAACGTTTCTGCAACTTTTCAGCAACGTAATTTGCTGTAGGGGTATTCACAGCGATGTCAGAACTGTAAGTAAAATTTGTATAATATTTTTAATGGTTATCAGCATCTCCTGAAGCGCAAGAGTAATAGTACTTAAATCTGTATTACGATGTCTTTCGAACCGCATATAAAATGATTCAAATCTGTTCTAATTATTCAGGGAAATGTACGAAGTCTTGCCTTTACAATGGATGGCTGGGCATCAGGGTCGTATGAAACTTATATTTGTTTAAGCGTCCATTACGTTATATATGAGTTCCAAATAAAAAATTTCACGTTAGGAATACAACCGTACACAGGAACGCAAACTGGTGACAGGTTAAATGAAATACTCCGCTACAACATCCAGGAATGGGGATTAAAGAAGCCACAACACAGAGTATATTTCGTTACCGATGATGTGGCTAACATTATACAAGCCGTGGAATTGAGTAGTGAGTGGGAACGGATACCCTGTTTCGCTCACACATTGCAGGTAAACGAACCGAAATTATTCAACAATAAAAGTAGTTTGTAAATTATCAGCAGTGGATCTTAAATCTAATGCTCTTTTCAGCTTGTAGTAGAAGATGGGTTAGAAGATTGCGAAGACCTCAAAGCTTTGCTAAAAAAATGCCAAGATATTGTCCGATTCTTCCACCGATCTGTGCCGGCGGAACAGGAATTACAAAGAGAGCAGAAAAGAGATTCAACAAATTTGGAACCAGTTCGCCTTATTGGCGATGTGGAAACGAGGTGGAATACACAGTTTGACATGATGGACCGTCTACTTCAAGTGCGACGTGCGCTAAGTGCAGCACTGTGGGAGCCAGGAATGCCGGATACTCTATCTAGCCGCGAGTGGTGCATGATCCAAGAGTATTGCGATTCAGTAAAAATGTTCAAAGAAGCAACGGAGGTAATCACAATGGAAAATAAACCGACATTATGCCGATATATACCGACTGTATACGGAATTAAACAAATACTCTCAACGTCAATACAACAAAAACGCGCTACACCTGACACATTACTACTGCGTAATAATTTATTACTTAGTCTCAACACCAGATTCCATTTTATCGACGATAGCGAACCTTTAGTGATCGCAATGCTCTTGGATCCTCGCATAAAGGACAGGGTGCTAACGGAGCAAAGAAAGGTATCGGCGCACAAGTTGCTGCACTCTGCTGTTGTGCAATACCTGGGTGCAAATGAAGTAGATGCGGCAGCGTCAACTATTGATGTACCATCAAAAACCACTTCAGGTATGTTTCTACGAATATTAATATTACTTCTGCCTCTATTAATTAGAACAATAACAAATTGACTTATTTTCCATATAGTATCCACATCGCCAACCAGTTTGTTTGAATTGTTTTCAAATATTGCGAAAGAGGAGAAACCAAACATTAACGACGAGGTTGACACAATAGATAAAGAATTGAAGTGGTACTACGAGGAAAACTTATACCAGCGGAGTCGTGCATCCTGAAGTGGTGGAATGATAATTCCACACGTTTCCCAAATTTGGCAAATTTGGCCCAGCAATTTTTGGGAATTCCGGCAACGGAAGCGTACAGCGAGAGACTATTTTCAACAGCTGGGAACATAGTCACTGAAAAGCGTACCTGTTTGTTGTCCGAAAAATTGAACAGATTTGCTTCCTCTCGGCTAATTTAAGAAATAAAAAAAACTAATAGAAATAAGCGATGAATATAATCTTTAGTATATGGTAGTGTAAATAGCATAACCCATGTAGTTTAGTTTAGTTTAGTTTAGTTTGTCTATATCATATGTCTATATCATAAAAAAAAGGATACAAAATTTACACTTTATGATATCAATAAACCTTACCCAACAGTACTAATCATAATTTGTATTTGTTCGAGTTTGAGACCGGTGGTCACGCTGGTGAAAGTGAGGTTAGGAATCGGCGGTGAGAGGGAGCAAGACGACACGGCAATTAAAATGTGAAGCGAGTCGATTTATTATGAATGACTAATTACAGTGAGTGTGAGTGTATGATCGAATTGATTTTGATTCAATCGCGCCGATGTACTGCGCGATGATGATTGTTCTTGCACGTGCGCAACACCATGCAAGGCATTCGCGGCGATTCTTGCACTCGCACGCGATTGAGTGGTCACTGATGAGTGTGAGATGAGAAAAGTCGTTAGATTGATTTCATGAGTTAATCACGATGATGACTTGTATGCACAAAAACTGAATAAAACACGCAACGCATCCGTTACGTACAACAGTTCGTACAAGAGAGAGTCATGGCTGGACATCCGTCCGCGCGTCGCATCGATTCCGTTGGAATATCGACGAGGCGCGCGGATTGGTGTATTGATTGCTGATCTGCATCGCTGATTCGTGGGTCGATCCTGATCAGCGCCGCTGATTGGCGGATCGACCGCTGATCAACGTTTTCAATTGAGTGTTCGGGAGGTGCTGCCCCTAGAGCGAGTGTGGCGGCTTTGGGAAGTAATGCATTCCCAAACAGTATTTTGTTTGTTTGTAATTAATTCCCGCAAAAACTTATATTTTTACCAAATTTGACTTCCTAATCCCCGTAATATAATACAGTTTAATATCACAAAGAAATTGAATCAATTGCTATTATAGCTTATTTTTAGTCTCGATAATCTTCAGTTTTTTTTTTTTTTTTTTTTTTTTTTTTTTTTTTTTTTTTTTTTTTTTTTTTTCTAATAAATGTTATTTCAAACCGAAATACAACATTTTTCGCTCCCGGTTAAGCATTAGTTTCGTAGGTGAGAGATGCGACGCGAAATGTGCTAACAAAAAACCTTTCAATTACTCCATACGGCATGGGTCATGAAAATGATCAATATACTAACAATTACTCAATATACATGTAGTTTATTTTACATTCGGTACTTTTTTTTTAAAACATCCCATCTACTCTAAGCAAGCAGACTGCCCGACGCGGTCGGGTTGCGCGGAATACGTTCAAACTGCTCGAAAGAATCGAACTACTCGAATTTTTCGAGTACCCGAACAGCTCTAACGGCCAGCGACCGCGACGAACCCCACAGAGGAAATCGCCACGCGTCCACGGGAAACATCGGCCAGCAGAGACCGAATCACCAGTCACCACTCGCCCTTGGACCCTACAACGGGTCTGGGTCTGAATTAGGTCTGCTTTTCGCCAGGTTAGGTCTGAGTTAGGTCTGTTTTTCGCGAGGATAGGTCTGGGGTAGGTCTGCTTTTCGCAAAGTTGGGTCTGGGTCTGAGTTAGGTCTGCTTTTCGCGAGGTTAGGTCTGAGTTAGGTCTGCTTTTCGCGAGGTTAGGTCTGGGTTAGGTCTGCTTTTCGCGAGGTTAGGTCTGCTTTTCGCAAAGTTGGGTCTGGGTCTGAGTTAGGTCTGCTTTTCGTGAGGTTAGGTCTGGGTTAGGTCAAAATTTTCCTGGGTTAGGTCTGGGTTAGGTCAAAATTTTCCGAGGTTAGGTCTGGGTTAGGTCTGGGTTAGGTCTGGGTTAGGTCTGGGTTAGGTCTGGGTTAGGTCTGGGTTAGGTCTGGGTTAGGTCTGGGTTAGGTCTGGGTTAGGTCTGGGTTAGGTCTGGGTTAGGTCTGGGTTAGGTCTGGGTTAGGTCTGGGTTAGGTCTGGGTTAGGTCTGGGTTAGGTCTGGGTTAGGTCTGGGTTAGGTCTGGGTTAGGTCTGGGTTATCTCTACCTATACCGCTTCGGCTACCAAATCGCGATAATCTCCAAACACACGCACGTGTAATAAAGGAATAGAAGCGTCAGTTCAACCCCGACCTCAAGCAGACATCCTGAGAGCGGCTACTCGAACGACGCAAGAAAACAATCCGTACCTAAAAACCCACCTACAAACTCGAAACTAGGAGTCGGTACACCCTCTATACCTAGCGCACCGGCGATCAAAACGGAATTACCATGAAACACACGCCCCCGCAATCAACAAATAGAAGCGACAGTTCAAACCAGGTTCCAAGCAAAATACTCCGAGAGCTACCGCCCGGGCGACGCAGCAAAACACCCCTAACTTAAATTCCAGCGACAAATTCAAATTAGGAAACAGAACACTCTCTATCCGTACCGCACCGACTACCAAATCGCGATAATCTCCAGACACACGCTCTTATAATAAA
Source organism: Andrena haemorrhoa (assembly GCA_910592295.1). Classification (NCBI taxonomy): domain Eukaryota; kingdom Metazoa; phylum Arthropoda; class Insecta; order Hymenoptera; family Andrenidae; genus Andrena; species Andrena haemorrhoa. The sequence continues at coordinate 44,634 of OU342940.1, read as the reverse complement.
CAAATAGAAGCAAGAGTTCAATCTCAACCCCAAGCAGACATTCTGAGAGCGGCCATTCGAACGATGCAAGAAAACACTCTGGACCTAAACCCCATCTGCATACTTAAAACTAGGAATCGGTACATCCCCTATACCTAGCACACCGGCGACCAAAACGAGACAACTTTGAAACATATGCCCTTGCAATTGACAAATAGAAGCGACAGCTCAAACCGGGTTCCAGGCAAACGCTCCGAGAGCTGCCGTCCGTACGACGCAGTAAAAGCACTCTCAACCTAATTGCAACGACAATATTCAAATCAGGAAACAAAACACTCTCTACCTACACCAAACCGCGATAATCTCCAAACACACGCTCTTATAATCAACAAATAGAAGCACCAGTTCAACCCCGACCTCAAGCAGACATTCTGAGAACGGATACCCGAACGACGCGTGAAACCACCCCGCATCTAAAATCAATCCGTAAAATTCAAAAGTAGGAACCGACACCTCATCTACCCCTAACGCACCGGCGACCGAAACGAAATAACTTTAAAACATATGCCCTTGCAATCGACAAATAGAAGCGACAGGTCGAACCAGGTTCCAAGCAAATACTCCGAGAGCTGCCGTCTGTACGACGCAATAAAACACTCCTAACCTTAATCCCAGCTGCAAATCCAAAACTAGGAATCAAAACACTCTACCTATACCACACCGGCGACCTAACCACGATAATCCCCCAACGCATGCCCTCGTAGTCAACGAATAGTAGCGACAGTCCAACCATGACTCCAAACAAGACATCCAATGAGCGGCTGCTCGAACGACGCATGTAAGCACTCTGAATCCAAATCCCATCTGCAAATTAAAAACAGGAGTCAGCACATCTCCGATCTCTAGCGCATCGGCAACCAAACCAAGATGATTTAAAACATATGCTCTCACAGTACCAAATAAAAGTGACACTCCAAACCTGACTCCAAGCAAATAACCCGAAAGCTGCTGCCCGTTCTACGCAGCAAGACTCTCTAAATCCAGACTCCACCTGCAAATACAAATTGAGAGTCAGAACATCCTCTACCCATACCACACCGGCGACCAATTCACGATATTCCCCAAACACATGCTCTTATAATAGACTAACAAAAGCAACAACTCAACCCCGACCCTAAGCAGACAATCTGAGAGCTGCTACTCGAACAATACAAGAAAACACTTGATATCTTTCAGTAAATTCAAAATCAGGAGTCGGTACACCCTCCATACCTAGCACACCGGCGACCAAAACGGAATAACTTTGAAACATATGCCCCTGCGACCGACAAACATAAACGACAGTCCAAACCGGGCTCCAGGCAAACACTCCGAGAGCTGCCGTCCATACGATGCAATAAAACACTCTTAACCTAAATCCCAGCTGCAATCTCAAAATCAAGAACCAGAACAATCTCTACCTATACCGCACCGGCGACCAAACCGCGATAACCTCCAAATACATACTCTTATAATAAACAAATAGAAGCGACAGCCCAATCTCAACCCCAAGCAGACATTCTGAGAGCAGCCATCGGAACGACGCAAGAAAACACTCCGTACCTAAACTCCATCTGCATACCCAAAACTAGAAGTCGATACATCCTCCATACCCAGCGCACCGGCGACCAAAAACAAGATAACTTTGAAACATATGTCCCCGCAACTGACAAATAAAATCCACAACCCGAACTGCTGCCCGCACGATACAACAAGACATTCTGAATCTAAAACTCCACCTGCAAACTCAAATCAGGAGTCGGCACATCCTCCACTTCTAGCAAGATAACCTCGTATCACAGGCCCTTACAGCTGACAAATAGAAACGACAGTCTAACCTCAATTCCAAGCAGATATCCTAAAAACTGCCACTCGCACGACGCAGAAAAACTCTCTGTACATTAACCCCAGACGTAAATTCAAAATTAGAAACCAAAACACCATCCATCCCCAGCGCGTTGACAACCAAACCACGATAACCCTGAAATACATACAATCACAACTGTCAAATAGAAGCATCAGCCTAAACCGGATTCCAACCAAATATTCTGAGAGCTACTACTCGTACGACGCAAGACGGCGCTCCGAACCTGGAACCCACCGGCAAATTCAAAAATCAGTAACCAGAACACTCTCTACCTATACCGCTTCGGCTACCAAATCGCGATAATCTCCAAACACACGCACGTGTAATAAAGGAATAGAAGCGTCAGTTCAACCCCGACCTCAAGCAGACATCCTGAGAGCGGCTACTCGAACGACGCAAGAAAACAATCCGTACCTAAAAACCCACCTACAAACTCGAAACTAGGAGTCGGTACACCCTCTATACCTAGCGCACCGGCGATCAAAACGGAATTACCATGAAACACACGCCCCCGCAATCAACAAATAGAAGCGACAGTTCAAACCAGGTTCCAAGCAAAATACTCCGAGAGCTACCGCCCGGGCGACGCAGCAAAACACCCCTAACTTAAATTCCAGCGACAAATTCAAATTAGGAAACAGAACACCCTCTATCCGTACCGCACCGACTACCAAATCGCGATAATCTCCAGACACACGCTCTTATAATAAACAAATAGAAGCAAGAGTTCAATCTCAACCCCAAGCAGACATTCTGAGAGCGGCCATTCGAACGATGCAAGAAAACACTCTGGACCTAAACCCCATCTGCATACTTAAAACTAGGAATCGGTACATCCCCTATACCTAGCACACCGGCGACCAAAACGAGACAACTTTGAAACATATGCCCTTGCAATTGACAAATAGAAGCGACAGCTCAAACCGGGTTCCAGGCAAACGCTCCGAGAGCTGCCGTCCGTACGACGCAGTAAAAGCACTCTCAACCTAATTGCAACGACAATATTCAAATCAGGAAACAAAACACTCTCTACCTACACCAAACCGCGATAATCTCCAAACACACGCTCTTATAATCAACAAATAGAAGCACCAGTTCAACCCCGACCTCAAGCAGACATTCTGAGAACGGATACCCGAACGACGCGTGAAACCACCCCGCATCTAAAATCAATCCGTAAAATTCAAAAGTAGGAACCGACACCTCATCTACCCCTAACGCACCGGCGACCGAAACGAAATAACTTTAAAACATATGCCCTTGCAATCGACAAATAGAAGCGACAGGTCGAACCAGGTTCCAAGCAAATACTCCGAGAGCTGCCGTCTGTACGACGCAATAAAACACTCCTAACCTTAATCCCAGCTGCAAATCCAAAACTAGGAATCAAAACACTCTACCTATACCACACCGGCGACCTAACCACGATAATCCCCCAACGCATGCCCTCGTAGTCAACGAATAGTAGCGACAGTCCAACCATGACTCCAAACAAGACATCCAATGAGCGGCTGCTCGAACGACGCATGTAAGCACTCTGAATCCAAATCCCATCTGCAAATTAAAAACAGGAGTCAGCACATCTCCGATCTCTAGCGCATCGGCAACCAAACCAAGATGATTTAAAACATATGCTCTCACAGTACCAAATAAAAGTGACACTCCAAACCTGACTCCAAGCAAATAACCCGAAAGCTGCTGCCCGTTCTACGCAGCAAGACTCTCTAAATCCAGACTCCACCTGCAAATACAAATTGAGAGTCAGAACATCCTCTACCCATACCACACCGGCGACCAATTCACGATATTCCCCAAACACATGCTCTTATAATAGACTAACAAAAGCAACAACTCAACCCCGACCCTAAGCAGACAATCTGAGAGCTGCTACTCGAACAATACAAGAAAACACTTGATATCTAAAATCCTTCAGTAAATTCAAAACCAGGAGTCAGTACACCCTCCATACCTAGCGCACCGGCGACCAAAACGAGATAACTTTGAAACACATGCCCTTGCAACTGACAAATAAAATCCAAAATCTAAAAACTCCACTCGCAAACTCAAAACAGGAGTCGGCACATCCCCCAGTTCTAGCGCACCGGCGACCAAATAGAGACAACCCTGAATCACAGGCCCTTACAGCTGACAACTAGAAACGACAGTCTAACCTCAATTCCAAGCAGATATCCTAAAAACTGCCATAATCCCAAGACCTCGACCTCAAATACCGTGCAACGCCTGACGATACAGGACCCCAAATCCGACCCTTAAAATGAAGACTCAACCCCCCGATAAACATTACATTAGCTGTCAACCTAGGAACAGCAGAAGGAAACTCTCACCCGTAACCACGCCACGAGACAGAAAATGAGATAGATAGACAACCCCCCTCGCGGCTAAAATCACGGCACTAAAACCCGCGCAATCTCAAATCAAACATCTCAAGACCCGTAACGAAACAACAACGAACCGACATGAATCCTGAAATAGCACCCCACGAGCCACTCCTCACCCACAAACATAAAAATTAGGAATCGGAACACCCCCTCCCCCCGCTAACAGGGCCCCGTCGACCAAACGCACGCTTACCATCAATCACGCGCCCGGGAATCCAACTCTTAAAGACAACAAGCCATACCGGACCCCAACCAAGGCTGCAGATCATACGCCGCGGCAAAACGCAAGATACTACCATCCGCAAGGAAGGTCAAGGACCAGGGACAGAAAGCACCCGAGCGCTTTCCCCGCCGCGAAACATAAACACACGTGCACTCGACCCGCGTCACCACCTCCGGGACAGGTATAGAGAATCGGCATACACCACTCCCCCCTAAAAAGAAAATACGCCAACAAGCACGCGCCATAAAACTCGAAGAGGTCGAGGAAACAGCCGACCCTCCCCCGGTAGGCAACTCCAACACAATAAAGGAAAAGGAAAAGGAAAAAGGCAGCCGAGGCAAGGCCATCAGCACATGTAGCTCCGCGACACGCCAAGCCCCGATTTAAAACTCCGAGAACGCCGCATCCCAATAAAACGATAAACGACGAAAGCAGGAACAACGGAACCAGCCGCGTACTTTAACAAATCTAACTAGGCGCTCACCCCAACCGAATGGGCCCACCCCTCGATACCACCCGCGTATCCCCGAATTCAAACCACGAGCAGGAAAAACCCAGGACCAAGCCTGGGAGAACGCTAGCAGCATACCCCGAAGGACGACAAAAACGTAAAAGCCACTAGTCACACGCTAACAAAGCCGACAAATAGAGACAACAGCCCAAACCTGCCTCGAACACCGCGCAATGCCTGGCGCTACAAGACCTCAAGTCCGACCCTCAAAGCAAAAACTCAACCCTCCGTAAGCATCACGTCAGCTGTCAAAGAACAGCAGAAGGAAACTCTCACCCGTAACCACGCCACAAGGCAGAAAGCGAAACAGATAGTCAACCTCCCTCGCGGCTAAAACCACGGCATCAAAAACCCGCGCAATTCCAAACCAAACATCTCAAGATTCGTAACAAAATGACAACAAACAAACAATAAACCCTGAGATATCATCCCACGGGCCTCTGCTCACCCACAAACATAAAAATAGGAATCGGAACACCCCTTCCCTCCGCTGTCAGGGCCCCGACGACCGAACGCACGCCTACTACCGACCACGCGCTCGGAAATCCAACTCTTAAAGACAACAGGCCATACCAGACCCCAACCAAAGCTGCAAAACGCGCGGAATCATCATTCACCGCGGCAAAACGCACGAAACTACTATTTACAAGGAAGGACGAGGACCAGGGACAGAAAAACATCCACGCGCCTTTTCCGCCGCGAAACATAAGCGCACGTGCACTCGACCCGCGTCACCACCCCCGGGACAGGTATAGAGAATCGGCATACACCACTCCCCCCTAAAAATACGTCAACAAGTACGCGCCATAAAAACTCGAAGAGTTCGAGGAAACAGTCGACCCTCCCCCGGTAGGCAATCCGAAAAGGAAAAGGTAAAAGACAACCCAACAGCCGAAGCAAGGCCATCAGCACATGTAGCCCCGCGACGCGCTAAGCCCCGATTTAAACTCCGAGAACGCCGCACCCCAATAAAACGCCTAACGACGAAAGCAGGAACAATGGGACCAGCCGCGCACTTTGACAATTCTAACTAGGCGCTCACCCCAACCGAATGGGCCCGCCCCTCGATACCACCCGCGCATCCCCGAACTCAAATCACGGGTAGGAAAAAAAAAAAATCCAAGACCAAGCCCGGGAAAACGCTAGCAACACACCCCCAAGAACGACAAAAACGCGGAAACCAACAAGCACACGCTACCCAAGCCGACAAATAGAGACAGGTTGACTTACCTATCAATAAAGACATACGACATGAAAACTACTTTAATTCAAAGAAAATTCAGGTAGCGAGTATAATCAATAAGATATCGGACCAAAACGTACCGAACGGTTGAATCTGCGAGTTCTGATTGCAGGGAACTAACTGCATGTCTGGTAAAAAAAAAAAAAAAACCTGCGAGAAATAATACTATTTATTCTTAACATTCGGTGGCATAAATCGCTAAATGTGCACTCAAGCTAATACCTTCTCTCTGCAAACTCTCCTCAGGCTTATAAAGCGATTCGTTAGAAAAGTATGTTTTATATCCTGTTTCTGAATCCACGTCAAGCGTATAATCTAGCGGTTCATACTTGGCTGGTTCTGCACGACTGATGTCCGCTGCACAGCCTAACGGTTCTTCCTCGTTACTTTCCACTTCTACACTCCTGCAATTATTGTTCTTTGCCACGTGTATCTTCCACATTGTAAACCGGATCGCAGGTAGAATCTTGCTGGCAGCACGCATCGCCGATGGCTGCATGCTTTCCGGCGGGCTCCTTGTCGTGTGGTTCCCCTGTTGGAGATAGATCTTGTCCCTTGGGTTGTTCGTCCTCGTGCGTAGATTGATTTGGCTTTTCGAAGGTGGGAACATTTAAATCCAATCCGACAGAGTCGATACTGCTTTTCTCTGCGTTACATAATCAATCCAATCTCTGCGAACTCTTGGTCAGGGTTTTCTCGAATTTCTATAAAAGATGCTTCCTTTTATTATACGATTAAAATGTTAAAATCTAATTAACATACCTCTTCGCTTTCGGTAGTCAGGCCTTTTATCTGCTAGGTCTCCGCAACTTTCAAGGAACTCGCTATGTCTTCCTGCTTACTATTAACTTCCCCTTGGTACATGAAGTAAAGCATCGCTGATAAATCACGGTAATTGACATCTTTCAAAATAACGATCGGGTGCCTACAAGAATTTCCCTGCGGTACAGAAACGCCAGTGCAGTAGAATAATGATCAGTTGCGGTAAATACATTGAAATGTACCTTGAATAGTTCTCTGACGTATGTGCTACAAACTGATAGTATTAACTTACGCGCACGTAATATTTGACCCTCTGCAGCTAACGTTACGTCGACTAATTGCTCGTCGGTTAGTAACGTATATAATCCGGATGATAAATTCCTTGGTAAACTATTCCAGACTAGTGAAAACTGCTCTCCGGACATTATCCCCCTAAGACAGAATTGTTAAATCACAGTAGAGTAAAAGCTCATAGATCAAGGCTTATTGATTTACACCTCAATCTGAATAATGTCACTCGAAGTGATAAAGTTTCATCACTACCCGTCAACTTTAAATCGATAAACTATCATTCGCACGGTAACTAAGTACCTCGTACAATTACTCATTTTGAAAAACTGTCGTAACAAAAAGTGCACATATATCGAAGGAACAGTAAACATTATGGTTAATTTAAAAAGAGTTAACCTTTATTAATACGCAACTTGACGGTCTGACGAAAATAATCCCCCAGCGTTGCAGCGTTCGTTATGCGAGCAATATGATTTTAATAATTGCAATTCGAATTGCGTTTGTAAAAATCAATCCGATCCCTTTGCCACCACTTCTCCCCTCGGCTTTCAAGGAATCGCAAAGAAATGTCTCGTGAATTTTCAAAAAACTCATGTAAAATTTTTTTTAATTACCCTTTACAGTTTACAAAACAAATCGTCTCGCGAATCAAAATGTTTAGAGCGGTTTAAGATGGACGAACGCGCGAATAATTTGAGATAAATCGTCGCGCCTTTTAGTCGCGCACAGAATTCGATTACACTAACAGTATCCCGCATGAAAGCAGGAAATAAGGCGTAAAAAGAGATTTTCTAAACAGGGACTTTGATACTACTAGTAATTATTGTCTCTCTTAATGCGTAGAATTATGAAATATATGCTATATATGTAGAAAACATTGAAAAACAGCCATCTTGCCGATGGCTGCGTACTGATTGCAGAGTTGTGCATATAAGTAGCAAATTGCGAGTCAATTTTTAAGCATAATGAAGGTTAGAATGAGCAACACGAGCAAATTAAAGTACTATCGTTTACATTCGTACAATACATAACTACTAAAATGATAAAACACTGACGTGGCTAACAATTTCAGTCTAACACAAGATATTAATATCGCTTACTCGTGTAAGCTTTATTTTTCTTTCTTCACAATTAGAAACAATCATATTGCAATATTCATCAAGTGGTCATGTATCTGATATTCACCCGTAACCACGCCACAAGGCAGAAAGCGAAACAGATAGTCAACCTCCCTCGCGGCTAAAACCACGGCATCAAAAACCCGCGCAATTCCAAATCAAACACCTCAAGATTCGTAACGAAATGACAACAAACAAACAACAAACCCTGAGATATCATCCCACGGGCCTCTGCTCACCCACAAACATAAAATTAGGAATCGGAACACCCCTTCCCCCCGCTGTCAGGGCCCCGACGACCGAACGCACGCCTACTACCGTTCACGCGCTCGGAAATCCAACTCTTAAAGACAACAGGCCATATCAGACCCCAACCAAAGCTGCAAAACGCGCGAAATCATCATTCACCGCGGCAAAACGCACGAAACTACCATTTACAAGGAAGGACGAGGACCAGGGACAGGAAAACATCCACGCGCCTTTTCCGCCGCGAAACATAAGCGCACGTGCACTCGACCCGCGTCACCACCCCCGGGACAGGTATAGAGAATCGGCATACACCACTCCCCCCTAAAAACACGTCAGCAAGTACGCGCCATAAAAACTCGAAGAGTTCGAGGAAACAGTCGACCCTCCCCCGGTAGGCAATCCTAAAAGGAAAAGGTAAAAGACAACCCAACAGCCGAAGCAAGGCCATCAGCACATGTAGCCCCGCGACGCGCTAAGCCCCGATTTAAACTCTGAGAACGCCGCACCCCAATAAAACGCCTAACGACGAAAGCAGGAACAATGGGACCAGCCGCGCACTTTGACAATTCTAACTAGGCGCTCACCCCAACCGAATGGGCCCGCCCCTCGATACCACCCGCGTATCCCCGAACTCAAATCACGGGTAGAAAAAATCCAAGACCAAGCCCGGGAAAACGCTAGCAACACACCCCCAAGAACGACAAAAACGCGAAAACCAACAAGCACACGCTACCAAAGCCGACAAATAGAGACAGGTTGACTTACCTACCAATAAAGACATACGACATGAAAACTACTTTAATTCAAAGAAAATTCAGGTAGCGAGTATAATCAATAAGATATCGGACCAAAACGTACCGAACGGTTGAATCTGCGAGTTCTGATTGTAGGGAACTAACTGCATGTCTGGTAAAAAATCTGCGAGAAATAACATTATCTATTCTTAACATTCGGTGGTACAAACCGCTAAAGGTGCATTCAAGCTAATACCTTCTCTCTGCAAACTCTCCTCAGGCTTATAAAGCGATTCGTTAGAAGAGTATGTTTTATATCCTGTTTCTGAATCCACGTCAAGCGTATAATCTAGCGGTTCATACTTGGCTGGTTCTGCACGACTAATGCCCGCTGCACAGTCTAACGGTTCTTCCTCGTTACTTTCCATTTCTACACTCCTGCAATTACTGTTCTTTGCCACGTGTGTATCTTCCACATTGTAAACCGAATCGCAAGTAGAATCTTGCTGGCAGCACGCATCGCCGATGGCTGCACGCCTTCCAACAGGCTCCTTGTCGTGTAGTTCCCCTGTTGGTGATAGATCTTGTTCCTTGGGTTGTTCGTCCTCGTGCGTAAATTGGTTTAGCTTTTCGAAGGTGGGAACATTTAAATCCAATCCGACAGAGTCGATACTGCTTTTCTCTGCGTTACATAACTGATCCAATCTCTGCGAACCCTTGGTCAGGGTTTTCTCGAATTTCTATAAAAGATGCTTCCTTTTAATATACGATTAAAATGTTAAAATCTAATTAACATACCTCTTCGCTTTCGGTAGTCAAGCCTTTTATCTGCAAGGTCTCCGCAACTTTCAAAGAACTCGCTATGTCTTCCTGCTTAATATTAACTTCCCCTTGGTACATGAAGTGAAGCATCGCTGATAAATCACGGTAATTGACATCTTTCAAATAACGATCGGGTGCCTACAAGAATTTCCCTGCGGTACAGAAACGCCAGTGCAGTAGAATAATGATCAGTTGCGGTAAATACATTGAAATGTACCTTGAATAATTCTCTGATGTATGTGCTACAAACTGATAGTACTAACCTACGCGCACGTAATATTTGACCCTCTGCAGCTAACGTTACGTCGACTAATTGCTCGTCGGTTAGTAATGTATATAATCCGGATGATAAATTTCTTGGTAAACTATTCCAGACTAGTGAAAACTGCTCTCCGGACATTATCCCTCTAAAACAGAATTGTTAAATCACAGTAGAGTAAAAGCTCATAGATCAAGGCTTATTAATTTACACTTCAATCTGAATAATGTCACTCGAAGTGATAAAGTTTCATCACTATCCGTCAACTTTAAATTGATAAACTATCGTCCGCACGGTAACTAAGTACTTCGTACAATTACTCATTTTGAAAAACTGTCGTAACAAAAAGTGCACATATATCGAAGGAACAGTAAATATTATGGTTAATTTAAAAAGAGTTAACCTTTATTAATACGCAACTTGACGGTCTGACGAAAATAATCCCCCAGCGTTGCAGCGTTCGTTATGTGAGCAATATGATTTTAATAATTGCAATTCGAATTGCGCTTGAAAAAATCAATCCGATCCCTTTGCCACCACTTCTCCCCTCGGCTTTCAAGGAATCGCAAAGAAATGTCTCGTGAACTTTAAAAAAACTCATGTAAAATTTTTAATTACCCTTTACAGTTTACAAAACAAATTGTCTCGCGAATCAAAAAATGTTTAGAGCGGTTTAAGATGGACGAACGTGCGAATAATTTAAGATAAATTGTCGCGCCTTTTAGTCGCGCACAGAATTCGATTACACTAACAGTATCCCGCATGAAAGCAGGAAATAAGGCGTAAAAAGAGATTTTCTAAACAGGGACTTTGATACTACTAGTAATTATTGTTTCTCTTAATGCGTAGAATTATGTAATATATGCTATATATGTAGAAACATTGAAAAACAGCCATCTTGCCGATGGCTGCGTACTGATTGCAGAGTTGTGCATATAAGTAGCAAGTTGCGAGTCAATTTTTAAGCATAATGAAGGTTAGAATGAGCAACACGAGCAAATTAAAGTACTATTGTTTACATTCGTACAATACATAACATTACGCGAAAGCCCATCCCCCCTCCCTCGAGACTCGACCGAAGCAACGAAGGGAAGACATCGCAACGGCCCGAAACGAAACGCCATTGGCCAGACCACTGAGAGGAGGGGAGCCAATGGCAAACCACCCCGGGGCCCGAAGCCCACCAGGGAAAGGGAAAGGCGAGGTCTCGAGGGAGAGCTAGACCCAGCGATCAAGTCACTCGCTCCTCAAGCACCAAAGTGATCAGTCTTGTACGTAAGCACGCGCTATTCACAAGTTATCCAAACTCTCACGACGTCCACACAGCCCGCGAGTTCAACTCAGTGCTAGTGTTCGAAACACAAGTGTAGAGACGATTAATCGCCTACCAGGCAAACCACGGCATCACCGCACGGGACCCACGCGGAGCCAGGACCAAAGTAACCAGCCAAAGAGTGAGTCCCCCAATTTAGCAAATAATCAGATAGCCGACACAACCCCACGCGCACACCCCGGAACAATTTAATCGGACAGCCGACACAATCCCACGCGTACACTCCGAAACAATTAGAACGGGTACCCCTCTGGGCTCGAACAGTCAATCGCGCCCGGAACCCACCTCACGACACCTCTACACCCCCGCTTGCCGTGCGCGCCCCGACCGAACAGCGAGACAGGTAAAGGACACCAGGAACAATGGACCAGGATGAACAACGACAACAACAACCAGACAGGAAGGAGGAGTCCAGGAAAAGGACCAGGGAACGGGACGACAACGAGGAACAACCAGCATCCCCGCAACCACGCCGCATCACGAAGAGGATGATGCTACGGATCCAGGCCCACGCTGCACGGAACCCACGGAACAGGGCCCCGGAGACCACCACCGCCGCCACCCATTCGGAGGAGGAAGCCGAGCTGGACGAGATCCTAGCAAATTCGGTCGGGGCGCGCCATCTAAGATTCATGGCCGCGGACGATGAGCGCCGAGGCCAACGCACCCCGCCGCTCTCGTTCTACGCGCGGTTCTCACGCGACCCCCCGAGTTACAGCCCGTAACATCCCCGCGAACGCGACCACTTACCCCGACCAACACCACCGACGCGAAACACCCACGAAATCGTCACAGACACCGCGACACGCGACAACACAACCGCGACACGTCTCAACACTGCCGATTAAAACAGATCCCCGCGCGCTAACAACCCTACCCGCGAACTCGACGTATTAGAGGGGAAAATGCTCCCCAGGCTTGAAAAGCCGCGAGAGTAGAGACGCTATAATCCCTGATCGAACCACCGCCAATCTCACCAAAAGACAAACAATAGCACCCATTCGCGAACAAACAAACACAAACCTCAACTCACATAGCAAACCACCAATCTACATAGCAAACTCGCGAACAACCCCGATTATCGAAGCAACATTTATCAACTACACATAAACAAGTCCCCCGCCACACAGTAAAGTGACAGCCCAACTAGAAATACCAAATGCACACTTTGAGCACCACCGCTCGCCCGACGTAGAAAAATACCCTGCACGCCAACCTCACCCATTAATTTCAATTCAAAATTCGAGCCATTCACCACCCCCAGCGCACCGGCGACCAAAAGCCGCGACAACCTCCAACCGCATGCTTCTACAACCAAAAAGAAGCGTTAATACAACCCCGTCCCCAAACAAATAGCAAAAATATACAAATGTATATATAAATAAATACTGCCCGAGCGAGGCAGGAAAGCACTCCGAACATTAACCTTACCCACAAAATCAAAGTTAGAAATCGAAACAGTCATCACACCTAGCATACTGACAGCCAAACACGTTAACTTCCAAACAAATACCATTGTAACCGACAAATAATAGCTACAACCTAACCTCGACTCCAAACAGACACCCCGAATACTGCTGACCGCACGACGCAGGAAAACACTTCAATTACAAACTCCACCGGTAAAATTCAAAAATAGGAGTCGAAACATTCTCTATCCCTAGCGCACCAATGACCAGATCCACGATAACTTTGACGCGCACACACCCACAGCTAACAAACAAAAGCAACAACCCAAAACGGTTCCCAAGCAAACACTCCGCGAACCGCTACCCGCACGACACAACAAGACACTTTGAATCTAAAATCCACCCGCAAAACTCAAAAATCAAAGCATCCTTTACCTTTACCGCACTGGCGGCCTAACCGCAATAACTTCCAAACGCATGCTCTTGCAGTTGACAAACAGTAGCGACAGTCCAACCATGACTTCAAGCAGACATCCAGAGAGCGGCTGCTCGAACGATGCATGTAAACACTCCGTATCTAAACTCCATCTGCAAATTAAAAACAAGAGTTAGCACACCCCCTACCTCTAGCACACCGGCGACCAAACCGAACTGACTTTAAAGCACAGGCTCCGCAGCTTCCAAATAAAAGCAACACTCCAAACCTGACTCCAAGCAAACATCCCAAGAGCCGCTGCCCGTCCTACGCAGCAAGCCTCTCCGAATCCAGACTCCACCTGCAAATTAAAATCGGGAATCAGAACATCCTCTACCCACACCGCACCTGCAATCAAACCACAATAATCCCCAAAAAACATGCTCTTATAGTAAACAAATGGTAGCGACAGTTCAATCTCGACCCCAAACAGACATTCTGAGAGCTGCTACTCGAACGATACAAGTCACTTTGTATCTAAAGACCATCTGCAAACTCAAAACCGGGAATCGATACACCCTCTACTCATAACACACCAGCGACCAAAACGGAATTACCTGTAGCATATTCCTTCGCAATAGACAAACAGAAGAGATAGTTCAAACCGGGCTCCAAGCAAACACTCCGAGAACTGCTGCCCGTACGACGCAGTAAAACACTCTTAACCTAAACCCCAGCTGAAAATTTTCAAAACCAGGAACCGGAACAACCCCTACCCACACCCTACCGGCAACCAAACCACGACAATCTCCAAACACATGTCCCTACAATCAGCAAATAGAAGCGTCAGTTCAACCCCGACCTCAAGCAAATATCTTGAGAGCGATTACCCGAACGACGCGAGAAACCATTCCGCACCTAAAATCAATCCGTAGAATTCAAATTAGGAATCAGCACTTCATCCATCCCTAATGCACCGGCGGCCGAAACGGAATAACCTTGAAACATATGCCCTTGCAATCGACAAATAGGAACGACAGGTCAAACCGGGTTCCAAGCAAATATTTCGAGAACTGCCGTTCGTACGATGCAGTAAAACACTCCTAACCTAAATTCCAGCGGCAAATTCAAATTAGGAAACAGAACACTCCCTACCTATACCACACCGGCGACCAAACCGCGATAACCCCCAAACACATGCTCCTATAATAGACTAATAAAAGCAACAATTCAATCCCGACCCTAAGCAGACAATCCGAGAGCTGCTACTCGAACAATACAAGAAAACACTTGATATCTAAAATCCTTCAGTAAACTCAAAATCAGGAGTCGGTACACCCTCTATACCTAGCGCACCGGCGACCAAAACGGAATAACTCTGAAACATATGCCCTTGCGACCGACAAACAGAAGCGACAGTTCAAACCGGGCTCCAGGCAAACACCCCGAAAAGCTGCCGCCCACATGATGCAGTAAAACACTCTTAACCTAAATTCCAGCTACAATCTCAAACCAAGAACCAGAACAATCTCTACCTATACCGCACCGGCGACCAAACCGCGATAACCTCCAAATACAAGCTCTTATAATAAACAAATAGAAGCGACAGTCCAATCTCAACCCCAAGCAGACACTCTGAGAGCGGCCATCAGAACGACGCAAGAAAACACTCCGTACCTAAACTCCATCTGCATACCCAAAACTAGAAGTCGGTACATCCTCTACACCCAGCACACCGGCGACCAAAATGAGATAACTTTGAAACATATGTCCCCGCAATTGACAAATAAAATCCACAACCCGAACTGCTGCCCGCACGATACAACAAGACACTCTGAATCTAAAACTCCACCTGCAAACTCAAATCAGGAGTCGGCACATCCTCCACTTCTAGCAAGATAACCTCGAATCACAGGCCCTTACAGCTGACAAATAGAAACGACAGTCTAACCTCAATTCCAAGCAGATATCCTAAAAACTGCCACTCGCACGACGCAGAAAAACTCTCTGTACATTAACCCCAGACGTAAATTCAAAATTAGGAACCAAAACACCATCCATCCCCAGCGCATTGACAACCAAACCACGATAACCCTGAAATACATACAATCACAACTGTCAAATAGAAGCATCAGCCTAAACCGGATTCCAACCAAATATTCTGAGAGCTACTACTCGCACGACGCAAGACGGCGCTCCGAACCTGGAACCCACCGGCAAATTCAAAAATCAGTAACCAGAACACTCTCTACCTATACCGCGTCGGCTACCAAATCGCGATAATCTCCAAACACACGCACGTGTAATAAAGGAATAGAAGCGTCAGTTCAACCCCGACCTCAAGCAGACATCCTGAGAGCGGCTACTCGAACGACGCAAGAAAACAATCCGTACCTAAAAACCCACCTACAAACTCGAAACTAGGAGTCGGTACACCCTCTATACCTAGCGCACCGGCGATCAAAACGGAATTACCATGAAACACACGCCCCCGCAATCAACAAATAGAAGCGACAGTTCAAACCAGGTTCCAAGCAAAATACTCCGAGAGCTACCGCCCGGGCGACGCAGCAAAACACCCCTAACTTAAATTCCAGCGACAAATTCAAATTAGGAAACAGAACACTCTCTATCCGTACCGCACCGACTACCAAATCGCGATAATCTCCAGACACACGCTCTTATAATAAACAAATAGAAGCAAGAGTTCAATCTCAACCCCAAGCAGACATTCTGAGAGCGGCCATTCGGACGATGCAAGAAAACACTCTGGACCTAAACCCCATCTGCATACTTAAAACTAGGAATCGGTACATCCCCTATACCTAGCACACCGGCGACCAAAACGAGATAACTTTGAAACATATGCCCTTGCAATTGACAAATAGAAGCGACAGCTCAAACCGGGTTCCAGGCAAACGCTCCGAGAGCTGCCGTCCGTGCGACGCAGTAAAAGCACTCTCAACCTAATTGCAACGACAATATTCAAATCAGGAAACAAAACACTCTCTACCTACACCAAACCGCGATAATCTCCAAACACACGCTCTTATAATCAACAAATAGAAGCACCAGTTCAACCCCGACCTCAAGCAGACATTCTGAGAACGGATACCCGAACGACGCGTGAAACCACCCCGCATCTAAAATCAATCCGTAAAATTCAAAAGTAGGAATCGACACCTCATCTACCCCTAACGCACCGGCGACCGAAACGAAATAACTTTAAAACATATGCCCTTGCAATCGACAAATAGAAGCGACAGGTCAAACCAGGTTCCAAGCAAACACTCCGAGAGCTGCCGTCTGTACGACGCAATAAAACACTCCTAACCTTAATCCCAGCGGCAAATTCAAATTAGGAAACAAAACACTCTCTACCTACACCACACCGGCTACCAAACCGCGATAACCTCCAAACACACGCTCTTACAACAGACGAACAGAAGCGACAACCCAATCCCGACCCTAAGCAGACACCTTGAGAGCGACTATTCGAACAATACAAGAAAACACTTTGTATCTATAATCCCCCCGCAAATACAAAAGTAGGAGTCGGCACAACCTCCATATCTAGCGCACCAGCGACCAAACGGAACTACCTCGAAACATATGCCCTGCAACTGACAAATAGAAGCGACAGCTCAAATCGGGTTCCAAACAAACACTCCGAAAGCTGCCATCCGCACGACACAGTCAAGCACTCTTAACCTAAACTCCAGCTGCAAATCCAAAACTAGGAATCAAAACACTCTACCTATACCACACCGGCGACCTAACCACGATAATCCCCCAACGTATGCCCTCGTAGTCAACGAACAGTAGCGACAGTCCAACCATGACTCCAAACAAGACATCCAGTGAGCGGCTGCTCGAACGACGCATGCAAGCACTCTGAATCCAAATCCCATCTGCAAATTAAAAACAGGAGTCAGCACATCTCCGATCTCTAGCGCATCGGCAACCAAACCAAGATGTTTTAAAAAAAAAATATGCTCTCACAGTACCAAATAAAAGTGTCACTCCAAACCTGACTCCAAGCAAATAACCCGAAAGCTGCTGCCCGTTCTACGCAGCAAGACTCTCTAAATCCAGACTCCACCTGCAAATACAAATTGAGAGTCAGAACATCCTCTACCCATACCACACCGGCGACCAATTCACGATATTCCCCAAACACATGCTCTTATAATAGACTAACAAAAGCAACAACTCAACCCCGACCCTAAGCAGACAATCTGAGAGCTGCTACTCGAACAATACAAGAAAACACTTGATATCTTTCAGTAAATTCAAAATCAGGAGTCGGTACACCCTCCATACCTAGCACACCGGCGACCAAAACGGAATAACTTTGAAACATATGCCCCTGCGACCGACAAACATAAACGACAGTCCAAACCGGGCTCCAGGCAAACACTCCGAGAGCTGCCGTCCATACGATGCAATAAAACACTCTTAACCTAAATCCCAGCTGCAATCTCAAAATCAAGAACCAGAACAATCTCTACCTATACCGCACCGGCGACCAAACCGCGATAACCTCCAAATACATACTCTTATAATAAACAAATAGAAGCGACAGCCCAATCTCAACCCCAAGCAGACATTCTGAGAGCAGCCATCGGAACGACGCAAGAAAACACTCCGTACCTAAACTCCATCTGCATACCCAAAACTAGAAGTCGATACATCCTCCATACCCAGCGCACCGGCGACCAAAAACAAGATAACTTTGAAACATATGTCCCCGCAACTGACAAATAAAATCCACAACCCGAACTGCTGCCCGCACGATACAACAAGACATTCTGAATCTAAAACTCCACCTGCAAACTCAAATCAGGAGTCGGCACATCCTCCACTTCTAGCAAGATAACCTCGTATCACAGGCCCTTACAGCTGACAAATAGAAACGACAGTCTAACCTCAATTCCAAGCAGATATCCTAAAAACTGCCACTCGCACGACGCAGAAAAACTCTCTGTACATTAACCCCAGACGTAAATTCAAAATTAGAAACCAAAACACCATCCATCCCCAGCGCGTTGACAACCAAACCACGATAACCCTGAAATACATACAATCACAACTGTCAAATAGAAGCATCAGCCTAAACCGGATTCCAACCAAATATTCTGAGAGCTACTACTCGTACGACGCAAGACGGCGCTCCGAACCTGGAACCCACCGGCAAATTCAAAAATCAGTAACCAGAACACTCTCTACCTATACCGCTTCGGCTA
The DNA here is from genome assembly GCA_910592295.1 of Andrena haemorrhoa. Lineage (NCBI taxonomy): Eukaryota > Metazoa > Arthropoda > Insecta > Hymenoptera > Andrenidae > Andrena > Andrena haemorrhoa. Next base: position 25,735 of record OU342940.1, on the reverse strand, counting down.
CCAAATCGCGATAATCTCCAAACACACGCACGTGTAATAAAGGAATAGAAGCGTCAGTTCAACCCCGACCTCAAGCAGACATCCTGAGAGCGGCTACTCGAACGACGCAAGAAAACAATCCGTACCTAAAAACCCACCTACAAACTCGAAACTAGGAGTCGGTACACCCTCTATACCTAGCGCACCGGCGATCAAAACGGAATTACCATGAAACACACGCCCCCGCAATCAACAAATAGAAGCGACAGTTCAAACCAGGTTCCAAGCAAAATACTCCGAGAGCTACCGCCCGGGCGACGCAGCAAAACACCCCTAACTTAAATTCCAGCGACAAATTCAAATTAGGAAACAGAACACCCTCTATCCGTACCGCACCGACTACCAAATCGCGATAATCTCCAGACACACGCTCTTATAATAAACAAATAGAAGCAAGAGTTCAATCTCAACCCCAAGCAGACATTCTGAGAGCGGCCATTCGAACGATGCAAGAAAACACTCTGGACCTAAACCCCATCTGCATACTTAAAACTAGGAATCGGTACATCCCCTATACCTAGCACACCGGCGACCAAAACGAGACAACTTTGAAACATATGCCCTTGCAATTGACAAATAGAAGCGACAGCTCAAACCGGGTTCCAGGCAAACGCTCCGAGAGCTGCCGTCCGTACGACGCAGTAAAAGCACTCTCAACCTAATTGCAACGACAATATTCAAATCAGGAAACAAAACACTCTCTACCTACACCAAACCGCGATAATCTCCAAACACACGCTCTTATAATCAACAAATAGAAGCACCAGTTCAACCCCGACCTCAAGCAGACATTCTGAGAACGGATACCCGAACGACGCGTGAAACCACCCCGCATCTAAAATCAATCCGTAAAATTCAAAAGTAGGAACCGACACCTCATCTACCCCTAACGCACCGGCGACCGAAACGAAATAACTTTAAAACATATGCCCTTGCAATCGACAAATAGAAGCGACAGGTCGAACCAGGTTCCAAGCAAATACTCCGAGAGCTGCCGTCTGTACGACGCAATAAAACACTCCTAACCTTAATCCCAGCTGCAAATCCAAAACTAGGAATCAAAACACTCTACCTATACCACACCGGCGACCTAACCACGATAATCCCCCAACGCATGCCCTCGTAGTCAACGAATAGTAGCGACAGTCCAACCATGACTCCAAACAAGACATCCAATGAGCGGCTGCTCGAACGACGCATGTAAGCACTCTGAATCCAAATCCCATCTGCAAATTAAAAACAGGAGTCAGCACATCTCCGATCTCTAGCGCATCGGCAACCAAACCAAGATGATTTAAAACATATGCTCTCACAGTACCAAATAAAAGTGACACTCCAAACCTGACTCCAAGCAAATAACCCGAAAGCTGCTGCCCGTTCTACGCAGCAAGACTCTCTAAATCCAGACTCCACCTGCAAATACAAATTGAGAGTCAGAACATCCTCTACCCATACCACACCGGCGACCAATTCACGATATTCCCCAAACACATGCTCTTATAATAGACTAACAAAAGCAACAACTCAACCCCGACCCTAAGCAGACAATCTGAGAGCTGCTACTCGAACAATACAAGAAAACACTTGATATCTAAAATCCTTCAGTAAATTCAAAACCAGGAGTCAGTACACCCTCCATACCTAGCGCACCGGCGACCAAAACGAGATAACTTTGAAACACATGCCCTTGCAACTGACAAATAAAATCCAAAATCTAAAAACTCCACTCGCAAACTCAAAACAGGAGTCGGCACATCCCCCAGTTCTAGCGCACCGGCGACCAAATAGAGACAACCCTGAATCACAGGCCCTTACAGCTGACAACTAGAAACGACAGTCTAACCTCAATTCCAAGCAGATATCCTAAAAACTGCCATAATCCCAAGACCTCGACCTCAAATACCGTGCAACGCCTGACGATACAGGACCCCAAATCCGACCCTTAAAATGAAGACTCAACCCCCCGATAAACATTACATTAGCTGTCAACCTAGGAACAGCAGAAGGAAACTCTCACCCGTAACCACGCCACGAGACAGAAAATGAGATAGATAGACAACCCCCCTCGCGGCTAAAATCACGGCACTAAAACCCGCGCAATCTCAAATCAAACATCTCAAGACCCGTAACGAAACAACAACGAACCGACATGAATCCTGAAATAGCACCCCACGAGCCACTCCTCACCCACAAACATAAAAATTAGGAATCGGAACACCCCCTCCCCCCGCTAACAGGGCCCCGTCGACCAAACGCACGCTTACCATCAATCACGCGCCCGGGAATCCAACTCTTAAAGACAACAAGCCATACCGGACCCCAACCAAGGCTGCAGATCATACGCCGCGGCAAAACGCAAGATACTACCATCCGCAAGGAAGGTCAAGGACCAGGGACAGAAAGCACCCGAGCGCTTTCCCCGCCGCGAAACATAAACACACGTGCACTCGACCCGCGTCACCACCTCCGGGACAGGTATAGAGAATCGGCATACACCACTCCCCCCTAAAAAGAAAATACGCCAACAAGCACGCGCCATAAAACTCGAAGAGGTCGAGGAAACAGCCGACCCTCCCCCGGTAGGCAACTCCAACACAATAAAGGAAAAGGAAAAGGAAAAAGGCAGCCGAGGCAAGGCCATCAGCACATGTAGCTCCGCGACACGCCAAGCCCCGATTTAAAACTCCGAGAACGCCGCATCCCAATAAAACGATAAACGACGAAAGCAGGAACAACGGAACCAGCCGCGTACTTTAACAAATCTAACTAGGCGCTCACCCCAACCGAATGGGCCCACCCCTCGATACCACCCGCGTATCCCCGAATTCAAACCACGAGCAGGAAAAACCCAGGACCAAGCCTGGGAGAACGCTAGCAGCATACCCCGAAGGACGACAAAAACGTAAAAGCCACTAGTCACACGCTAACAAAGCCGACAAATAGAGACAACAGCCCAAACCTGCCTCGAACACCGCGCAATGCCTGGCGCTACAAGACCTCAAGTCCGACCCTCAAAGCAAAAACTCAACCCTCCGTAAGCATCACGTCAGCTGTCAAAGAACAGCAGAAGGAAACTCTCACCCGTAACCACGCCACAAGGCAGAAAGCGAAACAGATAGTCAACCTCCCTCGCGGCTAAAACCACGGCATCAAAAACCCGCGCAATTCCAAACCAAACATCTCAAGATTCGTAACAAAATGACAACAAACAAACAATAAACCCTGAGATATCATCCCACGGGCCTCTGCTCACCCACAAACATAAAAATAGGAATCGGAACACCCCTTCCCTCCGCTGTCAGGGCCCCGACGACCGAACGCACGCCTACTACCGACCACGCGCTCGGAAATCCAACTCTTAAAGACAACAGGCCATACCAGACCCCAACCAAAGCTGCAAAACGCGCGGAATCATCATTCACCGCGGCAAAACGCACGAAACTACTATTTACAAGGAAGGACGAGGACCAGGGACAGAAAAACATCCACGCGCCTTTTCCGCCGCGAAACATAAGCGCACGTGCACTCGACCCGCGTCACCACCCCCGGGACAGGTATAGAGAATCGGCATACACCACTCCCCCCTAAAAATACGTCAACAAGTACGCGCCATAAAAACTCGAAGAGTTCGAGGAAACAGTCGACCCTCCCCCGGTAGGCAATCCGAAAAGGAAAAGGTAAAAGACAACCCAACAGCCGAAGCAAGGCCATCAGCACATGTAGCCCCGCGACGCGCTAAGCCCCGATTTAAACTCCGAGAACGCCGCACCCCAATAAAACGCCTAACGACGAAAGCAGGAACAATGGGACCAGCCGCGCACTTTGACAATTCTAACTAGGCGCTCACCCCAACCGAATGGGCCCGCCCCTCGATACCACCCGCGCATCCCCGAACTCAAATCACGGGTAGGAAAAAAAAAAAATCCAAGACCAAGCCCGGGAAAACGCTAGCAACACACCCCCAAGAACGACAAAAACGCGGAAACCAACAAGCACACGCTACCCAAGCCGACAAATAGAGACAGGTTGACTTACCTATCAATAAAGACATACGACATGAAAACTACTTTAATTCAAAGAAAATTCAGGTAGCGAGTATAATCAATAAGATATCGGACCAAAACGTACCGAACGGTTGAATCTGCGAGTTCTGATTGCAGGGAACTAACTGCATGTCTGGTAAAAAAAAAAAAAAAACCTGCGAGAAATAATACTATTTATTCTTAACATTCGGTGGCATAAATCGCTAAATGTGCACTCAAGCTAATACCTTCTCTCTGCAAACTCTCCTCAGGCTTATAAAGCGATTCGTTAGAAAAGTATGTTTTATATCCTGTTTCTGAATCCACGTCAAGCGTATAATCTAGCGGTTCATACTTGGCTGGTTCTGCACGACTGATGTCCGCTGCACAGCCTAACGGTTCTTCCTCGTTACTTTCCACTTCTACACTCCTGCAATTATTGTTCTTTGCCACGTGTATCTTCCACATTGTAAACCGGATCGCAGGTAGAATCTTGCTGGCAGCACGCATCGCCGATGGCTGCATGCTTTCCGGCGGGCTCCTTGTCGTGTGGTTCCCCTGTTGGAGATAGATCTTGTCCCTTGGGTTGTTCGTCCTCGTGCGTAGATTGATTTGGCTTTTCGAAGGTGGGAACATTTAAATCCAATCCGACAGAGTCGATACTGCTTTTCTCTGCGTTACATAATCAATCCAATCTCTGCGAACTCTTGGTCAGGGTTTTCTCGAATTTCTATAAAAGATGCTTCCTTTTATTATACGATTAAAATGTTAAAATCTAATTAACATACCTCTTCGCTTTCGGTAGTCAGGCCTTTTATCTGCTAGGTCTCCGCAACTTTCAAGGAACTCGCTATGTCTTCCTGCTTACTATTAACTTCCCCTTGGTACATGAAGTAAAGCATCGCTGATAAATCACGGTAATTGACATCTTTCAAAATAACGATCGGGTGCCTACAAGAATTTCCCTGCGGTACAGAAACGCCAGTGCAGTAGAATAATGATCAGTTGCGGTAAATACATTGAAATGTACCTTGAATAGTTCTCTGACGTATGTGCTACAAACTGATAGTATTAACTTACGCGCACGTAATATTTGACCCTCTGCAGCTAACGTTACGTCGACTAATTGCTCGTCGGTTAGTAACGTATATAATCCGGATGATAAATTCCTTGGTAAACTATTCCAGACTAGTGAAAACTGCTCTCCGGACATTATCCCCCTAAGACAGAATTGTTAAATCACAGTAGAGTAAAAGCTCATAGATCAAGGCTTATTGATTTACACCTCAATCTGAATAATGTCACTCGAAGTGATAAAGTTTCATCACTACCCGTCAACTTTAAATCGATAAACTATCATTCGCACGGTAACTAAGTACCTCGTACAATTACTCATTTTGAAAAACTGTCGTAACAAAAAGTGCACATATATCGAAGGAACAGTAAACATTATGGTTAATTTAAAAAGAGTTAACCTTTATTAATACGCAACTTGACGGTCTGACGAAAATAATCCCCCAGCGTTGCAGCGTTCGTTATGCGAGCAATATGATTTTAATAATTGCAATTCGAATTGCGTTTGTAAAAATCAATCCGATCCCTTTGCCACCACTTCTCCCCTCGGCTTTCAAGGAATCGCAAAGAAATGTCTCGTGAATTTTCAAAAAACTCATGTAAAATTTTTTTTAATTACCCTTTACAGTTTACAAAACAAATCGTCTCGCGAATCAAAATGTTTAGAGCGGTTTAAGATGGACGAACGCGCGAATAATTTGAGATAAATCGTCGCGCCTTTTAGTCGCGCACAGAATTCGATTACACTAACAGTATCCCGCATGAAAGCAGGAAATAAGGCGTAAAAAGAGATTTTCTAAACAGGGACTTTGATACTACTAGTAATTATTGTCTCTCTTAATGCGTAGAATTATGAAATATATGCTATATATGTAGAAAACATTGAAAAACAGCCATCTTGCCGATGGCTGCGTACTGATTGCAGAGTTGTGCATATAAGTAGCAAATTGCGAGTCAATTTTTAAGCATAATGAAGGTTAGAATGAGCAACACGAGCAAATTAAAGTACTATCGTTTACATTCGTACAATACATAACTACTAAAATGATAAAACACTGACGTGGCTAACAATTTCAGTCTAACACAAGATATTAATATCGCTTACTCGTGTAAGCTTTATTTTTCTTTCTTCACAATTAGAAACAATCATATTGCAATATTCATCAAGTGGTCATGTATCTGATATTCACCCGTAACCACGCCACAAGGCAGAAAGCGAAACAGATAGTCAACCTCCCTCGCGGCTAAAACCACGGCATCAAAAACCCGCGCAATTCCAAATCAAACACCTCAAGATTCGTAACGAAATGACAACAAACAAACAACAAACCCTGAGATATCATCCCACGGGCCTCTGCTCACCCACAAACATAAAATTAGGAATCGGAACACCCCTTCCCCCCGCTGTCAGGGCCCCGACGACCGAACGCACGCCTACTACCGTTCACGCGCTCGGAAATCCAACTCTTAAAGACAACAGGCCATATCAGACCCCAACCAAAGCTGCAAAACGCGCGAAATCATCATTCACCGCGGCAAAACGCACGAAACTACCATTTACAAGGAAGGACGAGGACCAGGGACAGGAAAACATCCACGCGCCTTTTCCGCCGCGAAACATAAGCGCACGTGCACTCGACCCGCGTCACCACCCCCGGGACAGGTATAGAGAATCGGCATACACCACTCCCCCCTAAAAACACGTCAGCAAGTACGCGCCATAAAAACTCGAAGAGTTCGAGGAAACAGTCGACCCTCCCCCGGTAGGCAATCCTAAAAGGAAAAGGTAAAAGACAACCCAACAGCCGAAGCAAGGCCATCAGCACATGTAGCCCCGCGACGCGCTAAGCCCCGATTTAAACTCTGAGAACGCCGCACCCCAATAAAACGCCTAACGACGAAAGCAGGAACAATGGGACCAGCCGCGCACTTTGACAATTCTAACTAGGCGCTCACCCCAACCGAATGGGCCCGCCCCTCGATACCACCCGCGTATCCCCGAACTCAAATCACGGGTAGAAAAAATCCAAGACCAAGCCCGGGAAAACGCTAGCAACACACCCCCAAGAACGACAAAAACGCGAAAACCAACAAGCACACGCTACCAAAGCCGACAAATAGAGACAGGTTGACTTACCTACCAATAAAGACATACGACATGAAAACTACTTTAATTCAAAGAAAATTCAGGTAGCGAGTATAATCAATAAGATATCGGACCAAAACGTACCGAACGGTTGAATCTGCGAGTTCTGATTGTAGGGAACTAACTGCATGTCTGGTAAAAAATCTGCGAGAAATAACATTATCTATTCTTAACATTCGGTGGTACAAACCGCTAAAGGTGCATTCAAGCTAATACCTTCTCTCTGCAAACTCTCCTCAGGCTTATAAAGCGATTCGTTAGAAGAGTATGTTTTATATCCTGTTTCTGAATCCACGTCAAGCGTATAATCTAGCGGTTCATACTTGGCTGGTTCTGCACGACTAATGCCCGCTGCACAGTCTAACGGTTCTTCCTCGTTACTTTCCATTTCTACACTCCTGCAATTACTGTTCTTTGCCACGTGTGTATCTTCCACATTGTAAACCGAATCGCAAGTAGAATCTTGCTGGCAGCACGCATCGCCGATGGCTGCACGCCTTCCAACAGGCTCCTTGTCGTGTAGTTCCCCTGTTGGTGATAGATCTTGTTCCTTGGGTTGTTCGTCCTCGTGCGTAAATTGGTTTAGCTTTTCGAAGGTGGGAACATTTAAATCCAATCCGACAGAGTCGATACTGCTTTTCTCTGCGTTACATAACTGATCCAATCTCTGCGAACCCTTGGTCAGGGTTTTCTCGAATTTCTATAAAAGATGCTTCCTTTTAATATACGATTAAAATGTTAAAATCTAATTAACATACCTCTTCGCTTTCGGTAGTCAAGCCTTTTATCTGCAAGGTCTCCGCAACTTTCAAAGAACTCGCTATGTCTTCCTGCTTAATATTAACTTCCCCTTGGTACATGAAGTGAAGCATCGCTGATAAATCACGGTAATTGACATCTTTCAAATAACGATCGGGTGCCTACAAGAATTTCCCTGCGGTACAGAAACGCCAGTGCAGTAGAATAATGATCAGTTGCGGTAAATACATTGAAATGTACCTTGAATAATTCTCTGATGTATGTGCTACAAACTGATAGTACTAACCTACGCGCACGTAATATTTGACCCTCTGCAGCTAACGTTACGTCGACTAATTGCTCGTCGGTTAGTAATGTATATAATCCGGATGATAAATTTCTTGGTAAACTATTCCAGACTAGTGAAAACTGCTCTCCGGACATTATCCCTCTAAAACAGAATTGTTAAATCACAGTAGAGTAAAAGCTCATAGATCAAGGCTTATTAATTTACACTTCAATCTGAATAATGTCACTCGAAGTGATAAAGTTTCATCACTATCCGTCAACTTTAAATTGATAAACTATCGTCCGCACGGTAACTAAGTACTTCGTACAATTACTCATTTTGAAAAACTGTCGTAACAAAAAGTGCACATATATCGAAGGAACAGTAAATATTATGGTTAATTTAAAAAGAGTTAACCTTTATTAATACGCAACTTGACGGTCTGACGAAAATAATCCCCCAGCGTTGCAGCGTTCGTTATGTGAGCAATATGATTTTAATAATTGCAATTCGAATTGCGCTTGAAAAAATCAATCCGATCCCTTTGCCACCACTTCTCCCCTCGGCTTTCAAGGAATCGCAAAGAAATGTCTCGTGAACTTTAAAAAAACTCATGTAAAATTTTTAATTACCCTTTACAGTTTACAAAACAAATTGTCTCGCGAATCAAAAAATGTTTAGAGCGGTTTAAGATGGACGAACGTGCGAATAATTTAAGATAAATTGTCGCGCCTTTTAGTCGCGCACAGAATTCGATTACACTAACAGTATCCCGCATGAAAGCAGGAAATAAGGCGTAAAAAGAGATTTTCTAAACAGGGACTTTGATACTACTAGTAATTATTGTTTCTCTTAATGCGTAGAATTATGTAATATATGCTATATATGTAGAAACATTGAAAAACAGCCATCTTGCCGATGGCTGCGTACTGATTGCAGAGTTGTGCATATAAGTAGCAAGTTGCGAGTCAATTTTTAAGCATAATGAAGGTTAGAATGAGCAACACGAGCAAATTAAAGTACTATTGTTTACATTCGTACAATACATAACATTACGCGAAAGCCCATCCCCCCTCCCTCGAGACTCGACCGAAGCAACGAAGGGAAGACATCGCAACGGCCCGAAACGAAACGCCATTGGCCAGACCACTGAGAGGAGGGGAGCCAATGGCAAACCACCCCGGGGCCCGAAGCCCACCAGGGAAAGGGAAAGGCGAGGTCTCGAGGGAGAGCTAGACCCAGCGATCAAGTCACTCGCTCCTCAAGCACCAAAGTGATCAGTCTTGTACGTAAGCACGCGCTATTCACAAGTTATCCAAACTCTCACGACGTCCACACAGCCCGCGAGTTCAACTCAGTGCTAGTGTTCGAAACACAAGTGTAGAGACGATTAATCGCCTACCAGGCAAACCACGGCATCACCGCACGGGACCCACGCGGAGCCAGGACCAAAGTAACCAGCCAAAGAGTGAGTCCCCCAATTTAGCAAATAATCAGATAGCCGACACAACCCCACGCGCACACCCCGGAACAATTTAATCGGACAGCCGACACAATCCCACGCGTACACTCCGAAACAATTAGAACGGGTACCCCTCTGGGCTCGAACAGTCAATCGCGCCCGGAACCCACCTCACGACACCTCTACACCCCCGCTTGCCGTGCGCGCCCCGACCGAACAGCGAGACAGGTAAAGGACACCAGGAACAATGGACCAGGATGAACAACGACAACAACAACCAGACAGGAAGGAGGAGTCCAGGAAAAGGACCAGGGAACGGGACGACAACGAGGAACAACCAGCATCCCCGCAACCACGCCGCATCACGAAGAGGATGATGCTACGGATCCAGGCCCACGCTGCACGGAACCCACGGAACAGGGCCCCGGAGACCACCACCGCCGCCACCCATTCGGAGGAGGAAGCCGAGCTGGACGAGATCCTAGCAAATTCGGTCGGGGCGCGCCATCTAAGATTCATGGCCGCGGACGATGAGCGCCGAGGCCAACGCACCCCGCCGCTCTCGTTCTACGCGCGGTTCTCACGCGACCCCCCGAGTTACAGCCCGTAACATCCCCGCGAACGCGACCACTTACCCCGACCAACACCACCGACGCGAAACACCCACGAAATCGTCACAGACACCGCGACACGCGACAACACAACCGCGACACGTCTCAACACTGCCGATTAAAACAGATCCCCGCGCGCTAACAACCCTACCCGCGAACTCGACGTATTAGAGGGGAAAATGCTCCCCAGGCTTGAAAAGCCGCGAGAGTAGAGACCCCCACACCCCCACCGCCCCCCACGCACCTCGCGAAGTCCGCTTCGCGGACTCCGCTCGGCATAAGGCCTCTCCCCAACAAGTCAGCGCTAAACGCCCCCACCGCCCTCTACGCACCTCGCGAAGTCCGCTTCGCGGACTCCGCTCGGCATAAGGCCTCTCCCCAACAAGTCAGCGCTAAACGCCCCCACCGCCCTCTACGCACCTCGCGAAGTCCGCTTCGCGGACTCCGCTCGGCATAAGGCCTCTCCCCAACAAGTCAGCGCTAAACGCCCCCACCGCCCTCTACGCACCTCGCGAAGTCCGCTTCGCGGACTCCGCTCGGCATAAGGCCTCTCCCCAACAAACCAGCGCCAAACGCCCTCACCGCCCTCTACGCATCTCGCGAAGTCCGCTTCGCGGACTCCGCCCGACATAAGGCCTCCCCCCAACAAACCAGCGCTAAACGCCCCCACCACCCCCCGCGCACCCCGCGAAGCCCGCCTCGCGGGCTTCGCTCGGCGGATTTAAAAAACCAACCTAACCCAGAACCCTCAACCCACCCAATCACCCCGCAAACCCACACCGATACCCTACCGAGCCGCGCCTAATAAATAGGCTGCGCCGCCAACCTTACATTTCACCCAACACAACCCCCACGACTAAACAACCACACCCGCCACACAAAGTGCAAAGTGTACAAGTACATAAAACATGCGACCGCACCACACACATCTCCCAGGACCACAAATATGGCGCCCAGAGACGATAGCCACAGGGAGGACAGCCTCCGACGGACGGAGGGCCGACGAATCGGCAGAACAAGGAGACGACCGACAGTCAGGCGGATAATCCCGCAAACACAAAGACCAACATGGCGGGACGCCACAGAAACAACCACGCGGGACTTAGTAATCCCCCGCCTACCCGAGGCAATAAGAAGGAGATGGGGGAACCCAGAAGAAAGAGAAGAATCCGACTACCTACAAACGGAAGGAATCAGAATCCCTCCCCAAGAAGAAGAAGGCCCGGACCCCGATTTCAACTAGGCACCGGTAAGGCCACCCGCACACACAGGAAATAAGGAAATGCTGAAGAACAGGAACACCAGCTCACAAGCAAAGGAACCCTACCGCCTAACCAACTAAAAAATAACCAACGAAAACACCCCCCCCCTTTTTTTTTTTTTTTTTTTTTTTTTTTTTTTTTTTTTTTTTTTTTTTTTTTTTTTTTTTTTTTTTTTTTTTTTTTTTTTTTTTTTTTTTTTTTCTCTTTTCCCCTCCACCTCCCCCCTCTCCCCCCGAAAGGGCTGCGGGGGCCCCATGCCCCATCAGAATTAAGACCCCCCTCTTACACACTCACCTAACCCCCACCCTTTCTCTTTCCAAAATTCTCCCCCGCAGACTAGATCAACAATGAAGGTGGATATCAAAAAGGCCCACCCTCGCAGACCAGAACGGGACACCCAGGCAGCCAGGGTCTTGCTGGACCGGAAGATCTGCAATCAAATGGCCCAAAAAGCGGCCAACAAGCCCAGTAAGCAACACTCCACCACCACCGAACACCAGACCCGCAACACCATCACCATCATGGACTCCGCGGAGGAGGAGACGGAGAGGAGGGAAAGATGTTTGGCTGAGCTGGAGAAGCTAAAGGGCAACTTCCCCCACCCTCCCCTCAGCCCTACACGCACAAGCACACCTACAAGCAAGCAGGGACCAAACCTAGACAAAAACGCAGCCACACCCCTCGTCACCCCCATAACCCTCGCACTCTGGACACCATCGACCCCCGCCGCTCAACCGGACCAACCCCCGTCACCAACCCCCGCACCCCAACCCTCCCCAGAAATCACCGACACCGATGACAACACCCTGCCGACAGCGAGCGACTCGCTCCCCCCCTCAACATCAGGCGAGGACTCCACATCAACCACCAGCAACACTACCGCAACTACAACCCCAGCAAGCCCAGGGACATCAACTCAAATCTCGACAGACCCAGAGCCAAGACCCCAAAAAACCAGAGACCACGCCCCCCTCCAACCACAAAGGACAGGAAACAACAGCCGGACAAACCACCGCCAACGCCAGCGACAACAACAGAAAACAAACAGAACGCACCTAACGATCAGGGAAGGGAACCTGAAGCAGAGAACCACCGCCTACACCTTCGCAAACTATCCGGTTGGCCAGATGTCCAAGGACATGGTGGACACACTGACCAACCGGATGGCCATGGAAGCCACAAGGCAGAAGGTAGACACCAAAGTAATCAGACACGGACTGAAAAATGGGGGCCTGATCGTGACCTCCATGGGCAGACAACTCGAGGAGCTGATGGACAGGCTTATCGCCGACACTTTCCTGATCACGGGCAAACCCGTGATCAGGCAGGAGCCTGAGGCCCTAAAGAAGAAATGTGAGGTCACGGTCAGGTGTTCCAACCCCCAGACAACGGACCAACGGATACTGGAGGAGGTGGAGAACATCTTCCCCTCCTCCAGGGCCACAAAGTGGCAGGTGGTGAGGAGCGGCCCCCCGCAGGAAAGCGGACGCGAGATCCGCGTCAGGATGCCACACGGCATCCTGAAAGCTATCGAAAGAAAGGGCTCCAGCTTCTCTGCGGGGGGCGGCTTCCTGAGGATCTCGATGAGGGAATGTAAGTAACAACTTCGCCCTCGCCATCATCGGGATCCTCGGGGGAGCAACCCCGCACCCACGCTGCCACGCTACCACACCACCAACAACAGCGACACGGACAAAGACAACAACAACAACAACAACAACAACAACGACGACGGCAACAACAATAACAACAACAACGACAACGAAGACGACGACAACGACAACGAAGCCAGCAAAAGGACGTCACCACCAGCACCAGCACCATCAACAACACCACCACCACCATGACCACCACCACCACCACACCCAAACACCACGACCAAACCACACACACACAATCACATCGCCGACACACACCATGTAAACAGACCACAAATAAACATACCGCCTTACTCTGACATACAACAAATGCATTACTCACTCCCCCCACAAACACCTATCCTATCACCACCCCCCCACTAAAACGACTAAAAAGAAAAGGAGAAAGGGAAGGAGGGGGAAGGGGGGAGGAGGGAGGGGGAGGGAGGGGGAGGAAAGAGAGAAAGAGGGAGAGGGGAAGGAGGGGAGGAAAGGGAGGAAGAGAAGGGGAGGGGGGAAGAAGGGAAGGGAAGGGAAAGGGAAAAAAAGAAAAAAAACAAAACAAACAAAAAAAAGAAACCAACAGCCCCCTATAAACAAACCTACCAAAAAGAAGAAAGACAATCGGGCGGGAACAACATCGCTAGGGAGGGACAGGAATTAAGGAGGGACCGGGACAATTCGGGGGGACAAAAGAACACAACACAAAACTAGTACCACGCGAACGCACAGGCCCCAAAAAAAAAAAAAAAAAAAAGAAGAAAAAAAAAAAAAAAAAAAAAAAAAAAAAAAAAAAAAAAAAAAAAAAGGGGGGAAAGGGAAAAGGGGGGGAGGGAAAAAGAGGGGGGAAGGAGGAAGAGGGGGAAAAGGAATGAAAGAGAGAAGAAGAGGAAGGAGAGAAAAAGGAAAAAGAGGAATAGATAGGAAGGGAGAGGGGGAGGGGAAAGGGGAAAGGGAGGAAAGAAGAGAAAAGAAGGAAGAAAAGGGATGAAGGGCAAAGGGGAAAACAAAAAGGGAAAAAACTCAAAACAATATAAACACACGCACAAAACCGGAAAAGTAAAACAAAGGAAAAAAAAAAAAAAAAAAAAAAAAAAAAAGACAAATAGGTACCACAGGACACGACAAACACCAAGAAGACTCCCAACAACAAGCTGATGTAACGAACCAAATCGGACAAGCAGAACAACCTACATAGATAAGTACGTGCTAAAATACCTCATCACTAACAGAAACTTCTCCTTACTTTCAGATCATGGCGCTAAGAGTGGCACAGATTAATCTGCACCACTGTCAGGCGGCGACGGCGACTCTCACATATGTTGTGAAAAGAGAGGAAATCGACGTCGTCCTGATCCAGGAACCCTGGCTTGCGCACGGTAAAGTCAGGGGGCTTGGAGCAGTCGGCAAGATTTGGTCGGTCGCCGCCACCAACAAATTAAGAGCCTGCATCCTGACTAGGAGCGGGCTCAATGTAACCTTTCTCCCCCAGCTCAGCAACAGCTACACAGCCACGATCACCATTGAGACAGGAAGCGAGGAGCTCAACAACGCAAAGAAGTACGTGCTCACATCGCTCTATTCCCACTGGCAAGCCAAGGACACGCCCTTCGGCAGCAAAGGCGTCGAGATCACAGAATGGTGCCTCGAACAAGGCCTCGAAGTGATCTTCGGCATGGACGCGAACGCACAACACACCATGTGGGGTTGTGCGACATCGAACATCAAAGGAAACAACCTCGCCGAAACTATGATGGCACAAGGGCTGGTATGCCTGAACCGCGGCAACAGCCCTACATTCGTGATGTCCACAAGAAGGGCCATACTGGACATCACACTGTGCTCACAAACCATGGCCACCAATATCGAAAATTGGAGGGTCACAGACCACGTATCGATGTCAGACCACAGATACATCTGCTTCAATATAAAAGGCAACGCAATCGACCACTCTACGTGGCGAAGAAACCCGAGAAAGACGGACTGGGGAACATACAGGGCAGAAATAGAGAAGAAACACCTCCAACTGCCCAAGAGATACGGGAACCAGGAGGAAATCGACACGGCTAGCAGTGCACTGTCGAAACTCCTAAAAGAAGCTTGGGAAACCGCAACCGAGGAATCCCACAGCCGTAACACGATAAGGACTCCCTGGTGGTCAAAAAGACTGACAACCAGGCAGAACGAAATCAAAAGAATGGAGAAAGAAGCCCTCAGGAACAACAGGAGGCAGGCCTGGAAAACCCTAAAAAGAGCCAAGGCCAGCTACCGCAAGGAAATCGCAAGAGCCAAGGTGAACACCTGGAGGGAGTACTGCGCCACAGTTAGCAATATCTCGGACGCATCCAAGATCAACAAGCTCCTAATGGACAACGGAGGGGCCGAATTAGGAGCCCTCATGCGGCCTGAAGGCCAATACACATCCAGCGACAACGAAATCCTACAACTCCTGCTGGAGGAGCACTTCCCAGGCTTCACGCCAACAACGGTGACGAACGGCAACCAAGCCGGCACAAGCGCAGGAACGTCACGAGAACCGGAAGAGACCCACGCACCAGACTGGGAACTAGCCAATAAAGTGGTAAGTCCGAACAGGGTATCATGGGCGGTGCACTCCTTCAAACCTTTCAAGGCCCCTGGACCGGACGGTATCTACCCTAAAATGATGAAGGAAGCCATGCCCTGCGTCGGCAGATTCATCACGAATCTGCTGAAAGCATGCGTGGCACTCAGCACGATCCCAGCAGACTGGGAAAGAACCAGAGTAGTCTTCATCCCCAAACCAGGGAAACCAGACTACACCACGCCGAAAGCATACAGACCGATCAGCCTGACGTCCTTCATGCTGAAGACAACAGAAAAGCTGATCGACAGATACCTAAAGGAGAACGCCCTCGCACGTAAGCCAATCCACCGACAACAACACGCCTTCAGAGCAGGTCACTCGGTGGAGGTGGCATTGCACGAACTGATCAGGAACACGGAAGAAGCCCTAGCGCTAAGGAAATTCACCATAGCCGGATTCATGGATATCGAGGGAGCTTTCAATATGACACCCACCAGGGTCATACAGGAAGCTATGCAGAGGTTCGAGATAGAAGAACCGATACGAAAATGGATCACCCGCATGCTAACAACGAGAACGTTGATAGCAAGCAAGGGATCCACTACGGAGAGCGGCACGGTCAACAGAGGCTGCCCGCAAGGAGGCATTCTGTCGCCACTAATGTGGTGCATGGCAGTTGACAGCCTTCTCTACAAGCTAGAGGAAAGCGGCGTAAAAGCGCTAGCGTACGCCGACGACGTAACGTTCCTGGCCATAGGAGAGGACAGGACGATGAAGTCGGCCAAAACAGCGGCCAGAAAAGCCCTCGAAGCAGTCGAGGCCTGGTGCGACGAGAACGAGTTGTCGGTGAACCCAACCAAAATGGAGATGATGCTGTTCACCAGAAGACAGGACAGGCACACGATAAGGGACCTCAAATACAAGGGGCAAACCCTTGTATTCACCAAAGAAGTAAAATACCTAGGAGTCACATTCACGGACAACCTAAGGTGGACCACCCACATAAAGAAACAGCTGGAAAAAGCTAGGAACAATATGAACATGTTGTGCAGAGTGGTCGGACCAACGTGGGGACTCACTCCGAAAGTGGTAAAGTGGATCTATGAGGCGGTCATAGTCCCAAGAATCACTTTCGGGGCCATAGCTTGGTGGACCACGGCGGACTTGACCACCGTCAAAAACAAACTGGACTCGCTACAGGGACAAGCCCTGAGACGCATCCTGGGAGCATTCAGGACCACGCCAGTAAGAGCAATGGAGGTTCTTACAGGAGTGGCACCACTGGACCTGAAAATAAAGGAAGTAGCGCTCAACACAGCCTACCGACTAAAAAGCTGGGGACACTGGACCGGAATGGACGACGACAAACCCTACAGCGTTAAGCTACACCACAACGGGATCACGGATCACGCGGGGAACATCATCACCAAGGTACTGTTCGATATGCCTCAGGACCTGAGCGTTATCGAATACTCCTTCAACCAACGCTACAGCGTTAATATACCAAGCAGAGAGGCCTGGGCGGAGGGTAAAACACCGTTCGACACAAACAAGGACACGGTCTTTTTCTCGGACGGATCGAGGAAAAAACGGCCTAACAGGCGCGGCCTGGACCAGCACACTGGACCCAGCCAGCTTCGCGGTTATGAGGCTCGGCGAATGGGCCACTGTGTTCCAGGGTGAGATATGCGGCATTCTGGACTGCGCCGCCAACCTCATGGAACTCGAGACAACGGGCAAATCAATTGTCATATGCAGCGACAGCCAAGCTGCTCTAAAAGCGCTTTCAAAACCAAACTCAAGATCCAGGTTGGTCAAGGCATGTAGAGACAGACTAAACGCTCTGGCCAACCTGAGAAACGGGGTAAAACTAGTGTGGGTACCCGGACATCAGGGTATAGAAGGGAACGAGAAAGCCGACACACTGGCGAACCTCGGCTCCGACGAGGCGCCCATGGAAACGGACCCGGTAACCCCACTGGCGGAAGCCACGTTTAAAGAAAACGTGAAAAAATGGAAGGCGGCAGCCTGGAAAAGGAAGTGGCAAGAAGACACCAACTGCGCACAAACCAAGGCCTTTCTGGGAAACGAGCCACCCTTCAAGAGAAGAGACGACCTAATCAAGGCCTCCAGGAAGGATGCGCGGAACCTGACGGGCATCCTGACAGGTCACACAAATCTCAACTCCCATCTACATAAGATGCGGAAGGCACCCTCAAAGACTTGCAGCTTCTGCCTGTCTAAGAAGGAAACAAGCAGGCACATCCTGTGCAGATGCCCGGCTCTCATGAACCGTCGGCTAAAATATTTAAGCGAACACTTTGTACGCCCAAGGGACATTCCCAAGAAAAGCCTCGCCTCTATCCGTAACTTTCTAGACGATGTTAACCCCTGGAAAATGCCGTAGGGCACGCCCGGACATCGAAAGGGGTGAACATCGTCCGACGCGAATAGAATCATGCGAACAAACCCGCAAACAACTAGGAGGGCTAGAGATGTCGCGCGCTGCCCGCGAGTCCATGACCGATAGCGAGACAAACGGAAGGAGCGCGCGATCAACCATTTGCTTCGTTAAGGAGTAAGGCGATACTCCGGAAGATGCCCACTGAGGGGGGCGAGGCAGGGGCCCCCCTCCGAGATCTATGACCAGAGATGCGACGAGGCTTTTCTTGAAGAACCCCCCCAGGCAATAACACACAACGCCAACGAACATTTAGGAAATAACAAATAGCCATAAGAATGCCATAATAAGAGAGAGAAAAGGAGAAAGACACACGCCTACTTCTTTCCCTCCCCCCCCCCCCCCCAACTAAAAACAACTAGATTTCAGAAACAACAACATCAGTAACGCAGCAGCAGCAGCAGCAACAGCTACACCAACCATGGCAACAACAGAGAAACCAGCACGAGCGGGCAGAACGACACACGAGACACCAGGAGCTGCGGCAGGGCGCAACAGGAGCACCACACAAGCAACAGAAGCCACCCAACAATAGAAAACAATGGCAGAACAGACTATGAACGAGCGACGAAAGAGATACGACCACCATCAGCAGGACAGGAAGAGGGAATCAACAAACACAGGGACGCGCCAAACACCAAGGCGGGAATTAGAACAACAAACGAACCAACACCCACAACAGAAGCCGAGCTGGGTCCCACAGCAGAAACGGAGAAACTACAGGAAAACGAGGAGAAACGGAAAACGTTCCCCGAGAACGAGACACGAGGAGCACAACCAAAAGACCACGGGCAACCACCAGCCCAAGAACAGAGCCAGCACAAAACACTAATTTACCCCACCCCGATAAAACCCACAAACACCCACAACACTAAAACACACGACCACGGGACGCTCCGAGCGAATAAATCACCCGATCGAATTCGCTCTCAGAGTCACCACACGCCGGTGAAGCCCAGCCAGCCACTGACCCAAAACTCTGGCCAACGTGTTCCGGCGTCCTGGACCGATTGAGCCTCGGGAGGGGGGCGGCCCACCGAGCGACCGAATCGGGATCAGGGCCTCACGATCGCCCTGGCGGAGACCTACGGCAATCAGGCTGGGTCATCAACACTAGCACCCACACACACACACCCACACACCCTCACACCCAGAAACACACACTAAAAAACGCATGGAAAAAAACCACTAATTACAGAACACCAGAGCCCGCCGAAACCAAAAGGCCCGAAACCACGTCGAGAAGACGAACCAGCGAGAAAACGCTAAACTCCAAGAGGGACACCAACCGTCCCGATCACAACAATCCAGGCAAACAGTCACCCACAAGGAACCTGAGAGCCAGCAGATAGGATGATCACCGATCACAAACAATGGCAACCATTCGAGCCACTCAACAACACACACCAGCTCAGCGCAACGCAGGCCGGAGACCAAAAGAGACACCACCGTCCCGATCCCGACGCAACAACGGGCAGACACATCGACCACCAGGCACCGCAAGGAACCTGAGAGCCAGCAGACAGGATGATCAACGATCATAAACAATGGCCACCACCGAGCCTGTATACACAACCACTGTACAGACCTACAACTAAACCTGGATCCGCCTAAAAACGGATCCACGATGACCTGGTCAATCACTCACAAGGGCAACCCACTACAGGGTGTGACCCAACACACAACCAAAGGTTGCCACCAACGGTAGTATCTCTAACAATAAAACAAACTAGATTCGCGTATAAACAAACCGGGCACCAGTTGCACATAGGATAGAGCAGGAGATGGGGGCAATAGCAGGGAAGGAGGAAAGCAGAGAGTAAACTCACCGCCACGTATCCCGCAGAACACAGGCAGGCAAGGACGGGGGGGGGAGGGCAAAGGCTACACAAACACCCACGCGAACCTCGGCACCGCGGTAGTATGGCACCCAATCCATAACGCGATCTAGAAGGGAGTGGGAAGAGCACTGGCATTTCTCAGACCAACAACGGCCAAGATAAGGACCCCGAGGTAATCGGAGGCACCTACCGGAAGCCTGGTCGGGGTCAAAAACCACGATGGAGTCGTTGCCCTGCAACGCAGGATCTCGACAAAGTCGGTGGGACCACGCTTAGCAGGCTTAACCATGGAGGTAGATAACGGGCGGGGGGTGGCAAAAGACTCTTCCGACCGACGATCAAAGTCCGCCGAATGGCGTGCACGGCGATCTTCGGGAACGAGAGGGGATCTGAGCCCAGCGACAGTGCAAAGGATAGCGGTCAACGACCGAGAGGGGATTTCTCGGCCCTGGTGCCAAGTCAAAAACCGCCCCACACCCGAGGCTCTGCCTAAAGGAACTCGGGAAGAAGGGGGCCCCTCTCGATAGATAAACGTAGAAACGCAACCACGCGATAGGAAGGATGGGAAAGGGTACATTTTCACGGAGCGCACACAGCTCACATTCGTCTCCCCACCACCAACAACCCGCGGAAACTTAAGCAACTCAAACTTGCCGGGCAAATTAATCAGGGTCACAGCCCCGGGCTCTCCGGGCCTTAGGTTAAAATCGACGACTAGGATTCATCGCGGTCACGCACGACGACCGACGGGCACCAAAGAGATACTCACCGAACTTGCGCGCGCGGAAGGAACTCAGCCTACTCTGAACCACTGCTCGAGAAAACGTGCTTCGTCCCTGTTTTCGAAGTTAGGCTAGGCCGGCACGTTCTCCACGACAAGCAGGCCCCCACTGCGTAGGGACGAGGCGACTCTGTCACCATTAACCGATGAAACTAGGTAGGCCGCGAACACACAGTAGCGCAGAGTCGCTGCCCGAAAGTGGGGAAAACCGCCCCCGGTTGGGTTATGGAGGCTCCCCCCTTCGGGGGGGTGTAGCTAGTCCGTTAGGACATGCCCCTCCCTTTGTGGCCTCTGACGTCATCACGCCACCCCGCCAGCACGGTAAACTAAACTAAACTAAACTAGGTCTGGGTTAGGTCTGGGTTAGGTCTGGGTTAGGTCTGGGTTAGGTCTGGGTTAGGTCTGGGTTAGGTCTGGGTTAGGTCTGGGTTAGGTCTGGGTTAGGTCTGGGTTAGGTCTGGGTTAGGTCTGGGTTAGGTCTGGGTTA
This sequence comes from Andrena haemorrhoa, assembly GCA_910592295.1. Lineage (NCBI taxonomy): Eukaryota > Metazoa > Arthropoda > Insecta > Hymenoptera > Andrenidae > Andrena > Andrena haemorrhoa. Next base: position 4,319 of record OU342940.1, on the reverse strand, counting down.
GGTCTGGGTTAGGTCTGGGTTAGGTCTGGGTTAGGTCTGGGTTAGGTCTGGGTTAGGTCTGGGTTAGGTCTGGGGTTAGGTCTGGGTTAGGTCTGGGTTAGGTCTGGGTTAGGTCTGGGTTAGGTCTGGGTTAGGTCTGGGTTAGGTCTGGGTTAGGTCTGGGTTAGGTCTGGGTTAGGTCTGGGTTAGGTCTGGGTTTAGGTCTGGGTTAGGTCTGGGTTAGGTCTGGGTTAGGTCTGGGTTAGGTCTGGGTTAGGTCTGGGTTAGGTTCTGGGTTAGGTCTGGGTTAGGTCTGGGTTAGGTCTGGGTTAGGTCTGGGTTAGGTCTGGGTTAGGTCTGGGTTAGGTCTGGGTTAGGTCTGGGTTAGTTGGGTAGGTCTGGGTTAGGTCGGGGTTAGGTCTGGGTTAGGTCTGGGTTAGGTCTGGGTTAGGTCTGGGTTAGGTCTGGGTTAGGTCTGGGTTAGGTCTGGGTTAGGTCTGGGTTAGGTCTGGGTTAGGTCTGGGTTGGGTCTGGGTTAGGTCTGGGTTAGGTCTGGGTTAGGTCTGGGTTAGGTCTGGGTTAGGTCTGGGTTAGGGTCTGGGTTAGGTCTGGGTTAGGTCTGGGTTAGGTCTGGGTTAGGTCTGGGTTAGGTCTGGGTTAGGTCTGGGTTAGGTCTGGGTTAGGTCTGGGTTAGGTCTGGGTTAGGTCTGGGTTAGGTCTGGGTTAGGTCTGGGTTAGGTCTGGGTTAGGTCTGGGTTAGGTCTGGGGTTAGGTCTGGGTTAGGTCTGGGTTAGGTCTGGGGTTAGGTCTGGGGTTAGGTCTGGGTTAGGTCTGGGTTAGGTCTGGGTTAGGTCTGGGTTAGGTCTGGGTTAGGTCTGGGTTAGGTCTGGGTTAGGTCTGGGTTAGGTCTGGGTTAGGTCTGGGTTAGGTCTGGGTTAGGTCTGGGTTAGGTCTGGTTAGGTCTGGGTTAGGTCTGGGTTAGGTCTGGGTTAGGTCTGGGTTAGGTCTGGGTTAGGTCTGGGTTAGGTCTGGGTTAGGTCTGGGTTAGGTCTGGGTTAGGTCTGGGTTAGGTCTGGGTTAGGTCTGGGTTAGGTCTGGGTTAGGTCTGGGTTAGGTCTGGGTTAGGTCTGGGTTAGGTCTGGGTTAGGTCTGGGTTAGGTCTGGGTTAGGTCTGGGTTAGGTCTGGGTTAGGTCTGGGTTAGGTCTGGGTTAGGTCTGGGTTAGGTCTGGGTTAGGTCTGGGTTAGGTCTGGGGTTTAGGTCTGGGTTAGGTCTGGGTTAGGTCTGGGTTAGGTCTGGTTAGGTCTGGGTTAGGTCTGGGTTAGGTCTGGGTTAGGTCTGGGTTAGGTCTGGGTTAGGTCTGGGTTAGGTCTGGGTTAGGTCTGGGTTAGGTCTGGGGTTAGGTCTGGGTTAGGTCTGGGGTTAGGTCGGGGTTAGGTCTGGGTTAGGTCTGGGTTAGGTCTGGGTTAGGTCTGGGTTAGGTCTGGGTTAGGTCTGGTTGGGTTAGGTCTGGGTTAGGTCTGGGTTAGGTCTGGGTTAGGTCTGGGTTAGGTCTGGGTTAGGTCTGGGTTAGGTCTGGGTTAGGTCTGGGTTAGGTCTGGGTTAGGTCTGGGTTAGGTCTGGGTTAGGTCTGGGTTAGGTCTGGGTTAGGTCTGGGTTAGGTCTGGGTTAGGTCTGGGTTAGGTCTGGGTTAGGTCTGGGTTAGGTCTGGGTTAGGTCTGGGTTAGGTCTGGGGTTAGGTCTGGGTTAGGTCTGGGTTAGGTCTGGGTTAGGTCTGGGTTAGGTCTGGGTTAGGTCTGGGTTAGGTCTGGGTTAGGTCTGGGTTAGGTCTGGGTTAGGTCGGGGTTAGGTCTGGGTTAGGTCTGGGTTAGGTCTGGGTTAGGTCTGGGTTAGGTCTGGGTTAGGTCTGGGTTAGGTCTGGGTTAGGTCTGGGTTAGGTCTGGGTTAGGTCTGGGTTAGGTCTGGGTTAGGTCTGGGTTAGGTCTGGGTTAGGTCTGGGTTAGGTCTGGGTTAGGTCTGGGTTAGGTCTGGGTTAGGTCTGGGTTAGGTCTGGGTTAGGTCTGGGTTAGGTCTGGGGTTAGGTCTGGGTTAGGTCTGGGTTAGGTCTGGGTTAGGTCTGGGTTAGGTCTGGGTTAGGTTTGGTCTGGGTTAGGTCTGGGTTAGGTCTGGGTTAGGTCTGGGTTAGGTCTGGGTTAGGTCTGGGTTAGGTCTGGGTTAGGTCTGGGTTAGGTCTGGGTTAGGTCTGGGTTAGGTCTGGGTTAGGTCTGGGTTAGGTCTGGGTTAGGTCTGGGTTAGGTCTGGGTTAGGTCTGGGTTAGGTCTGGGTTAGGTCTGGGTTAGGTCTGGGTTAGGTCTGGGTTAGGTCTGGGTTAGGTCTGGGTTAGGTCTGGGTTAGGTCTGGGTTAGGTCTGGGTTAGGTCTGGTTTAGGTCTGGGTTAGGTCTGGGTTAGGTCTGGGTTAGGTCTGGGTTAGGTCTGGGTTAGGTCTGGGTTAGGTCTGGGTTAGGTCTGGGTTAGGTCTGGGTTAGGTCTGGGTTAGGTCTGGGTTAGGTCTGGGTTAGGTCTGGGTTAGGTCTGGGTTAGGTCTGGGTTAGGTCTGGGTTAGGTCTGGGTTAGGTCTGGGTTAGGTCTGGGTTAGGTCTGGGTTAGGTCTGGGTTAGGTCTGGGTTAGGTCTGGGTTAGGTCTGGGTTAGGTCTGGGTTAGGTCTGGGTTAGGTCTGGGTTAGGTCTGGGTTAGGTCTGGGGTAGGTCTGGGTTAGGTCTGGGTTAGGTCTGGGTTAGGTCTGGGTTAGGTCTGGGTTAGGTCTGGGTTAGGTCTGGGTTAGGTCTGGGTTAGGTCTGGGTTAGGTCTGGGTTAGGTCTGGGTTAGGTCTGGGTTAGGTCTGGTTAGGTCTGGGTTAGGTCTGGGTTAGGTCTGGGTTAGGTCTGGGGTAGGTCTGGGTTAGGTCTGGGTTAGGTCTGGGGTTAGGTCTGGGTTAGGTCTGGGTTAGGTCTGGGTTAGGTCTGGGTTAGGTCTGGGTTAGGTCTGGGTTAGGTCTGGGTTAGGTCTGGGTTAGGTCTGGGTTAGGTCTGGGTTAGGTCTGGGTTAGGTCTGGGTTAGGTCTGGGTTAGGTCTGGGTTAGGTCTGGGTTAGGTCTGGGTTAGGTCTGGGTTAGGTCTGGGTTAGGTCTGGGTTAGGTCTGGGTTAGGTCTGGGTTAGGTCTGGGTTAGGTCTGGGTTAGGTCTGGGGGGTTAGGTCGGGGTTAGGTCTGGGTTAGGTCTGGGTTAGGTCTGGGTTAGGTCTGGGTTAGGTCTGGGTTAGGTCTGGGTTGGGTCTGGGTTAGGTCTGGGTTAGGTCTGGGTTAGGTCTGGGTTAGGTCTGGGTTAGGTCTGGGTTAGGTCTGGGTTAGGTCTGGGTTAGGTCTGGGTTAGGTCTGGGTTAGGTCTGGGTTAGGTCTGGGTTAGGTTCTGGGTTTAGGTCTGGGTTAGGTCTGGGTTAGGTCTGGGTTAGGTCTGGGTTAGGTCTGGGTTAGGTCTGGGTTAGGTCTGGGTTAGGTCTGGGTTAGGTCTGGGTTTAGGTCTGGGTTAGGTCTGGGTTAGGTCTGGGTTAGGTCTGGGTTAGGTCTGGGTTAGGTCTGGGTTAGGTCTGGGTTAGGTCTGGGTTAGGTCTGGGTTAGGTCTGGGTTAGGTCTGGGTGAGGTCTGGGTTAGGTCTGGGTTAGGTCTGGGTTAGGTCTGGGTTAGGTCTGGGTTAGGTCTGGGTTAGGTCTGGGTTAGGTCTGGGTTAGGTCTGGGTTAGGTCTGGGTTAGGTCTGGGTTAGGTCTGGGTTAGGTCTGGGTTAGGTCTGGGTTAGGTCTGGGTTAGGTCTGGGTTAGGTCTGGGTTAGGTCTGGGTTAGGTCTGGGTTAGGTCTGGGTTAGGTCTGGGTTAGGTCTGGGTTAGGTCTGGGTTAGGTCTGGGTTAGGTCTGGGTTAGCGTCTGGGTTAGGTCTGGGTTAGGTCTGGGTTAGGTCTGGGTTAGGTCTGGGTTAGGTCTGGGTTAGGTCTGGGTTAGGTCTGGGTTGGGTCTGGGTTAGGTCTGGGTTAGGTCTGGGTTAGGTCTGGGTTAGGTCTGGGTTAGGTCTGGGTTAGGTCTGGGTTAGGTCTGGGTTAGGGTCTGGGTTAGGTCTGGGTTAGGTCTGGGTTAGGTCTGGGTTAGGTCTGGTTAGGTCCGGGGTTAGGTCTGGGTTAGGTCTGGGTTAGGTCCTGGGTTCTGATAGGTCTGGGTTAGGTCCTGGGTTAGGTCTGGTGTTAGGTCTGGGTTAGGTCCTGGGATGTACTTGTTAGGTCGGGTTAGGTCTGTAGTCTGGTTAGGTCAGTAGGTCTT